>CM028701.1:54675341-54898212 GCA_016771965.1 Brassica carinata | reverse complement strand
CAGTCTATGCCAAAGCTACGGGTTTTGGATTTATCAGTGAATAATCTCAGTGGATTTCGAATGGATATGTACAATTTGGTTTCCTTGAGATATCTTAACTTGTCAGGGACAAAGATATCAGAATTACCTTTTGGTTTAGAACGGTTGAAAATGCTAACACATCTGAATTTGGAGGGGACAGGGTACCTTGAGAGTTTAGAAGGGATATCAGGATTGTCAAGCTTGAGGACACTGAAGCTACTAGATTCCAACGTGCGGCTAGATATGAGCCTAATGAAGAAGCTGCAGCCCTTAGAACATTTAGAGTATGTAAGTGTAAATATCTCCACAAGTACTTTGGGTGGAGGGAAATTGTTCTATGACTCCAGAATGGGAAGATGCATCCAAAAAGCTTATATTTACAAGGAGCCTTGGGAAGAAGAGCCAGTAAAAGTAATAGTTTTGCCAGCTTGGGATGGTCTCCGGGACATCTATATATGCAGATGTGAAATGTTGGAGGAGATAAAGATAGAGAAGACACCATGGAACAAAAGCCTCACAAGTCCATGCTTCTCAAACCTCACTCAAGTAAATATACGAGATTGTAAGGGTCTAAAGGATTTGACGTGGCTGTTGTTCGTTCGGAACCTTACTCATCTTCATGTGCTTTGGTCTTGGCAACTAGAGGATATAATAAGCAAAGAGAAAGCTGGGAATGTTTTAGAGAATAATATTATTCCTTTCCAGAAACTAGAAGTGCTTATCTTGGTCACTTTGCCTCAGCTTAAGAGCATATATTGGAATGCTCTGCCTTTTCAACGTCTGAGATATCTCGATATCCGCGGCAATTGTCAGAAGCTGAGAAAGCTTCCTCTAAATTCTAAAAGTGTGGTTGACGTTGAAAAATTGGTCATATACTGCCCTGATAAAGAGTGGTTAGAAAGAGTTGAATGGGAGGAGGAAGCCACAAGACTCCGTTTCTTACCTTCATGTAAGACTTTGGGATGATCTTCTAAACTGTTTTTCTGTTTCTCTTTTTTTTTTTTATTTCTTCTGAAATTGTGTTTTGCTTACTCTGTTTTCTTCTACCTCTGTTTCGCTTAAGCTGATGATTCTGTTTTCATGGTGTCTTCTCGTTTGTCCTAAAATAAATCATCATTTATTCCACGCTTTTAACAAAAACATATTGTCATAAATTTGTCCCAAGCAATAATACTATGATCGTGATGGTGTTTATGTCTATGTTACTATGGTTTCTGAATTCGTGTTTGGTTTGTGAGTTTAGGGTTTATAAATTATGACAGAGATACTTCCATTATGGATCTTGTTGCCTGCAGAGTCTAATGACAACTCGTGGAACCAAGCGCATACCACTTGTCTGATGAATTGCCTCTGTAAACAACTTTAGGAGGACCCTCTTTCATTTTCTTCTAAATGTTTCTTCTTCTAAGGTTGGTGCTCTTAAGCCAATCACTGTGGCTTGCAAAGGCTAGTGTATCCGAGCTTCATTGCCTGTTGGAAGAATCCTTAAAAACGAAATAATCAAAGATTTGTCATTTTCTCTGGTGTTTATCATTCCTGCTCATCAGTCAACTCTAAACCCTTAAAACACTTCCATATATGTTGTGATGATGGTCCTTAGCTATTGTGGTCATAAATTCCCGCCACAAAAAACAGATACAAACAGTTATGCATATACATATGTGCTTATCTCATAAAGTTGTCAGGTGTGGTTGAGAAGAAGGAAACAAACAGGTATACATGTATGTTGGCACATATAAGGAGAACATAGTAAATGCGTACAGGGGAACCCATTACTGAACTGAACTGAGGTCTTGTCGATGAAGTGGGAGATAAAGCCACTGAAGACCGTTTATTACTTTGCTGTGAAAAGGTATGGTGTTTTACATGACTCACAAAGTTCCTTTAGTCTTTTTTTTTTGTATCTCCGTGATAAAAGTCTGTGGTGTCTTCTTGGCTTGTGTTAGGTTATCATGCTTTCCTATTCAGGGATTTAAATTTTTTATTTGAGAAAAAAGTGGGACTTCATGGTATTTTAGGTGATATCCATATAAATTGTTATATATGTATTTCCCTTATCAGAATTTGCATTGGTGCTCCTTTTGTTTCACGTTGTCTAAATTATTACTATTTTGAGTTTGATGTCCAAATGTTTATATAATCAGTCAAAAAAAAATATATTTATATAATAATCTACAAGACGTGAACTCTGTTGTTCACACTGTCCAAACGTTGGTAACGTTCTCTCGTACTATGTTAAGCAAAGTGGCATGAACCTACAATGACTCCTTTTAGTATATAGATGAAAGTGACATAGCGACTGTATTTTCGCTTACAATTGTCTTATTCTTGGAATCTTGCTATATTACAGAAAAAATATGATGCTATACCATGCATCAATGACCTTACAAAGCAAGAATTTTGACTCACTTAAACAATTTCCACCAAATTACAAGGTGGGGGAGAGGGTTAAGATGCTACCTACCTTTTGCAAGTTTAGTTGCAAGTGAAGATTAATTTGCATTTGTGAATCTGTCTTTTGTGTATCAAGTGCAAGATGGGTGGTTGTGTCTCTCTCCAACTGCAAGTACCATGCGATGAAGTGCTGAACCATCTCGGTAGCTGCTTCTGCAGGAAACTTTTAACATACCCAAAATCTCAAGAAGAATCTTGTCGCTCTGGAGACAGCCATAGAGGATCTCAAGGCGGTGCGGTCTGATCTGCTGCGGAAAGTTCATGCAGCAGAAGAAGGAGGAGGTCTACAAAGGCTTTATCAAATCGAGGTATGGCTTGAGAGAATCAAGACTAATGGATCTAAATTCTATGGTCAATATAGTACTAGAGATGTTGAAGACTTGAAATCTAAAGGGGTTTTTGAAGAGGTGGCTAGTAGTCGTTTGTCAGGAAACGGTTCTTAAAAAGGCGTTTGCCGGATGGTTTATGAAGGAAGACACGTCTAAAACATCTGAATCTGGAAATGACGAAGAGAATCAAGAGCATTGATAGGTTATCAGATGTATCAAGCTTGGGGGTATTGAGACTACAAGGTTCAAACGTTACCCTTGATGCTAGTAGCACAATAGAGGAGCTTCAACAATTGGAACGACTCGAAAGCTTAAACATAGACATCTCTTCAAGTTCAGTTTTGAAGCAGTTGTTTAGCGCTCAGGAGTTGGCATTTAGTATTGGAGTTGTTTGTTCCAAAGCTTACTCACCTTAAGCTTCAAAATATAAGATGAGGTAGAAGAGATCATAAGCGAGTTAAAAAGGACAGGTAGGCAAAACGACAAGAGGAACAAAGACTCTGTTTGATAAACTTGAAAGGCTTGAGTTGAGTAAACTTACCGATGTTGAAGAGCATATACAGGAGTCATCTGCTCTTCCCTTGTCTAAAGAAGATTGACTTAGAAAGGTGTCCAACACTGAGAAAGCTTCCACTCAGTTCTGGAAGTTGCGTTGGTGGTGATGAACTTGTCATCAGTTACAGGGATGATCACTGGATAGAAAGGGTGCACTGGGAAGATAAAGCCACTGGAGAAATTTTCTTGCTTTGCTGTGAAAAGGTATGTAGTGTTTGTAGTCTTTTTTTTGTAAGTCAATACTAAAAGTGTGTGGTCTTTTTGGCCTGTGTTAGGTCATCATGGCTTCCTACCCAGGAGATCTGTGAAGCAAGCCGTTCTCTCCTTTGTTTGTGTGTTGTTATCCTTTTGTTTGCTTGAATCACAAAGAGTACTTTCTTGATATGGTAGCTCAAGAGTTTGGTTTCAAGTTGGCTATTGATGAATGATCTCTTTGTAGAACTGAGTGCACACCACTATGTATGATGAAATGTCTTGTCTCTATCAATCCAAATAAGAGAACAAGAGCCAATGACTGATCCTTCAAACTACCACGTGGCCATATCTGAATCGCCCGATCAAACACATCAGATCCGATGAAAAGTAACGGTCATAAATTCCCGCCACAAAAAACAGATACAAAGAAACAGAACAATAGTTTTTTTTTTCTGAAAGCAAGAGAACTTAGAGAACAAGAGTTCGTCCTCAGTTTTTTCAAGGAAGAAGAGTTTTTGGGTCGGTTTGTCATTGTAGATTAAAAATGGATACTTTCATGGCTCTTAGCTTCCATGGATAAAATTAAAGGTAAAAAAAAAAAAAAACTCTAAACCCCTAAACTCTAATCCAGAAATTAAAGCAAGGAAAGTTTTTCGTTCTGCTCTGATGCTCACCATTCCTGCTCATCAGTCAAATGTTGATTACACTTGTTATAGTGTCTTCTATTGCAAGAGTGTATGGAAAAACTGCAAACTGAGCTTACTGTGGTTACGGAATGCATAGCCATGCTCCTAGTCTCAACTTAAGGAATATCAAATCAACGGTACATAAACTCTAAACCCGTAAAACACTAACATATATGTTGTGATGGTCCTTAGCTATTGTGCTTATCTCAAAAAGTTGTCAGGTGTGGTTGAGAAGAAGGAAACAAACATGTATACATATATGTTGGCACATCTACGGAGAACATAGTGAATGCATACAGGGGAGCCCAGGTTAGCCTGATCAAAATTATAAAGCAGACAAACTTTCTCATTTCTCTGATGTTGAATGAATTCAAATCATCTCGATTAACTGAAAACTGAACTGAAATCTTGTCGATGAAGTGGTTTACACCCTATATAAGCTGCTTTAGCAGAGCTTGTTGGTCAACACTCGCATGGTTTATAATTCTACCTACTCATCTTTGATTTGTTAGACTCTTCTCCAATAAAAATTAGCTAGTGGTCACTCTTACGGCTTTTGTAGTCGTTGATTCCTGATCTTCCTTATAACTTCCTAATCCGTGTTTTATGCAATTCTTCAAGAGAATAATATTTTACTGAAATGTCTAATATTTTAAGTAGACCTGAGAGACTTGGATTGTTTTAGGTCTCAGCTTGACTATAAAAAAAATCAGTAACTGGATTGTTATTACATATTGATAATGAACGATAACACACAAGAACTCGGTCTTCGGTCAGAAAAGAAATATTTTAAAAAGACTAGAATATAAGTGGGTTGTTGAACTTAATATGTAAGAAAGTAGGGGGTAACACTCATGAAGGATTAGGTTTAATAATATTGATATCTATCATGGCAAAACGCAGCACCTTTGGACTTTTGCAATAATTCTCTTTGCTTTTCGGGAGACAGCATTAGTCAACAACCTTATTCCTTCCATTTTTATAATTGTTTAGCTTCTCTCTCTCTCTCTCAGCAGCAATGGGAGGCTGTTTCTCTGTCTCATTGTCATGCGATCAAGTGTTGAACCAAGTCTCCGAATGTCTAAGCCTCAAGGGAAGTTATATCCACAACCTCCCCCAGAATCTAGCGACTCTCCAGAAAGCCATGGGAATACTAAAGGCGAAAAGAGATGATGTTCAAGGGAGGGTAAACAGAGAAGAGTTTACTGGACATCGTCGAAGGCTTGCTCAAGTCCAGGTATGGCTTACGAGTATCCTCACTATGGAAATCCAACTAAATGATTTACTTAGGACTAGTGACGTTGAACTTCAAAGGTTGTGCCTATGTCGTTTTTGCTCTAAAAATGTGAAAAAGAGCTATCTTTATGGGAACAGGGTTATGGTAATGTTGAGGGAAGTCGAGAGTCTTATCCCTCAGGGAGAATTTGATGTGGTGACTGATGCAGCTCCTATAGCTGAGGGTGAAGAGTTGCCTATCCAACCGACTATAGTTGGTCAGGAAACAATGCTGGAACTGGTATGGAACCGTCTGATGGAAGATGAAGTTGGGATTGTGGGTCTGCATGGTATGGGTGGAGTTGGCAAAACCACCCTTCTCAAGCAGATCAACAATAGGTTTTCGGAAAGAAGGCATGGCTTCGATGTCTTGATATGGGTTGTGGTGTCACAAAATGCAACAGTCCATAAGATTCAAAGGAGCATCGGTGAGAAGCTAGGCCTTGAGGGTAAAGAGTGGGACGAGAAAAGCGACATGAAGAGAGCCCATGACATCCACAACGTTCTCAGGAGGAAGAAGTTTGTGCTGTTTCTGGATGATATATGGAAGAAAGTGAGCTTAGATGTGCTTGGAGTCCCGTATCCGAACAGAGTAAACGAATGCAAAGTAGCATTTACCACCCGCTCTCGAGAAGTATGTGGGCGCATGGGGGTTGATGACCCAATCGAAGTCCATTGTCTTGACAAGGAAAAAGCCTGGAACTTGTTTAAAGAGAAAGTTGGGGAACACACGTTGGGAAGCCACCAAGACATTCCAGAGCTCGCAAGGAAAGTCGCAGGGAAATGTCGTGGCCTACCATTGGCACTTAATGTCATCGGTGAAACCATGGCATGCAGAGACACAGTACAAGAGTGGCGTCGAGCAGTTGATGTGTTGACTTCATCTGCCACAGAGTTTTCAGGCGTGGAAGATGAGATTCTTCCGGTATTGAAGTATAGCTACGATAGTTTGGATGATGAGACGACCAAGGCATGTTTTCTATATTGCTCTCTGTATCCCGAAGATGGTCTTATTGATAAAGAGAGATTGATAGAGTACTGGATAGGGGAGGGGTTCATTGATGAGAAGGAAGGTAGAGAGAGGGCAATGGACCAAGGTTATGTGATACTCGGGACCCTTGTCCGTGCGTGTTTGTTGTCTGAAAGTGACTGGAATGTGAAAATGCATGATGTGGTGCGAGAGATGGCCATGTGGATAGCTTCGGATCTAGGAAAGCATAAAGAAAGATGTATTGTAAAAGCTGGTGCCGGGATACCTAAAATACCCAAAGTGAAGAACTGGAAAGATGTGAGAAGAATTTCGTTGATGGAAAATGATATTCGAATCGTATCTGAGAGCCCTGACTGTCCTGAACTTACAACTCTCCTCCTTCAGAGAAACTACAAACTCGTAGAGATCTCAGATGTATTCTTTCAGTCTATGCCAAAGCTACTGGTTTTGGATTCATCATGGAATTCTCTCAGTGGATTTCGAATGGATGTGTGCAATTTGGTTTCCTTGAGATATCTTAACTTGTCACACACAAAGATATCAGAATTACCTTGTGGCATATACATGTTGAGAATGCTAATACATCTGAATTTGGAGAACACGAGTAACCTTGAGAGTTTAGATGGTATATCAGGATTGTCAAGCTTGAGGACACTGATGCTACGAAATTCCAATGTGTTGCTAGATATGAGCCTAATGAAGAAGCTGCAGCTCTTAGAACATATAGAGTATATAACCGTAAGTATCTTGGCAAGTACTTTGGTTGGGGAGAAATTGTTCGATGACCCCAGAATTGGAAGAAGCATCCAACAAGTTTGGATTGAGGAGAATGGGGAAGAAGAGTCAGTACAAGTAATGGTTTTGCCAGCTTTGGATGGTCTCCGCGACATCTGGGTATCCTTTTGTAAAACGTTGGAGGAGATAAAGATAGAGAAGACACCATGGAACAAAAGTCTGACAAGTCCATGCTTCTCAAACCTCACTCAAGTAACAATAGTGTGTTGTGATAGTCTAAAGGATTTGACGTGGCTGCTGTTCGCTCCAAACCTTACTGTTCTTCATGTGGGAGATTCAAGGCGACTAGAGGAGATAATAAGCAAAGAGAAAGCTGGGAGTGTTTTAGAGAATAATATTACTCCTTTCCAGAAACTAGAAAAGCTCAACTTGATCGATTTGCCCGAGCTTAAGAGCATATATTGGAATGCTCTGCCTTTTCAACGTCTGAGATGTCTCAGCATATGGGAAGGTTGTCGGAAGCTGAGAAAGCTTCCTCTGAATTCTAAAAGCGTCTTTGAAGTTGAAAAATTGGTCATAGAGTGCGGCACTGATGAAGAGTGGATAGAAAGAGTTGAGTGGGAGGACGAAGCCACACGACTCCGTTTCTTACCTTCATGTAGGACTTGACGACCGGATTGCATTTGCCTACTCAAGAAAGTGTTTCTCTCTTGTTTTTCTTCTTCTTCTTCTGAAATTGCATTTGCCTACTCTGTTTCGCTTAAGCTGATGATTATGTCTTCTCGTTTGTCTTTACATAAATAATCGATTATGTATTTGTCCCAAACGATAATACTATTATTGTGATGGTGTTTATGTCTATGTTAACTATGGTTTCTGGATTCGTGTAAATTATGATAGAGATACTTCCATTATGGATCTTGTTGCTTGCAAGGTCTAATTGACAACTCGTGGAACCAAGTGCATACCACTTGTCTGATGAATTTAGGAGGACCGTTTTTTATTTTTCTTGTAGGAAAGTCTAAATGTTTCTTCTTCTTCTTCTAAGGTTGCTGCTCTTAAGCCAATCATTATGGCTTGCAAAGGCTAGATGTATCCGAGCTTCTTTGCCTGTTGGAAGGATCCTTAAAATGAAATAATCAGAGATTTGTTGTTGTCTAGTCTGAACGGAAACATTTGGTTATCTTAGTCCAGAAAATAACGCAAAGGAAGTTTCTCGTTATGTTTTCTTTTGCAAGAGCTTATGGTAAAAACTGAAAACTGAGCTTATTGTGGCTACGGGTATGCGTAACCAAGCTCTTAGCCTCAATTGAAGGTCAAGGTGTACATTAAATCAAATGTGCCCAAAATGTAAACCCTTAAACATAAAACACTTCCATAAAAAAAAAAAACTTCCATATATGTTGTGATGGTCCGCAGCTATTGTTATCATCTCACGTTGTCAGGTACCGTTGAGTAGAAAGAAACATATATGTTGGCACATCTAGGATAACATATATTAGATGCATCCAAGAGAACCCAGGTTAGCCTGCTCAAGATATTTAAGCAAAGAGACTTCTCATTTCTCTGTGATGCTGAATCAAGACAAATCATTATGATTGATTGAAAACTGAACTGAAGCCTTGTCGATGAAGTGGTGTAGACTGTATAGTTTCGCAGTTATGTTGCTTTAGCATCGTTTATAATTATTCTACGTACTTATTCTTTGATTTGTTAGTCTCTCTCCACCAATAAACGTTAGTGGTCACTCTCACGGCTTTAGTCGTTGATTCCTGATCTTCCTTGTAACTTCCTAATCTGTGTTTAATGCAAATCTTCAATGTGAATAATATTTTACTGAGTTAATAATCTGTGTAATATTTTAAGTAGACCTAAGAGACTTGGTTTGTTTTAGTTCTCAGCTTGAATATCAGTAACCGGATTGTTATTACTTATTGATAACTATACAATACCAGACCTTAGTTTTCGGAGACAGCATTATTCAACAACCTTATTCGGTTATTCCCCTCTCTATATCTCTCTCTCTGTTTTGAAGAAATGGGAGGTTGTTTCTCTGCGTCCCAATGTCATGTGATCAAGTGGTGAATCTAGTCTCCCAATGTCTATGCCTCAATGGAACTTATATCCACAACGTCCCCGAGAATCTAGCAAGATTCACACGAGACAGTGAGGTTCCAAAACTATGTGTTTTCTATTGTTAGTTATATATATATATATATGTATTTCCCTTATCAGAATTTGCATTGGTGTGTTCCTTTTGTTTTACGTTGTCTAAATTATTATTCGAGTTCCAAATATTTATATAATAGTGTCTACAAGACGTGAGCTATGTTGTCCAAACGTTGGTAACGTTATCTCTTACTATGTTAAGCAAAGTGGCATCATGGCATGAACCTACAATGACTCTGTTTGCTTGAGAAACAAGAGAGAGAATAAAGATGGAAACAGAGAGATGAAGAACAGAGACTCTGTTTTCATTAATGTCGTGTTAAACAATGTCATCTAATTTGTTACAATATGACTAACTGAGATGAAAGTTATTTGGGCCATAAGAGATGTACCAGGACCACCAGGTGACAGTCATCGGTGCCGGAGAGTCACTCGGTGGGAGTAATCTGAATCTACAACACCCATCTCGATGGAGAATGAAACCTCGCTTTGAAGGTACTGCCTGAGCAAATATTCAAGTTAGTTTCCTTGCAGTATCTGGACTTGTCAGACACAAACATAGTGCAGCTTCCTTGCGGGTTACGGAAGTTGAAAAATCTAATCCATCTGAATTTGGAGTCTACTTGGAAGCTTGAGAGTGTTTCAGGGTTTTCAAAACTTCCGATGTTGAGGACACTGAAACTACGAGGATCCTCAAAAGCGTTGATAAATTTGAGGTTAGTGAAGGAGTTGGAGCGCTTAGATTTAGAAGTTCTAACCATAGATATATCATCAAGTATGGTTGTGGATAAACTGTTATGCTCCTCTCATAGTTTGGTAGAATGCATCAAAGAGGTTGATATCAAGTACTTTGAAGAACAAGATTCAGCTAGAGCATTGACTTTACCAACTATGGTTAGCCTCCAAAGGCTCAACATAGAGTGTGGAGTGACTTAATCCTTTTGGCAAAGACGTCCCATAGCTTCACACTTGCCAAACCTCTCATCTGTGTTTATAAGACATTGTAATGATCTTAAGGACTTAACGTGGCTTCTGTTCGCTCCTAACCTTATTTTTCTCGTAGTAGGTTTCTCAAAGCGCATAGAGGACATCATAAGTGAAGAGAAAGCTTTGAGTTGTGTCGTTCCTTTTCCGAAACTAAAAAGCATCACCTTGTATAACTTACCGATGCTGAAGAGCATCTACTCAAGGCCATTACCTCTTCCATGTTTGAGGAAAGTCTCGGTCTCAGGGTGTCCAAAGCTGAGAAAGCTTCCGTGGGATGCAAGTAGCGTTGTCAAGGTTGAAGAACTTGTCATCCACTGGATTCCTCTGTCTTTGTATAGTCCACTTGTGTGTGAGATAGACATTCAAGGAAACTGTATAAGGCTGATGAGTCTTCCGTTGGATCCTTGTAGTGGAGCTGCACGTGAAGAAACTGTGATAAACTACAAAGATAAAGAATGGATGGAAGGGCTTGAATGGGAGGACGAAGCCACACGACTATGGTTCGTACATTCATGCAAGCTTGGGGTTTAGCGCGACACACAGAGACAAAGCCTGGTTCCAAAACCATGTGTGTTCAATGGTTATATCGTTAAGTCTTTCCCTTTTCAGAATTTGGATTGGTGTGTTTCTTTTGTTTTTCACCTTCGTCTAAATCATATTATTATTTGTCAAATATTTGAGTTTGATGTCCAAATATTTCTATAATAATAATTTACAAGATGTGAAATCTGTTATCCAGATTAGTTGGTAACATTTTCTCGTACATGATAAGCAACAAGAACAGAGAATGAAGATGGAAATAGAGAGATTGAGAACAGAGGCTCTGTTTTCATTATCTGAAAGTTGTTATCTGGTTTGTCATAATTTGAAAGTCCATCAATCTGTAAGATTGAAGTTAAGATTTTTGCCTACTCCTTCCATGCCATTCATCACGAGTAACTACTGGAGTCTAAACCTGAGAAAGCCTCTGCACTTTGTTTGTCAACGTCACTTATACATGAACCCGGAATTGGTGAATTGGTATGTTTCTCCTTCCTTTTACCACTAACTTACTCTTTAAATATTGGGTCATTGCTGAACTGGGGTTTTACTCTGTTAACTTTTTTCACGAAGAAGATATGTGCTTTGTTCCTCAATTATCAATCTTCTAGTGGTTCTGACATTTATAAATGTTTCTGTGCTAAGTACTATATAAGTGGGTTGTTCCATATTTATGTAAGAAAGTGGCCAACACTTCTGAAGGAGTAAGCTTAATAATTTTGACATATATGATGATTACAGTAGCACCTTTGGACTTTTGCAATAATGCTTTTTGCTTTCCCGGAGACAGTGTTGATTATTCAACAACCTTATCTTTTTTGTTTGGTCTTAAAGTGTTAAGACAACAACAACAACACCAACAACAAAACCTTATCTTCTGTTTCCTTCCATTGTAATAATTGTTTAGCTTCTGCTTCCTTCTCTATCTCTCTTTCTATTGTGCAGCGATGGGAGGTTGTTTCTCTGTCCCATTGTCTTGTGATCAAGTGGTGAATCAAGTTATCCAATGTCTATGCCTCAATGGAAGTTATATCCACAACCTCCCCCAGAATCTAGCGACTCTCCAGAAAGCCATGGGAACTCTCAAGGCTAATTAAGAGAGATGATGTACAAGGGAGGGTAGACAGTGAAGAGTTTACTGGAAATTGCCGTAGGCTTGCTCAAGTCCAGGTATGGTTTACGAGTATCCTCACAATGGAAAAACAATATAATGAGCTTCTTAATGCTAGTGATGTTGAGCTTCAAAGGTTGTGTCTATGTGGTTTTTTCTCTAAAAATATGATATTAAGCTATCGTTATGGGGAAAAAGTTATCCTGATGTTGAGGGAGGTAGAGAGTCTTATCCCTCAAGAAGAATTTGCTGAGGTGACTGATGAAACTCCTATAGCTGAGGGTGAAGAGTTGCCTATCCAACCAACAATAGGTCAGGAAACAATGCTTGAAATGGTATGGAACCGTCTGATGGAAGATGAAGTTGGGATTGTAGGTCTGTATGGTATGGGTGGGGTTGGCAAAACAACCCTTCTCACGCAGATCAACAATAGGTTTTCTAACAGAGGTGGTGGGTTTGATGTTGTGATATGGGTTGTGGTGTCTCAAAATGCAACAGTCCGTAAGATTCAAGGGAGCATCGGTGAAAAGCTAGGCCTTAAGGGAAAAGAGTGGGACGAGAAAACCGACATGGATAGAGCCCGTGACATCCTCAAGGTTCTTAAGAGAAGAAGTTTGTGTTGTTTTTGGATGATATATGGGAGAAAGTGGATTTAAGTACGATTGGAGTCCCATATCCGAGCAGAGAAAGCGGAAGCAAAGTAGCATTTACCACCCGTTCTCAAGATGTGTGTGGAGGCATGAAGGTTGATGACCAGATTGAAGTCCGTTGTCTGGACACCGTCAAAGCCTGGGACTTGTTCAAAACGAATGTCGGGGAAACCACGTTGGGAAGCCACCCAGACATTCCCGAGCTCGCAATGAAAGTCGCAGAGAAATGTCGTGGCCTACCATTGGCACTCAATGTCATCGGTGGAACAATGGTGAGAAAAAGATCAGTACAAGAGTGGCGTCGAGCAGTTGATGTGTTGACATCGTCTGCCACAGAGTTTCCAGGCGTGGAAGATGAGGTTCTTCCGATATTGAAGTATAGCTACGATAGTTTGGATGGTGAGACGACCAAGTCATGTTTTCTAT
Organism: Brassica carinata; assembly: GCA_016771965.1. Lineage (NCBI taxonomy): Eukaryota > Viridiplantae > Streptophyta > Magnoliopsida > Brassicales > Brassicaceae > Brassica > Brassica carinata. The sequence goes on along the minus strand of CM028701.1, from coordinate 54,885,088 downwards.
ATTGCTCTCTGTTTCCTGAAGATGGTCTTATTGATAAAGAGAGAATGATAGCTTACTGGATAGGTGAGGGGTTCATTGATGAGAAGGAAAGTAGAGAGAGGACAATCAACCAAGGTTATGAGATACTCGGTACCTTTGTACGTGCATGTTTGTTGTTGGAGGAGAGAAGAGACAAAGAATATGTAAAAATGCATGATGTGGTGCGGGAGATGGCCATGTGGATTGATTTGGATCTAGGAAGGCATAAAGAAAGATGTATCGTACAAGCTGGTTGCGGGATACGTGAAATACACAAAGTGAAGAACTGGAAAGCTGTGACAAGAATTTCGTTGATGAAAAATGATATTGAAACCATATCTGAGAGCCCTGACTGTCCTCAACTTACAACTCTCATCCTCAGGGGTGTCCCTGAAATGTTGGAGGCTCTAAATATTTTAGTAAAGTTTTATTAAATTTTTTTTAAAAATAAATTTTTGGACCTTTTTCAATGTAGTTTTTTTAAAAAAAATTGGGGGCCAGAAACTAATGTTTCATCTCGCTGTGCTCAGGATCGCTCCTGCTCATCCTTCAAGAAAACAAAGTCGGAGAGATCTCAGGTGGATTCTTTCAATCTATGCCGAAGCTACTGGTTTTGGATTTATCGGATAATGTTCTCAGTGGATTTCGTATGGATGTGTGCAATTTGGTTTCCTTGAGATATCTTAACTTTTCATGGACAAAGATATCAGAGTTACCTTTTGGTTTTGACCAGTTGAAAATGCTAATACATCTGAATTTGGAGTGCATGAATAGTCTTGAGCGTTTAGATGGGATATCAGGATTGTCAAGCCTGAGGACACTAAAGCTACTAGATTGCGGAGTGTTGCTAGATATGAGCCTAATGAAGGAGCTGCAGCTCTTAGAACATGTAGAGTATATAACCTTAAGTATCTCGGCAAGTACTTTGGTTGGGGGTAAATTGTTCGATGACCCCAGAACTGGAAGATGCATCCAATATGTTACTATTGAGGAGCCTGGGGAAGAAGAGCCAGTAAAAGTAATAGTTTTGCCAGCTTTGGATGGTCTCTGACTCTGTGACATCTTCATTTGGAGATGTGAAATGTTGGAGGAGATAAAGATAGAGACGACACCATGGAACAAAAGCCTGATAAGTCCATGCTTCTCAAACCTCACTCAAGTAAAAATGCTATCTTGTAATGGTCTAAAGGATTTGACGTGGCTGTTGTTCGCTCCGAACCTTACTGATCTTCGTGTGTTTGAGACTTTGAGTCAATGCAACTAGAGGATATAATAAGCAAAATGAAAGCTGCGAGTGTTTTAGAGAATAATATTATTCCTTTCCAGAAACTAGAACAGCTTTCCTTGACGAAGTTGCCTGAGCTTAAGAGTATATATTGGAATGCTCTGCCTTTTCAACGTCTGAGACGTCTCAGCATAGGAGACGGTTGTCGGAAGCTGAGAAAGCTTCCTCTGAATTCTAAAAGCGTCTTTAACGTTGAAAAATTGGTCATACGCTGCCCTGATAAAGATTGGTTAGAAAAAGTTGAGTGGGAGGACGAAGCCACAAGACTCCGTTTCTTACCTTCATGTAAGACTTGACGACCGGATGAGCTTCTAAATTATTGTTCTGTTTCTCTTTTTCTTCTGTAATTGCATACTCTGTTTCACGTAAGCTGTTAATTATGTATGTGGATGTCTTGGATAACTTACTCATTCTCTGTTTCAAACTGTTATAGTTTTTTGTTTGTCCTAAAAATATAATCATCTATTCCCTTTAACAAAAACAAATACAAGTTATCCCAAGCAAGTAAAGTGTTCTTCTTTTCTTTTTATAGTTTCCTTTTATCCCAAGCAAGTAAATCATCATCTATAATTTTATTCTTTTTTTAAAATTCATTGGATAGCTTACAACGTTTTATTTGAAACGAATTATGCAATAATCAAAATATGAAAAAATAGAGAAGTCCCTCATAGTTTTACTACCAAATAAATGAAATCAAATCCAGGACTATCAATAGGTCAAAATTTTCAAGGTGGCAATATTTGGATCGTAAGATCAAATCACATCAGTATGCTCACCGTTGAAAGGAAACGGCCATATCAGTCTAGGGTTATAACAGATGCTTCCTTATCGATCTGATTGCTGAGGAGATCAAATTCGAGTTACTGGGACTACGTGCACACCACTTGTCTGATAAAATTGTCTCTGAGAAGAATTTTACAAAGTCACCCCATTTTCTTTCTTTCTCAGGTGATTCATTTTGTTGTAGGAAAGTGTAATTATTTGTTTGTGAATTATCTCCGGCACCAGAGATCAAGATGACTGCATTTTCTATAAGGTTCATGTTCATCAGTCAGACTATGATTATTACTCTCCTTCTGTTGATTGCAATCTGTTGGTGGAACCAAGTGATGAATTGTCTTTGTGAATATCTTTTTGGATCGTCTTTTCATTTTATTCTAATGACAAAATTTCAGTCTTGTTATGTTTCTTGCAAAGGCTACTGACAAAATTTCAGACTGACCTTATGATGGCTACATACACAGCTAGCTTATCCAAGCTCTTAGCTTCGAGGGATAAAATCAAAAGGTGCAAAAGCTCTATACCCCTGAACACTTACTTGCTCCTTGTATTATGCTTACCTTTCAAAGTTTTTGTAGTTGGTGGAAGAAAACGAAATAAACATGGTTCTTTTTTTTTTGTTGGCTAGTCTCAAGGGAAACATATGGGTTATACTAGTCCAGAAATAAAAGCAAGGAAAGTTTTCCGTTCTGGTCTGATGTTTGGTCATTCCTGCTCATCTGTCGATTGTTGATTGCCCTTGTTATGTTTTCTTTTGCAAGAACCTATTGTAGAAACTTCAATCTGAGCTTGCTGTGGCTAAGAAATGCGTAGCCATGCTCCTCTAGCCTCTACTCTAGGGATATTAAATCAACGGTACATAAACTATAAACCCTTGAAACACTAACATATATGTTCGTTAGCTATTATTGTTCTTATCTCATAAAGTTGTCGTATGTGGTTGAGAAGAACGAAACAAACAGGTATACATATATGTTGGCACAAGGAGAACATATTAAATGCATACAGGGGAACCCAGGTTAGCCTGATCAAGATTTTAAAGAAAATATACAGGGGGCTGATGTCTTGCATATTTGCATTGTTTTATCCATTCATCCATATGCATTTTGATCATTTAGACTAGGATTTAGGCATTTTTAGGTCCATGTTGCATTCATTTGTCTTTATTAGGTGTTGGAGTACCACATGGAGTTCTTGGAGATGTTTGGTGCAATTGAAGCTCAAGAGAAAAGTTGGAGCGACTTATTGGATGGTCTGGAGAGACCTATTCGAGGGCATGAGGTCGCCATGCGATAGGCGATGAAGCAGGCTGTTGGAGTGAGGTCCGAGCGATGCCTGCAAGTCGCCCAGCCTTAGAGCGACCCCCGAGCGACCCCTCCAGGTCGCCGCCTCTTTTCACCCACAAACACACGAAGAAGACCCTGGAGGCGACCCACCAGAACCCATCGAGGTCGATCCCGAGCCCCGAGCGACGCGGCTGGAGCGCATGCATAGTCGCTCCGCCTTATGGTTCGAATTTTAACCTTTTAAGGACCTTTTTTGCAATTTGTTATGCTCGTTTTTTAGATCCAAAAACCTAAACTTAAGTACCTTGTAAGCCATTTTCAGGCAGATCTATCTTTTACACTTGGTAAACATCAAAAACATATTGAAAAAGTTCATCTTTTGGATCTTTGATTCTTGTGTTCTTATTGTTCTTGCTGATTATTTGTTTTCAATCTTCTACATGATTAATCTTCTATCCAACATGGGTTTAAGAATAATTATGGAGATTAGTGAGTAATCCTCTTTTGAATTCATGGGTTAGGTGATTAAGGGTGATTAGGGATCTAGGATGTTTTAGTGTAGATCATTCTTATTCCTTGCTAGTAGAGTATTCATAATGCATCTTCTGAGTTGGCCACTCAAAGTTGATCTTTAGGCATTTCCCACCCACAAGGTGTTCAATGAAATGCCCGAGATAACTCTCCTAAGCTTTTAACATACTTTACCAAAGACATTTGTTGTTAAAGGTGTTAAGATAGCCAATAGACTTGCTAGTAATGATTGCTTTCATATTATTCAACCAAAGACATTTGATGTTTGAAATGTGTCAGCAAATGAGCATTCATCTAGATATAGAGTTTGTTTAGGTTTGTGTCTAAGCTTAAAGTTGATAGCTTGATTGATCATTTGCCATCTTTAGTTTGAAACTTGATCACCCAAGATCTAATTCCTATACCCATGAGTTCCTTTTATCATATCAAAGAAAGCTTCCTCTTTTATTGCTTATTTGTTCTGTTATTGCATTCTATCATTAGCAATAGTTTAAAACCATCCAAATTATCGGTTGCACTTAGATTAAGTAGTACTTGCATTCTTGGTGCTTTGAATCCTCAGAACTGGTTCGACATTCACTCATACTACAACATTTGCTTTAGGAGCCTTGAAAACTCCTAACATCAAATTGGCCGCTTGCCAAATTCTCGAGTAGATTTAAACATTGAGATTTAGTCACTTGCTTGATACTAAGTCGCTTTTTTCTTTTATCTTGTTACTGATTCTCCATCTTCATTTCCTTGGCATTCAGGTGTATGAACTTGAGGAGTAGAGGCACAACAAACCTTGTTCCAAGAGTTGAAGACATTAGAGCATTTGAAAGGGAAACTAGAAGAAGGAGACAAGCAGAAGAGCAACAGGCTCACTTGCAGAGGTTGGATACAGACATGGAAAACTTACCACAAGGTGGAAATGTGAACGGTCAAGGTGCTGACAACCTCCACCACAAGGGCCACAACACCCACAGAGACCAGCTCGAGCCATTGGAACCTATGACCTCTAACATTCATGGGCATAAGGAATCGAGAGCACCAGCTGTGGAAGCCAACAACTTTGAGGTCAAACCAGGACTCCTCAATGATCGAGAACAACAAGTATCATGGCTTGGCTGTAGAGGACCCATTTGATCACTTGGACAAGTTTGACAGCTACCGGGTTGTCAAAACCAATGGTGTCTCGAGGATGCTTTCAAGCTCAAGCTATTCCCTTTCTCTTTGGGGATAAGGCTGGGAGAAGTCTTTACCCAGCGACTCTATCACCACCGGATGACTGCAAAAGAGCATTTTTGGAAAAGTTCTTCTCTACCTCAAGAACTCGCAAAGTGAGAATGAAATTTCAAGTTTTCAATGAAGAACTTGGAAGGATTCATGAAGCTTGAGAGATTCAAGAGCTATCAAGCTCAATGTCCACACCATGGTTTCTCCAAGGAAAGCTTGCTTAGACATTCTACAGAGGGGCTCTTCCTAAGTACAGAGCCGTTGGATACGCAAGTAATGGGTTTTCTCGGGGAGAACCGAGGAAGATGCAGAGGAGCTAGTTGACAACATGGTGAAAAGTGACGCAGTCTACGGGAGACCATGACGAAGCGCTAGAACTGATGATAAACAGACAAAGAAGGAGCTAAAGGCTCGCAGGAAAAGATAGACATACTCATTGCTGATAAAGCTACACAAGAGCAGTTGAACTTTGTTGGAAACAAAACCAAGAGGCACCACCTGCAGCTAATGAGGTTGATGGGCTGGAAGGGCAAGAAGAGCTGTGTTTCATCAACAACAATGGTAGTTGGTACAGGAAAGAGCCTAATTTTCAGTACAACAACTACCCACAGCGATCTAATCCCAACAACCAACAAGGAGGCTACCAGCCCAAGAGCAACTACAACCAGCAGAGTGGTAACCAGCCTAGGAACAATCAGCAAAGCAACTATCAGCCTCGCAGAACCCTCCTCCTGGCTTCCTAGCAAAGGAAACCAATCTTCTCAACAACAGGCTAATCCTTCTAGTTCTACTCCTCAGAAAGCAGACTCACACTCTACTGAAACAAACTGGAATCACACTAGAAGTGAGAAGCATGTTGGATATGAGTTGAAGAATCTCCATAACAAGATTGATGGAAGCTACAATGATCTCAACAACAAGTTTAGGGCTTTGGAGAGCCACTTGCTGCCATGAACACTCAGCAAAATCGTCGCAAGGTTCTCTACTGGAAAATCTGAGCAAAACCCAAAGGAGGCAATGAAATGTTACCCCTGTGAGTGGAAAGCAGTTACCTCCTAGGACTCTCACCAAGGATGCTGAGAAACAAGGTGAGGGGATTGCCATCAACATGGATGATGATGAGGTAGTGATTGTGGATGAGAAAACCAATGATGAGATTGGAGAAGATTGTGGAAGCCAAGGGTAAGGGAAAGGTTGGAGAAGAAAAGAGAACTGAGAAAGATGGTGAAGATCCTCGCCCAGCAAATGAGAAGCCTTTTGTTCCTCCTCCTTATGAACCCAAACTCCCATTCCCCGAAGATTCAAGAGGCAGCTCTAGAGAAGTACAAAGCTCGTTTGAGAAGCAATGAGTGAAATTCAGGTCACAATGCCTATCATTGATGCTTTCATGCTGGTTCCTCAATACAAGAAGTTCTCGAAGATGTCTGTAGCTGCAAAGAAGAAAGAAATGGAGGGAATGATGATCCTTACTCATGAGTGCAGTGCCATCATTCAGAGGCTTGATGTTCCAAGAAAGCTAGAGGATCCGGGATGCTTCACACTACCTTGTGCTATCGGACCTATGGTATTTGAGAGGTGTCTCGATTTGGGAGCTAGTGTCACTGATGCCTTTATCTCGTGGCAAAGAAGCTTGGATTCACTCAGACAAGAAGTGTAGACTCTCTAGTTCTGGCTGATCGCCAGGAAGTACCCCGTGGGTATCTTGGAGGACCTTCCTGAAGGTTGGAAATTGTGAGATCCCTACGACTTTGTGGTGCTTGAGATGGGGAGGAAGCTCAAGATCCCTTAATCCTTGGAAGACCTTTCTTAGCCACGCCAGAGCTATTGTTAATGTGAAAGAAGGCAAGATTGATCTCCATTTGGGTAAAGGGCACATCCTCCATTTTGACATCAAGGAGGTAATGAAGAAACCTACTACTCAAGGGCAAGTCTTCTACATTGAAGAGATGGATGCTCTTGCTGATGAGCTCCTTGAAGAGTTATCACTAGAGGACTCTACAACATACTTTGACCATAGAGAAAGAGGTTGTAGTGATTGAGAATGTGGAGAGTGCTGCTTATGGGATGATGCTGGATTCACACAAGGGGTTTGCTAGTGAGGAACAGTATGAGGAACTGCCACAAGTGGTTCAAAAGAAGCTTCAGTCAGCCAACAAGAGAGCCCAGCAGGATGACTGAGCGAGCTTAAGGCACCTAAGGTGGAGCTTAAACCCCTTCCCCATGGTGTAAGGTATGCATTCCTTGGTCCTAATGAGACTTATCCGTCATTGTGAGTAGTGAACTTACTGAAACTGAGCTTTCTGAACTTTTAAAAGCACTTAAAAGATTTAGAAAAGCAATAGGTTACTCACTAGATGATATCAAAGGGATATCACCCTCTTTGTGCATGCATAGGATACATCTAGAGGATGAATCAATGACTTCTATTGAGCATCAAAGAAGGTTAAATCCTAACCTGAAGGATGTTGTAAAGAAGGAGATTCTTAAACTTTTAGATGCTGGTGTGATCTACCCTATCTCAGACTCTAAATGGGTATCTCCTGTGCATGTTGTCCCAAAGAAAGGTGGTATCACTGTAATTAAAAATGACAAGGATGAATTGATACCAACCAGAACCATCACAGTCATAGAATGTGCATTGATTACGAAAGCTGAATTCTCGCATCTAGAAAAGATCATTTCCCATTGCCATTTATTGATCGATGCTTGAAAGACTTGCTAATCACCCATTCTATTGTTGATGGGTATTCAGGATTCTTCCAGATACCCATACATCCCAATGATAAAGAGAAACGACATTCACATGTCCTTATGGTACCTTTGCTGTCGAAGGATGCCATTTGGGCTATGTAATGCTCCACCACCTTTCAAAGGTGCATGATGTCAGTTTTCTCTGATCTAATGAGGATGTTGTGGAGGTGTTCATGGATGACTTCTCTCTCTCACGGATCTTCGTTTTACGCTTGTTTGTCAAATCTATGTGGTCCTACAGAGATGTGAAGACACCAACCTCGTGCTGAATCGGGAGAAGTGCCACTTCATGGTTAAAGAAGGGATTGTGCTGGGACACAAGATCTCAGAGAAAGGAATTGAGGTAGACAAGGCAAAGATTGATGTGATGATCAGTTTGGCTCCTCCAAAGACAGTGAAAGACATCGAGTTTCTTGGGGCATGCTGGCTTCTATAGAAGGTTCATCAAGGATTTCTCCAAGATTGCCGGACCACTCACCGCATCGCTTGCAAGGAAGAGATCTTTCTCTTTGGTCAGGAATGTCTAGAAGCTTTCAAGAAGCTGAAGAGTGAGCTTGTGAGTGCTCCCATTGTCCAACCACGATTGGGATCTCCCCTTTGAGATCATGTGTGATGCTAGTGACTATGCTGTGGGAGCTGTTTGGGCAGAAAAAGGATGGCAAGTCTCATGTGATCTACTATGCAAGCCAAACCTTGAATGATGCTCAGATGAAATATGCCACAACCGAGAAGGAAATGCTGGCCATTGTCTTTGCATTTGAGAAATTCAGAAGCTACTTAGTGGGGTCAAAGGTTATTGTCTACACAGATCATGCTGCTTTGAGACACCTTTTAAAGAAAGATGCAAAACCAGGCTTTTGAGGTGGATCCTTTTGCTTCAAGAGTTTGATTTAGAGATCAGGGACAAGCCAGGAGTTGAGAATGGTGTAGCTGATCACTTGTCCAGGCTGCAAATAGAGTGTAAGCGTCCCCATTGATGAGAGACTTCTGAAGAGCAGATCATGGCCATTAGCAGTGATTGCAGCCTCGTCCGGCAGAAAGCTTGAAGAGGTCAAGGCTACTGAAGAGAAAGAACCTTGGTATGCTGATTTGGTGAATTACTTAGCCAGGAAAAGAACCTTTGAATCTTGTGGGCTATGCCAAGAAGAAGTTCTCTGAGGATGTGAAGAGGTACTACTGGGATGAGCCTTACCTCTACATTCTCTGCAAAGATCAGCTCTATAGAGAGTGGTTGCTAATGAAGAAGTTGATGGGATTCTTACACACTGTCATGGATCATCCTATGGAGGCCACTTTGCTACCTTCAAGACAGTTGCAAAAGTGTTACAAGCTGGATTCTGGTGGCCACACATGTTCAAGGATACACAAGACTTTGTTTCAAGGTGTGATTCATGCCAAAGAAGAGGAAACATCACCAAAAGAAATGAGATGCCTCAAAATCCAATCCTTGAAGTTGAGGTGTTTGATGTGGGGTATTGACTTCATGGGACCATTTCCATCATCCTATGGAAACAAATACATTCTTGTAGCTGTTGACTATGTCTCAAAGTGGGTGGAAGCCATTGCAAGTCTCACCAATGATGCTGGAGTTGTAACTAAGATGTTCAAGAGTGTCATATTTCCAAGGTTTGGAGTTCCAAGAGTTGTGATCAGTGATGGGGCTCTCATTTCATCAACAAGCTGTTTGAAGGACTTCTCAAAAGAAGGGTGTGAAGCATAAGGTGGCAACTCCTTACCACCCTCAAACAAGCGGTCAAGTTGAGGTCTCTAACAGAGATAAAGTCCATTTTGGAAAAGATTGTTGGGGTTACAAGGAAGGATTGGTCAGCTAAGCTGGATGATGCACTTTGGGCTTATATGACAGCATACAAAACCCCTTTGGGAACCACACCTTTCAACCTTGTGTATGGGAAAGCTTGCCATTTGCGGTGGAACTTGAGTACAAAACATTATGGGCAGTAAAGTTGCTGAACTTTGACATCAAGAGTGCCAAGGAGAAAAGGTTTCTTCAACTACATGAACTTCGATGAGATAAGAATGGATGCTTTTGATAACTCAAGGATCTACAAGGAAAAGACTAAAGCTTTCCATGACAAGAACATTCTGAAGAGAGAGTTCAAAGAGGGAGATCAAGTCCTTCTCTACAACTCTAGGTTGAAGTTGTTTCGAGGAAGCTCAAGTCGAGATGGTCAGTCCATTCAAGGTCAAGGAAGGTTAAACCTTATGGGCGATAGTGTTGTGGGGTGCTGATGGAAGAGACTTCACATCAACGGCCGAGGATTAAGCTCTACATGGCCACCACACCTAAGGAAGATGGAACTTCAATCCCACTTTCTGATCCTATCCCAGCCTAACCTTAATGGAGGCAAAGTCAAGCTAGATACTTTAAACAAGCTCACTTGGGAGGAAGTCCCATGTCTATCTTTGTATATATTATTTTCATCTTTTGATTGCAGGTGAGTAAAAAAAAAAAAAAAAAAAGTGGAGACTGGCCAGAGAACGACCATCAGAGCGACCTCCGGCAGCGACGTGCATGGGTCGCTCCAGCCTAGAGCGAGGTCGTGGAGCGATGCCTTCAAGTCGCCGGCTTTCGCCGCTGAGAACCAAGGTGGCTTGGAGCGGCGCCCTGGAGCGAGGGTGAAGGTCGCTCCAGGTGGGGCGAGGTCGCCACAGCGGACGTCTCCACGCCGCCGGCTGTCGACGCCTCTCAGCTGAAGGAAGCAACCCGGACCCCCAGCGACTCCGCCCTGCCTCCCAACCATTGGTTCGTAGTTTTCTAACCTAAAACCCGGTTCAAATCAATTGAACCTATCCTAACCAACCTAAAACCGGACCATGCCACCCCCTAGACCTACCCACCCCACGCCATCTTCTATCTCACTTTCTCTTCTTCATCAAAAACACACAAACTCTCACCACTCCAAAACCCCATATCTCACTCAATCCTTCACCAAATCACCTCATTCTTCTTCTCAATTCCAAGTTTTCGCCCCTGTAGTCTACTTCCCCATACCAAATAGCCATTTCCTTCCATCCAAAGCAAGGTATTGTGTTTTTGAATTCAATTTCGTAGGTCCATGAACCCTAGAATTTCAAAATCAAAATTTGGACCTTTTCTTGCTTAATTATGTTGAAATAGACTAGGGAAAGCTTGTATATCATGTTGGGTTGGTCATTTCATGGTGAAATTGAGTTTAATTTGAACTTTTGCAAATTAGGGTTCATGGATTTGGGGATTTCGAATTTCGATCTAATCAAGGGTGTTTGTGATTGATATGGCTCTGCTATGGTGTTTAGAAGCTTGATTAATGAACCTCCTCATGCTAGAACAGCTTTGATCATTGAATTTTGCATAGATTGTAACTTTCATATCTTGAAAAGTTTGAGAAGTGTGATTCTTTGCTATTGGTTCAGCTTCTTGGTGCTAAATGTGTAGAGAAAGTCGCATTGACTTATCATGATTCGGTTCGCAAACTGATCCCCTTTCAAAGTTTTGAATTTCTCAGGTACAAATGGTTAGGACGACCAAAGGAAAGCTGGATGCCAAGAAGCAAACGGTTGAGAAAGCTGTAGCTTCCGCACCTACTGGCTCAGGAACAGAAAGGACTTCTAGACAGCAAGCTCTGGCTGCTAAGAAGTCAAAAGAGCAGAGAAGAAAGCAGGAAAAAGTGTTGCAGTTCCACCAATGAGGAGAGTGAGGCTGAAAGTGAAGATGAGCAAGTCCCTCAAAAGAAAGCCAAATTGTCCAAAGGGAAGGCAATAGCTGTTGATAGGGACAGAGAGAAGACACCATCAGTTGAGGAGCTGTATGATCACTTGATGAAGGGTGTCGCCTAGGCTCCAACGAGGTTTGCTGACCTCGATTTGCTGAAGGAGTTGGGTTTGGAATCTGACATTGAGGCAATGCTGGGATATTTGAAGTTGCCAAAGCTCCTTACCATGGCTCACCCTACATACAAGGACGTCTCCTGCCAGTTCTTATCTTCACTTGAGGTAACTTACCATGACACACAGCATGTGAGGCAAGGGTGGGGCAAAATCAAGTTCAGCGCCCATGGAAGAGTCTACAACATGAGCTTGAGATATTGGGAGAGCCATGGGATTCCAAGACTTGGAAGACTCTACTCTTCCCAAATGTGAAGGCCTTCCGAGGAGTTATGGAAACTGATCACTGAAACGACACTGCACCGGGAGTGACAAGAACTCACATATCCGACATCCATCTGTGCGCTACCTTCATAGGATGCTGGTCCATGCTTTCTACCCGCGAAAGCAACATGGCAGCTGCACTGAGGATGATCTTCGCCTCCTCTGCCCAGCTATATCACCTTATACCACTCACGGAGTCTTGCCTCTTCGAGCCATGACATCTACGCTACCTTTGGGATGGTCGGGTTCTTCGTGAGTCGCCTCCAGCACAGATTGGGCCTGGTACACCAAGGATCCTGATCCGAAGATTGGTATTGGTGGTATGATCACACCACTTCTTGAGTTCACGGGAGTCAGCTTGGGAAAAGATGCAGCTGGTCCTAGTTTCATCGATGCTACTTACGAGGATCACTACATACTTCAGCGGAAAGCACGAAGGGAGCTATGTCTACCACTACTACCTCGTGGACAGTCAGTGAGGTACTCCTTCGAACAGAACCTTGACCAGTTTAGAGGCCTGGAGCTATCAGTTTCGACATTGCTCACGGAAACTTCTTTCGTGACCATGGCCCCTGAACCGATGACTGTACCGAAGAGAAGAAGTGTTGCAACTAGACATGATACATCGGGACTTCATCAGCAGCAGGCCGATGAACCTGTCTATGGGCCTCCGCGTTACTACTTCAAGCCACACGACGGAGTCATACCCTGGTGCCCTTCGTGGCGCCCATGATCATATTGATAGGCTTGAGAGATGGAACAAGGCTCGGACGAGCGATAGAAGCTCAAGGAAAAGTGCAAGGCGCCAAAGAAGACAAGGAAAGGCTAAGACTTCAGCCAAGTTCATGAAGAAGGTGGCTGATGTCTTAACAGAGGAGGAATAGCGGGTTGTAGCTCAGCGAACCGACTTTCGGACATTTCAGCTACGCAGCCTCGACCCCAGCCTGAAGAGCTTGGTTTCCCTCTCACCGCTAGACAGCTCCAGCGCAAGAACAGGAACCCACCCATCAAACCATCCACCTCAGGAAACAAATCGCCCTCCCTCGCCTCCAGTGATGAAGATATTGAGATTGAGGAAGTCGAGAGCCAACCACAGTACGCAGACTACTACCCAGCACCAGGTGGCTACTACACCTCTTTCCCACCAAACTATGACGAGGATGAGCCGTCTACCTTCACGCGATCCCCATAGGAGGTACCTTCGCTTACCATTGTACATACCACTTTTTCTTTACATTTTAGATTGCTTTTGGGTATCTCTCTCAACTTAACAACACAGAGACTGTGTGACTTAAGTTTGGGGGAGGTACCAAGTATTTGATCATGTTTGCTTTGATGTTTTTGCATTGAGTCTTGCATTGTGCATATATATAAAAAAAAAAATTGAAAAATTCGAAAAAAAAATACAAAAGAATCATTTAGTAGCATCATTTGCATTGTTAGGAGAGTCTAGAGCATATAGGCTGCATTCACTTGCATTGGGAGCAATGATTTAAAATGCCTTGTAAAGAACACCACTTTGTGCCTGAGTAGTTTATGCACCTCTCTAAAAAGCTTGTATGTTTCGAGCCTTGAAAGCTCTTCCTGAAACTCATTGATTGCTGAAACTCAGTCTTTGAAGCCAACTTCAACCCTAATTGAACTGAATTGAACTTAATGCATCTTGCTCATGGTCTCTTGTGTACTGAATTATGGCTATACACACTTGAGTTGTCACACCTTTTATACCAATCTCTTTGACAACCTCTAGTGGTAGACCACACCCAAAACCCGTTCCTCCTTTTAAGCTTTCATTGATTGATGAGTGAGGCCTTTTTCGGAAAGTCTTACATGTGCATAATGTTGAGAGTATTGGGAACGACAATGCTTGGTCTTCATTCTTGCTAGATTAGACACACTATTGTCTAGCATTAGGATGGGGGTGAGTGCTGTAAATTTTGATTTGGGAATTTTGAAAAGGTTGAAGGAAAAGAATGAACTCTTTGTACTTAATTGACTAACTTTTATGGGATAAGAAGAGAAGCCTCTAGCTCAAGTTTGTAAAAAAGTTTTGACCCCAAAAAAAAAAAAAAAAAAAAGAGAGAAAGAGAATAAAGAAAAGGGGCTAGCAAGTTAGTACGAGCTAAGAGGCTATAAAATTTGGTAAATCCCTTGTTAAAAAAAAAAAAGAGTTTTGTGTTGAGAAATATTCTTGAGTATCTTGGGTGAGAGATGTGAGTTGGGTTTGGTATTAAGAAATGAATTTGTAACATATATGTTTGGGAAAAGGGTAGAACAATGGAGACCGAGCATTGTATGCATGAGTTGATCCCTTTCTTAGATATATTATGTGCATTGTCAAGGCTACTTGTCTTGAGAGAACCACCTTGAAAATCACTTGTCTTGAAACTCTTGTCTCACTTGAATAAAAAGCCTTCCCTTACCCAAATGATTTGGACCAATTGACCATTTGCAAGAACTCACTTTTGCTGTACTTAATGAACATGAGAGTTGGCTGATTTGATTGTGTGATTGCATGAATGTGAGCATAGGGGCAAAAAGAGCTAAGATAGGCCTTGAGAAGCTAGAGAATTAAAAGAGAAGGTGTGATCATGTTGGTTTAAATGTTGGATTAATTCCAAAGTGTGTTTCTTTTGGCTATGAGCTCCACCTTCAAACCTCTTCCCCTATAAGTTCTAGAAAGTTCACTTGAGGACAAGTAAAAGAACAAGTTTGGGGGAGTTGATGTCTTGCATATTTGCATTGTTTTATCCATTCATCCATATGCATTTTGATCATTTAGACTAGGATTTAGGCATTTTTAGGTCCATGTTGCATTCATTTGTCTTTATTAGGTGTTGGAGTACCACATGGAGTTCTTGGAGATGTTTGGTGCAATTGAAGCTCAAGAGAGAAGTTGGAGCGACCTATTGGAGGTCTGGAGCGACCTATTGGAGCGAGGGCATGAGGTCGCTGCGATAGGCGATGAAGCAGGCTGTTGGAGTGAGGCCTGGGAGCGATGCCTGCAAGTCGCTCCAGCCTTAGAGCGACCCCCAGAGCGACCCCTCCAGGTCGCTCGCTCTTTTCACCCACAAACACACGAAGAAGACCCTGGAGCGACCCACCAGAGCGACCCATCGAGGTCGCTCCCGAGCCCCGGAGCGACGTGCTGGAGCGACGTGCATAGGTCGCTCCGCGTCTTATGGTTGCCGAATTTTAACCTTTTAAGGACCTTTTTGCAATTTGTTATGCTCGTTTTTTAGATCCAAAAACCTAAACTTAAGTACCTTGTAAGCCATTTTCAGGCAGATCTATCTTTTACACTTGGTAAACATCAAAAACATATTGAAAAAGTTCATCTTTTGGATCTTTGATTCTTGTGTTCTTATTGTTCTTGCTGATTATTTGTTTTCAATCTTCTACATGATTAATCTTCTATCCAACATGGGTTTAAGAATAATCATGGAGATTAGTGAGTAATCCTCTTTTGAATTCATGGGTTAGGTGATTAAGGGTGATTAGGCTAGATCTAGGATGTTTTAGTGTAGATCATTCTTATTCCTTGCTAGTAGAGTATTCATAATGCATCTTCTGAGTTGGCCACTCAAAAGTTGATCTTTAGGCATTTCCCACCCACAAGGTGTTCAATGAAATGCCCGAGATAACTCTCCTAAGCTTTTAACATACTTTACCAAAGACATTTGTTGTTAAAGGTGTTAAGATAGCCAATAGACTTGCTAGTAATGATTGCTTTCATATTATTCAACCAAAGACATTTGATGTTTGAAATGTGTCAGCAAATGAGCATTCATCTAGATATAGAGTTTGTTTAGGTTTGTGTCTAAGCTTAAGGTTGATAGCTTGATTGATCATTTGCCATCTTTAGTTTGAAACTTGATCACCCAAGATCTAATTCCTATACCCATGAGTTCCCTTTTATCATATCAAATAAAGCTTCCTCTTTTATTGCTTATTTGTTCTGTTATTGCATTCTATCATTAGCAATAGTTTAAAACCATCCAAATTATCGGTTGCACTTAGATTAAGTAGGTACTTGCATTCTTGGTGCTTTGAATCCCTCAGAACTGGTTCGACATTCACTCATACTACAACATTTGCTTTAGGAACCTTGAAAACTCCTAACATCAGGGGCCCAGGGGAACCCATTGAAAGGTTGTCTCTTAGTTCAAAGGACTCAGGATCAAACTGTGGTTATGGGGAAAGGGTGTCTTTGATGTTGAAAAAGCTCAATAATCTCAAATCTGAAAGTGTTTTTCAAGTTGTGGCTGAGCCGGTTACTAAAAGGGCTACAGAGGATAAGAAGAGGCTCTCCAGATCCAGACCGGCTATCATTGTTCGGTAACCAATTTTCAAGAGAGCTTTGAGCCGTCTCCTGAGTGGTGTAACCAGGAGTATAGGTCTGTACGGCATTGGTGGCGAAGGCAAATCAACTATTCTCCGAGATATCAGAAACAATATCACTGCCAGATTTGATGGCGTCTCTCAAGATCGCCCTGTCGAAGATTCAAGAAGAGATCGGTAAGAAGCTAGGTGATAAGTTTCTTGGGCTTCCAACTTAAAACCAATTGGCAATTAGTGGAGTGGCCCAAGTCCCTTATATATTACTAATGTCCCTTTCATATTTCCGATGTGGGATCTTCTCTCCAATACCCTCCTTCGAGATAATGGTGCGTATAACCATTAATCTCGCAGAATCCATCATACCCCTCTGAAACAATGCTTTATTTTTCTAGCAATCTCGGAGAACTGGGCCTTCTATGGGCCATCATCTAATGGATTGATCGGGCCACTGTCCGGGTCGGATTAATTAATAGTTCAGGGTATTTGGCCCGCTTTGATACCATGATAAGTTTCTTGGGCTTCCAACTTAAAACCAATTGGCAATTAGTGGAGTGGTCCAAGTCCCTTATATATTACTAATGTCTCTTTCATATTTCCGATGTGGGATCTTCTCTCCATATACCATGTTAGATTCGGGTTTATATGGGCTTCCAACTTAAAACCAATTGGTAATTAGTGGAGTGGCCCAAGTCCCTTATATATTACTAATGTCCCTTTCATATTTCCGATGTGGGATCTTCTCTCCAATACTAGGCATTCATGGGGAGGAGTGGACCCAAAAAGAGGAAAGAAAAAAGGCCAATGATGTACACAACTTCCTGAAGGACAATAGATTTGCGCTGTCTCTTGTCCATGGCTACCCTCTCTGTGTGGTTTTTGCAAGAAGTTTGGGCACACAATTACGAGATGTAAGTCTGCTCCAAAGACTTGTGAAACCTGCAACTCGGTGAAGCACACCACTGATGCTTGCCCACGAACGAACCATTTGCCCCCTAACTTAAGGAAGTATAAAGGAAAGGAGCCAATCAAAAGCCTGCATCCAATTGTAGGTCAGCAAAAGGCGCCTTGGAAACCTGTAGGTACAAAGGCAGCAGAGTCCTTAGCCAAAAACAAAAAGAATGCATGCCCTAAAGACGGTGCAGCTATTGTCCGCTCCTCTGCTCCTGCTACTCCTAGTGAGCGAAGTAATCCTATCAGATCATAGTCCCTGCTGTGTTTGGAGAGCCTGAAATATCAGATCATAGTCCCTGCTGTGTTTTCCTTGACCAGATTAAACCATCTCAGAAACGCTCTTTCAGATTCTTTGCTCACCTGAACCTGCACCCTGACTTTGCATAGCTTATCAAATCAACCTGGAATTCTCTGTCTTTTCATGGGTCAAAGCAGCTATGTGTTTCAAAGAAGCTGAAGCATCTGAAGCCTATCATTCGCTTGTTCAATAAAGAGAACTTCTCAGAGTTGGAAAAGCGGGTTCAGGAAGCGTTTGAACACCTCACATAGTGTCAACAGCTGTCTTTGCCTACCCCGAGCTCAAATAATTTCGAAGCAGAGCGTGAAGCCCACCTCAAATGGTTCACATTGACAAAAGCTAAGGACAGGTTTCTCCAGCAAAGATCTCGTATCCAATGGACCGTTGATGGCGATGCAAATATGACCCTACATCATCGAGTAATAAAGGCAAGGCAGAATCAAAATCACATTCATTTCCTCCTGGATGATGATGACAACGTGATAGACACCCTGGATGCAGTCAAGCAGCACGCTGTTGCTTACTTTCAGCGTCTTCTTGGTGGGAAAACTACTCAAACAACTTCCACTCCAGCAGATATTGCTTCCCTCATGCAAGTAAAATGCTCCCAAGATGCTATTTCTGCCTTGTCGGCTCCGTTTACTGAAAAGGATATTCAAGATGCTTTCTTGTCCCTCCCCAAGAATAAATATTTGGGGCCTGATGGCTTCCCAGCTGAATTCTTTACCCGAAATTGGAAGGCTGTGGGTCGTGACCTGATAGATGCAGTAAAGGAGTTTCTGAGTACTGGTGAGCTTCTCCAACAATGGAACTCAACCATTATTACGCTGGTTCATAAGAAGATCAACGCAAATAAGATCACCGAGTTCCGGCCAATTTCTTGCTGTAACACAATCTACAAGATGGCATCTAAGCTCCTTGCCAATAGGCTAAAGGTACACTTACCGACTCTGGTCTCTAGCTCTCAATCTGCTTTTGTTCCGGGTCGTTTGCTTGTGGAAAATGTGCTCTTCGCTACTGAACTGGTCTCGGGATACAATTGGAAGAAAATATCTAAACGTTGTATGCTGAAGGTGGATCTGCATAAAGCATTTGATACGTTTAACTGGGATTTTGTTCTTCACACCCTTGAAGCGCTTGATTTCCCTCCAGTGTTCAGGAATCTCATCAAAAGATGCTTAACAACAACTCAGTTCTCAGTGGCTATAAATGGGGTGTCTTGTGGATACTTCAAAGGAACAAGGGGCCTTCGACAAGGCGATCCCCTCTCGCCATATCTGTTTGTCCTTGCCTTGGAGGTGTTCTCGCAGCAACTAAGACAGAAGTACTTAGATGGGTCTATTGGGTACCACCCAAACACAGCTGCGCTCCAGCTCACACACTTATCGTTTGCTGACGACCTCATGATCTTCACCGACGGTACTCCGAGCTCAGTGCAATGTATAGCTAATACGATTGAGGAGTTTGCGCGATGGTCAGGGTTGAGAATGAATAGGGCCAAGACTGAGCTTTTCACTGCTGGTTTAAATGAGACAAGAGTCCCTAGACATGTCCACTCTTGGTTTCAATATCGGTTCCATGTCAATCCGGTATTTGGGGCTCCCATTGATGTACATGAGACTCAGGATCTCAAATTACAGACCACTTCTGGATAAGATTGCTTCAAATTTCAACTGCTGTTCTGCAAAATCCTTTTCTTTCGCAGGAAGAAGATAGCTTTTATCATCTGTTATCTATGTTTCAATAAATTTTTGGACTTCTGCATTTATCCTTCCTAAGGGCTGCATAAAGAAGATTGAGAGTATGTGTTCTCACTTTCTTTGGAGTGGTACAGAAACAAAGAAGTGTATAGCCAAAGTCTCTTGGAGTACTGTTTGCCTTCCTAAGTGTGAAGGAGGCCTGAGACTAAGGGACATAAATCGCTGGAACAAGACTCTGTGTCTAAAGTTGATCTCAAAGCTGTTTAATGAAGGTGACTAGCTCTGGGCTAAATGGGTTCGCGAATACAGAATCAAGGACCTGAATTTTTGGTCCATTGATGCTGAGAATACCACTTCCTCCACTTGGAAATCGTTGTTATCTCTTAGACGCTTGGCAGCTCAATTCATTCGTGCAAAGGTTGATAATGGACGGCAGATAAGCTTTTGGTATGACCATTGGTCACCATTGGGTCCTCTTATTCACAGATTTGGCGCCCTGTGTCCAAGGAAACTTTCTATTCCTCCCTCCTCCACCGTTTCAGAGGCTTGTTCAAGCACTGGCTGGTCCCTCCTTGGTGCTCGATCTCCAGCTGCAGAGGAACTCCAGACCTTCCTTACAACTATTCCACTTCCGTCTTTCAATCATCATGACGATCGCCATGCTTGGGTAGTAGAGGGCTCTGAACTTAATCGCTTTTCTATAAGCAAAACTTGGAACGCTGTCCGAAACAGGGCATTGAATCAAGCTTGGACACGCAACATCTGGTTCAAGGGTCATGTTCCCCGCCAAGCTTTCACGGCTTGGGTAGCACACCTAGACCGTCTCCCTACCAGGACGAGATTGATGCATTGGGGTATGAACATTTCTCCTTCTTGCTGTCTGTGTAATAGGGCGGACGAGACCAAAACACACTTGTTCCTGCACTGTGAAATAAGTGATGATATCTGGAAACTGGTTCTACACAGACTTGGATACTCTCACCGAGCTTTCCATACCTGGTTAGCTTTTGCAGAGTGGACAGCGACAAAGGACACAGTGACTAGTAGAACCCTCAAGCGACTAGTTTCTTAAGCCACAATTTCAAGCATCTGGACTGAGAGAAATAAACGCCTGCATACCTCAGAATCTCGGTCCCCAGCTGCTATCTTCAAGATGATTGACCGCTTCATCAGAGATGTTCTCCTTGGGAAAAGAAAACTCAAGCGATTTCAGCCTCTGATGCAGCTCTGGTTACATAACGAGTAGCAACCGTGCCTCCAATTTTGACAGCTTAGCCTTGTTTATTTTTTGCCTTGGTTAACTTGTCCTAGTCCAAACCTTTTGTAAATCACAAACTCTTCTCATATTTAATATGAAATTCAAATTTTGGCAAATAAAAACAAGCCAAAGGAGAAGAGGAGGGTCATGGCGGTGTTCAATATAGAAACACAAATCTGGAAGCCTGAGAAGAAACTGCCAGATACGATGTGGGGTCACGAGTGGACTGGTGAGTGTGTGGTTATGGCTGGTAAGATGTATACGAGGGATCCTATTAAGAGCATTGTTTATGTTTACGACCCAAAGGAAAATAAATGGGAAACAGACAAGATGTTGAATATTTTTGATTGGGAGAATGCATCTGTCGTTGATGACGTATTGTATTACTACGATGCTCTTTGGAAGATGATGAGAGCTTATAACCCAAGAGAGAGGAATTGGTAGTGGTGAAAGGTTTGGATTAATTGGTGGGTGTGGTGAGATTTCCAGGCCGGTTTTACACTGGGAGTTACGGTGGGAAACTGGCTTTGTTTTTCTCGGAAACGGCAGGTAGAGTACACGTTATTCGGTGTCGGAGATTTCGCTGGAAAGACGTCAAGAGAAGGAGATTTGGGGTAGAGTTGAGTGGTGTTATGATGTTTTTGTTGATGGTGATTTTCACGTAATGAAATGTCTAGATGTTATTGTTTGATGAACTAACTATCCATATTCTTGGGCAAGGTTTTAGTGACTCTCTTGGTTGGCTAAGCTTTTTTTTTTCCATATCAGATTACAGACCTTAAATCATCATAATATATAATCCATATGTATGGTTTACTTGCAAACGTTTTTATATGCTTTTGCACCTCGCTTCATGATGATGATTAGAGGAATCATACCTTTAATTTGTGTTCCTCAGATAATTGTTCTTGTTATGATTTTCCTATAACGTTAAGCTAAGCTGAGAAAAACAGGTTGATAATATAACTAAAATCCAAAACCGAATACTTGTTTTTGATTCACATTCACAGATGTTCTTATATACTTATAACTCCTTGATTTGGTTTCTATGGGTTTTCAAAGTCTATGGCTTTGACTGGTGACCATTTTAAAAACTTCAAGAACAAATAATTGAATGTTTTTGTTTATTCTCTTGATCACCATATTTTTTTTAAAATAATAAATTATTATAGTCCTAACATTATCAGTTTATAGAGTTTTTATTGTATATTGTGTATTTGATTAAACATAGCATTTAGTCTATGTGTTAGGTACTAGATCTATTTTATAGCCATTTCTTTAACAGATTAGCTCTTAAACTGCTGAATATCCTACTTTTTTCCATTTCGTAATGTATAATGTTTTACAAATTTTTTGATATTTAGATATGTAATCTGTTTTCATTTTAGTTATTTTAATTTTATTAAAAATTAGATAACTAATAGTATTTTGTTCTTTTTTTTATAACTGATTTAACGGATTTTAATTTATATTTTAATGATACTATTTTGACAAACAGTAATCTTTTAAATAGTTGTGTATATTTCATATATTTTATACATTTTGGAATAGAGTGTATAAATTAAGGTTTGAGTTTTCAAATCTAAAGAAATACTGTATATAAAATTACTGTTAGCCTATTAGGGAAACTTTTTTTTAGCTCACCACAAGACCCATAAAATAATGTCACCCCGGAAAGCTATAACGTGTAGTAGAATACATATATGGTTACCTGCAAAACGTATTTAAATGTTTTTGGACTTATAGTTCTAGTTTATAGGATTTGTAATCTACTTTTTTGTGCTTTGTTATGTTTGAGATAAATATCATTCACAAAAAAAGGAAAAAAAAAAAGCCCTAATAGCTGAACCTATTGTTTCCATTTAAAATAGGAAACATGTTGTATATATTGTGTATTTGATTGTAGCTATGAAACTAAATTAATGTTTTGGGCTTTCTTCTCTCGCTCCGACAGTTAATTTAATTGAGCCTAAACTTAGGGTTATTGTTGTGCGTTTCTCTCTCATATTGGACGATAGCTTGAGGATGTCGTCTAAAACTAGGTCAACGAAGGCGCAATCTTCCGAACCGCCGTCTCTGACTCCTTCACTTCCCGAAGACATCATCGTTGACATCTTAGCTCGTGTAGGGAGATGCTACCATCCAAAAATCTCCCTTGTTTCCAAGCACTTCCGATCACTTGTTACCTCCCATGAGATATACGAGAGACGTTCACTGTAAGGATCACGGAACACCCTCTCTATGTTGTCCTCTGTAACAGAGAAAACGATAAAAACCATTGTTATATTCTCTGCCGGAAAGCCAACGGTAGTCATAGATTGGTCCTTATCCCTTCGCTTTCCAATAACATGCCTCGCAAGGGAGGCTTTGTCGTGGTGGGGTCAAGGATATATGTGTTTGGTAGGTCGAATGCGATAAGCATTGACTGTAGATCCCAAACGGTACACCTCCTGCCTAGTATGAATGTAACCATGTCTGTTTCAGTTGCTGACATCGTTGACGGGAAAATATACGTAACTGGATACTGTAAAAACCCATTGAAGTAGGTCATGACGGCGTTCAATACAGAAACACAAATGTGGGAGCCTAAGACGACAATGCCAGAGACAATGGGTGGTTTCATGTGGACTGGTGATTGTGTGGTTATGGCTGGTAAGATGTACATGAGGGATCATATTAACAGCTTTGTTTTTGAGCCAGAGGAAAGTAAATGGGAAACGGACAAGACGATGCTGAATATGTTCAAGTGGGAGGATGCGTGTGCGTTGATGACGTATTGTATTACTACGATGATAGCCGTGGTGGGAAGGTGCTGAGAGCTTATGACCCAAAAGAGAGTAGTTGGGTAGTGGTGAATGGTTTGGAAGAATTGTTGGGCCGGCTGAGGCGAGATTTTCAGGCTGGTCTTACACTGGGAGTTACGGTGGAAACTAGCTATGTTTTTTTTCGAAAATAACAAGTAGAACAGAAGTTATTAGTGTGCAGAGATTTCGCTAGAAAGACGTCAAGGAAAGGAGATTTGGGGTAAAGTTGAATGGTTTTGGTTGATGGAGATTTTTACGTTAAAAAATCTCTAGATGTTATTGTTTGATGCACTAAGTACTATCCATATTCTTGGGCAAGGTTTTAGTGACTCATGAGCTAGTAAAGCTTTTTTTTTTCATATCAAATTACAAACCTTGAATCATCATAACGTATAATCCATATGGTTTACCTGCAAACGTGTTCATATGCTTTTGCACCTCTATTCATGATCATTAGTGGAATCATCATACTTTAATTTGTGTTCCTCAGATAATTGTTCCTGTTATGAATTTCCCTAGGACGTTGAGCTAAGCTGAGAAAAAAACAGGTTGATAATATAATTAAACTTCACAATGTTTTGTCAAATCCAAAACCGAACACATTGAAAGATGTTCATATGCTTATAGCTCCTTCACTTGGTGTCTCAGATTTTAAGCTTGTAGAAATTAACAAAGTTTTCAGAAGTTGAAGCCAAACAAAATAAAAAATAGTAAGATCCGTTGAAAATTTGATATGCAAGAGAAAATATTTAAATAGGGATACGAAATCACTGGCTATTGAAACCAAAATGGTCTAGTTTTATTGCACAATCTTGTTCGCGTTTGTTCAAATTATTGTGAGAAGATTTTTAATTATTTGTTTCTGATGTTTTAAAATGAATATGAAATTTCTATGTTAATCAGAATCAATTATATAATATAGGTCCAATGAATTTGAGAGATATAATTTGTCATATATGATCATCGGTGATAATAGAAGTACCATCAGTGAGTGTAAACTAATAATTTAATTTTGTACAACTGGTTTTCATGATGTTACTTGATTATATTGTTCATTTTAAAATAGTTATTTTTGCTTTTGAAATATATGTTTTTATTGTATATTAATTTTTGGATGTTATTTTCCATCATTGCTTTGAGTTTAATGATCAAAGAAGATTAAAAAAATGTATCATCCGTATTGGTTTGAGAAAAAAATGAGAAACAAATGCTCATATATTATTGTTATTGCTATGTATTTTTATGTATTTATGTAGATTATATTATATAGTTTACACTAAAATATTATTTTATGGTAAAATTTAGGCTGAGTTGAAAATATTAATGGACTAATAGTTTATGTGTTAATATATTTGGGTTGAATAATTAAAGATAATAATTGTAAAAGAATTTATAAATCTTAAAAATTATGTTTCGGTGTTAAATTTGGGTGCATTAGTTAGTGGCTTAATGAAAAAAAAATGTTTTACTTTATAATTATGTTTTAAAAACACTTATAATTAGTATATATATGTATATATATATTAGCTATAAATAATTATATTTCTATAATATTATTTAAGAATTCAGTTTTCTAAGTGATAGTTAATTACAGTGGTATATTTAATGAATAAAATATTATATATAATTATATACTAAATGTTTGGGCATTCTTCTCTCTCCAACAGAGTTCATATTTTAATTGAGCCCAGAATTAGGGTTGTTGTGCGTTTCTCTCATATTTGAGGATGTCGTCTAAAACCAGGTCAAAGAAGGAGGAATCGCCAGAACCGCCGCCTCTGATCCCGTCACTCCCCGAAGACATCATCATCAACATCTTAGCGCGTGTAGAGAGATGCTACTATCCAAAACTCTCCCTTGTTTCCAAGCGCTTCCGATCACTTGTTACCTCCCATGAGATATACGAGAGGCGATCATCGTTAGGATGCACAGAGCACTCTCTCTATGTTGTCCTTTATAACAGGGAAACCGGTAAAGGAGAGTTGCATATTCTCCGCCGGAACGCCAACGGCAGTCACCGCTTAGTCCTTATCCCTGGGCTTCCCGATATGCCTGCCCATGGAAGCTTTGTAGCGGTGGGCTCGAGGATGTACGTGTTTGGTAGGTTGAACTCAGTTATAAGCATTGATTGTAGATCCCACACGGTGCATCTCTTGCCTAGTATGAATGTATCCATGTCTGATCCATTTGCTGATATCATTGACGGGAAAATATATGTAACTGGATACTGTAACAACACAATGAAGATGGTCATGACGGTGTTCAATACAGAAACACAAATGTGGGAGCCTAAGAAGACAATGCCAGAGACAATGGGTGGTTTAAATATGTGGCCTGATGGTTGTGTGGTTATGGCTGGTAAGATGTACACGAGGGATAATATTAACAGCTTTGTTTTTGGTTACGATCCAAAGGAAAGTAAATGGGAAATGGACAATATGCTGAATATGTTCAGGTGGAGGGATGCGTGTGTCGTTGATGACGTATTGTACTACTACGATTGGGGTGGGAAGGTGAGAGCTTATGACCCAAAAGAGAGTAGTTGGGTAGTGGTGAATGGTTTGGAAAAATTGGTGGCTGAGGCGAGATTTTCAGACCGGTTTTACACTGGAAGTTACAGTGGGAAACTGGCTTTGTTCTTTTGGAATTTACATGGAACAAGAGTTATTCGATGTGCGGAGATTTCGCTAGAAAGACGTCAAGGAAAGGAGATTTGGGGTAAAGTTGAGTGGTGTGATGATGTTTTACTTGGTGGGCGTTTTAAGGTTATGAAAACTCTAGATGTTATTGTTTGATGCACTAACTATCCATATTCTTGGGCAAGGTATTAGTGACTCTTGGCTTGTTTTTGTAATATCAAACTATAAACTTTGGATCATCGATTCAACATCAGGTGTTCATATGCTTTTGCACCTCTATTCATTAGGAATGATGATTAGAGGAATCATACCTTAATATGTGTTCCTCAATTAATTGTTCTTGTTATGAATTTCCTCGAACGTTGAGCTTAAGCTGAGAAACACATATTAATTGATACTTGATAGTATACTTAAAATCCAAAACCGAACACTGGTTTGTGATTCACATTCAAAAATGTTGATATATACTTTATACCTTTTCTTGATTTGGTTTCTCAGGTTCTCGACTTGTAACCGGCTCTCTGATCTGAACCTCTCCACTTTTTGCATTTAGTCGTCTATCTCAGAGCAATTTCGTTTGTAATTCTTGTACCTCTCTTGGTCTAACTTCTTTAACTCTTCAACCTCGCTCTTGCACGTTCTATGATAACTATCGAAAAACCAAGAACTGTGTTTCTTTTTGGTGGAAAACCCTTTTTCGCAAGAAATCTTGATTTTGTGACTGGTGAAAAAAATCGATTTTGTAATTTTGTCTGAAAAAATGATATTATGGTTTTGGCAAAACCTCGTACTTACATTTTTTTTCCATAAATTGTTATTACTGTTTCGACGGAAAATTTATTTTGTTGTTTTGATGAGAGAATTTTTTTTTGGGAAAAAGATAATTTTACAATTTTGATGAAATTTTTTAATTTTTACGTTTTAGCCCAAAAATCCAGGTTGTGTTTTAGATGATTGGACGGACAATGTCTAAATACCCTAAACTCACTAAAGCTCATGGTCTAATTAGTCTTGTGATTCTTGTCCGGTTATATTCTCCGTGGACAAATAGTTATTACTAAAATAGGTACATTTATATTTGGACAGTATATACCATGGTCAGTCTACCATTAATTAGCTGGGTTAGCCTATGTACTAAGAGTGCATTTGCACTAGATATTTTCTTTTCTAGCAATTTCCTTAATAAATTAGGCTTTAATTAACTTAAATACTTAGTCTTATATATTTTTAGTATTTGATCGATATTAATGTTTTTATGTTTTAACACACTAAGCGGCGAATCAAATATCATTGTCTATTAAAGAATCGTTCTGATTAGGTGATAACTTGTGAAAGATTCGTGTGAAAAGGGTTCATTAAATCTATTCATAATTTATATCAAGTAGACCTTTTTGTTTTATTGCAAGAATTGTAAATTCATGACTACTAGGGAAGGACTTATGTCATCATATACAGAGACTAAATCAATTGCATTTGAGGTTCAGTTTAGAATAAGTTTGCTTTTGAAGTTTAAACAATGTTTTTTTTTTGTAAACTGGCTTTCTTAAGTTTAAACAATGTTGTTGTTATTGAAGTTTAAAAAGTGTTTCTTACATTTATAAAGTTGCTAATTTTTAATTTTAGTTTGTTTACGTTTTATTATATACGATTTTCGTTCGTATAAGGATTTAGTTTGTCATGAATCATGATATGTCTCATATTATCCCATATAGTTCAAGAATGGGTCTTGTATACTTTATGACTGTTTCTTTAGAGGCTATATGCATGTTCGTCAAACAAACACGTGGTGATATCTGAATCGCTGGATCAAACACACAGAACCGTTGAAAGGCAGCGGTCATAAATTCCCGCCAGAAAAAAAACAGATACAAAGAAACAAAACAAGAGAATGAAAAGCAGTTCGTCCTCAGTTTTATTTTATTGGATCAGTTTGTCAATGTAGATGGATATTTTCATCGATCCAATTGCTTAGGATATTTTAATCCTGAATCTCTATCTCTCATCGGTAACTTGAGTCTAAATTCCAAACCTGAGAAAGTTTCTTGTTACCTTCATTCAGGTTCAGGTGATATGAACTCTGAAGTGTTATGTTTCTCTCCCTTTTACCACTGTCTCTTTATGTTTTGTCAAAATTATCGTGGAATTTTTAGTTCCCTGTGTGAAAATAGTTTAATTGGAGATAAATTGCAAACAAGAGAATTTATCTCAATGGAGCAAATATAAGGAGTCAATGTCAGTTCCAGAGAAAGCCGTGAGTGAGTGAGCCGCAGTCAACAGGTATTCCTCTTTTTGGAAACTATGAGAATTAGCTCATGCCCTTGTACTCAGAGAGTAACAGCTCTTTCAAGCAAACCAGGTTTTCACAATATATAGTGTTTGTGTTTTGCTATATTTTTAAAATAACTCCGTTCCTCTCTATTTTGGGGATTGTATTTGAATTATAATGTGTTAATGGTGGTCTGCAAGTGTTTTACTAACGAACACAATAATATCCCTTTATGGATTATCTGTTGCTTGATCTGCAACACACTCCTCTTTTTTCTATCATATGTTGAGTGTGTTGTTGTGTGTTTGGAGTGTTCAGGTCTCTGTCTTTTATACTATAATATGTTAATCCTGCATAGTATGAGTGGAAAAAGGTGAAGAAGAGAAAGTGGCTAATACGGCTGTTTTCTGTTTATCAGTTTATGCTTCTGTTGAATGAACCATAAACTCGTAAAACCATAATATGTAAAAAAAAGTGGCAAAGACTTCTGAAGGAGTAGGCTAAAAAGACTAAAATAATTGTTTTTTGCTAGAATATTTTTTAAGTAGCACCTTTGGACTTATGCAATAATGCTCTTTGCTTTTTTGGAGACAGCATTATTTAACAACCTTATCTTCTCTTTCCTTCCCTTTTAATAATTCTTAGCTTCTTTCCTTCCAATCTCTCTCTCTCCCTCTCTCTCTGCTGTGCATCAATGGGAGGCTGTTTCTCTGTCTCATTGTCATGTGATCAAGTGGTTAATCAAGTCTCCCAATGTCTATGCCTCAAGGGAAGTTATATCCACAACCTCCCAGAGAACCTAGCGACTCTCCACAAAGCCATGGGAATGCTAAAGGCGAAAAGAGATGATATTCAAGGGAGGGTAGACAGAGAAGAGTTTACTGGACATCGTCGGAGGCTTGCTCGAGTCCAGGTATGGCTTAACAGTATCTTCACAATGGAAAACCAATATAATGAGCTTCTTAATACTAGTGACGTTGAGCTGCAAAGACTGTGTCTCTGTCGATTTTGCTCTAAAAATGTGAAAAAGAGCTATCTTTATGGGAAAAGGGTTATGGTAATGTTGAGAGAAGTTGAGAGTCTTAGTTCTCAGGGAGAATTTGTTGTGGTGACTGAGGCAACTCCGATAGCTGAGGGTGAAGAGTTGCCTATCCAACCAACAATAGGTCAGGAAACAATGCTTGAAATGGTATGGAACCGTTTGATGGAAGAAAGAGTCGGGATTGTGGGTCTGTATGGTATGGGGGGAGTTGGAAAAACCACACTTCTCGCGAAGATCAACAATAAGTTTTCTGAAACAGGTGGCGGATTTGATGTTGTGATATGGGTTGTGGTGTCTCAAAATGCAACAGTCCATAAGATTCAAGAGAGCATTGGTGGAAAGCTAGGCCTTCAAGGGAAAGAATGGGATGAGAAAAGCGACATGGAGAGAGCCCATGACATCCACAACGTTCTTAGGAGGAAGAAGTTTGTGTTGCTGTTGGATGATATATGGGAGAAAGTGAATTTAAGTATGATTGGAGTTCCATATCCAAGCAGGCTAAATGGATGCAAAGTAGCATTTACCACCCGTTCTCGAGATGTGTGTGGGCGCATGGGAGTTGATGACCCGATCGAAGTGTGCTGTCTAGACGCGGACAAAGCATGGGATTTGTTCAAAGAGAAAGTAGGAAAACACACACTGGAGAGTCACCCAGACATTCCCGAGCTCGCATGGAAAGTCGCAGAGAAATGTCGTGGCCTACCATTGGCACTTAATGTCATCGGTGAAACAATGGCGAGCAAAAGATCAGTACAAGAGTGGCATCGAGCAGTTGATGTGTTGAATTCATCTGCCACAGATTTTTCAGGCGTTGAAGATGAGATTCTTCCGATCTTGAAGTATAGTTACGATAGTTTGGATGGTGAGATGACCAAGGCATGTTTTCTATATTGCTCTCTGTATCCTGAAGATGACTATATTGGTAAAGAGAGATTGATAGAGTACTGGATAGGGGAGGGGTTCATAGATGAGAAGGAAGGTAGAGAGATGGCAATGAACCAAGGTTATGAGATACTCGGGACCCTTGTCCGTGCATGTTTGTTGTTGGAAGATGACCCGTATGTGAAAATGCATGATGTGGTGCGGGAAATGGCCATGTGGATTGCTTCGGATCTAGGAAAGCATAAAGAAAGATGTATCGTACAAGCTGGTGTCGGGTTACGTGAAATACCCAAAGGGATGAACTGGAAAGATGTGAGAAGAATTTCGTTGATGAGAAATGATATTGAAACCATATCTGAGAGCGCTGACTGTCCTGAACTTACAACACTCCTCCTTCGGGACAACTCCAAACTCGTGGAGATCTCAGATGGATTCTTTCAGTCTATGCCAAAGCTACTGGTTTTGGATTTATCTGATAATGATCTCAGTGGATTTCGAATGGATATGTACAATTTGATTTCCTTGAGATATCTTAACTTGTCGGGGACAATGATATCAGAATTACCTTGTGGTATATATATGTTGAAAATGCTAACACATCTGAATTTGGAGAGGACGAGTAGCCTTGAGAGTTTAGAAGGGATATCAGGATTGTCAAGCTTGAGGACACTTAAGCTACAAGATTGCGGAGTGTTGCTAGATATGAGCCTAATAAAGGAGCTGCAGCTCTTAGAACATGTAGAGTATATAACCGTAAGTATCTCGTCAAGTACTTTGGTTGGGGAGAAATTCTTCTATGACCCCAGAATGGGAAGATGCATCCAAGAAGTTTCTATTCAGGAGAGCCGGGAAGAGTTAGTAAAAGTAATAGTTTTGCCAGCTTTGGATGGTCTCTGTGACATCTACATACGAAATTGTGGAATGTTGGAGATAAAGATAGAGAAGACACCATGGAACAAAAGCCTGACATGTCCATGCTTCTCAAACCTCACTAAAGTAAAAATATTCAATTGTAATGGTCTAAAGGATTTGACGTGGCTGTTGTTCGCTCCCAACCTTGCTCAGCTTGAGGTGTTGAAGTCAGGACAACTAGAGGATATAATAAGCAAAGAGAAAGCTGAGAGTGTTTTAAAGAATAATACTATTCCTTTCCAGAAACTAGAAGTGCTTATCTTGGTCACTTTGCCTCAGCTTAAGAGCATATATTGGAATGCTCTGCCTTTTCAACGTCTGAGACATCTCCACATAGGCTACGGTTATCCGAAGCTGAGAAAGCTTCCTCTGAATTCTAAAAGCGTCTTTAACGTTAAAATTTTTGTCATCAAGTGCTTCGATAGAGAGTGGTTAGAAGGAATTGAGTGGGAGGACGAAGCCACACGACTCCGTTTCTTACCTTCATGGCTGACTCCGTGATCCCAATGATCTTTTCAACTATTGTTCTGTTTATCTTTTTCTTCTGAAATTGCTTTGCCTACTCTGTTTCTTCTACCTCTGTTTCGCTTAAGCTGATTTGATGGAGTTATGTCCTAAAATAAATCATCATTTATTTCACGCTCCAACAAAAACATGAACTGAAGTCTCGTCGATGAAGTGGTTTACACTCTATATAAGCTGCTTTAGCAGACCTTGTTGGTCAACACTCGCATGGTTTATAATTATTCTACGTACTCCTCTTTGATTTGTTAGCCTCTCCACCAATAAACGTTAGTGGTCACTCTTACGGCTCTAGTCGTTGATTCCTGATCTTCCTTGTAACTTCCTAATCTGTTTTTTCTTATAGCAAATCTTCAGTGTGAATAATATTTTAATGAATTAATAATCTGTGTAATAATTTAAGTAGACCTAAGAGACTGCATGGATTGTTAAAAATGACAGTGGTAGAGTCTTGCAGCATAGCCGACGAGCCTTCTCAGCGGTCTCGACAGTGATAAAGGCGAAAATTATGGTGTTTATGTGGGCGCTAGAGAGTATGTGAAGTCTGATATATAAGAGTGTGATCTTTTCTTCTTCTTTTGTTGATCTGGCGGAGGCTGTTGCGAGGCCGAAGGCATGGCTGTCCTTACAATTTGAAGTGTCGGAGATCAGGAAAGAGTTGTTGTCATTTGTGAATTGGGAAGTGAAAGTGCAACCGGTAGGTTCTGGTAGATGTGTTGCTTTCATTGCACAGAGTGTGGTCAATCTCGGGTTGTCACAATCTTATGTCGCAACGGGTCATCCTCGTTGGCTTGACAAATTCTTTATTAATGAAAGAAACATATCTTTTCAGTAGCCTATTGCTGGGTTCCTTTTTTTGGGTTTGATTCCTTGTTGTACGGGGTGTAGCTGGTGTTAGTGCTCTGCTGTTTTTTAGAGGCTAATGGTCATTTTTTGTTCTGATCAAGATGCTATGTCATCTTTGGATGTTCGGATGTTTGTATATCTCTTGCGGTTTCAATATATCAATTTGGGGAAAAAAAAGTAGACCTAAGAGACTTGGTTTTCTTTTAGGTCTCAGCTTGAATGAATATCAGTAGCCGGATTGTTATTACTTATTGATAACTATACAAAACAAGACCTCAGTTTTCGGAGGCATTATTTTTTTTTAATGAAATTTCAAATTTATTGAGCTATCAAAAAGATAGTTATTTAAATATCAATCACTCACTATGTAAGAACTCTCTAATCTGTAGAATAAAAAAGAAATTAATCTAAATCGCAATCTGAAACCATTGCTGCAGTAGCCCTCTTAGCTTGTGATCTGATCGATATTTC
The DNA here is from genome assembly GCA_016771965.1 of Brassica carinata. Classification (NCBI taxonomy): domain Eukaryota; kingdom Viridiplantae; phylum Streptophyta; class Magnoliopsida; order Brassicales; family Brassicaceae; genus Brassica; species Brassica carinata. Next base: position 54,852,138 of record CM028701.1, on the reverse strand, counting down.
AAAGAGCAAATCCTATTTCTCATTACCTTGTCAATAAGCCTGCGCATAGGTCTGGGTACAGATCGGATATTCGAGTTTTTGGAAGAGAGAAAAACAAAGCAATGCCAAGAGCTCCGTCAATTCGCTGTTCCTCGGTAGACGAAGCTCTCTCTTTATCATCTCGTGCCAGATGCAATTATCCAGGAACTTACAGAAGGTTGGCGTCAAGACCTTAGGCAGCTTGACGCATCTAATTTCGGTCTTGCAGCCTACATAGCAGTTCCAATGCTACACCTTAAACCACTCGGCCATCTCTCCTATAAATATTTGTGATTTGCTTCATATATCACGGATATTTAATTTTATGATTTGCTTTGGTTCGGAAAAATACGGATATTCGGAAAAACGGATATTTAGAAAATAAATAGATATTTGCGGATATTTACGAATACTTACGGATATCTCATCTGTTTTGATTAATACAAATAATATTAATATTTAAATTCGATACAAATTTGTTTCGTAAAATATTTTTTGTATGATATAAAAGATAAAAATTAAAAGTAGTGAATCTACATATTTTGTAAATTTTTTAAACTTAGTTAACAATTATAATAACATCAAACTTAAGAAAAAAATTATAACTGTCATAAATTTTTTCTCTTCCTTTTATGTAATACTTTTATATAAGTAATAATGTGAAAAGAATTTATCAAATCATATGTTAGAATAATGATTATAAAATTTTATACATTTAAAACTTTAGATATAATCAAGATATACATGTACTTATATATTGACGGATCGGATCGGATATCCGCTTCCCAAAATTTTAGTATTTGTGATTTGCTTCGATTTTGACGGATATTGATTTTTAGTATTTGCTTTGCTTCGAAAGTTTACGGATATTCAGAATTTTCGGATCGAATCGGAATGAATAACGAATCTAATCAAATTTCACATACAAAATGCCCAGCCTTATGCGCATTTGGTCTATTGATGTCCTGCTCCTTTGATGCCTCCTTCCATTTCTCTCCCTCCATATATGATAAACTATTGTCTGAAACGAAAGTCTTGCTAGACAAGAATCAACGCCCTTTCCCCCCATCCTCTGCAAGCGCTGCATCGTCCACTCCCAATCTGGGTTGATGATGTTGCCTACAAGTCGTCGAGCTAGGCTCTCCCATACCATGTAGGAGTAGGGGCAAGCGAATAACAAGTGGTTTCTTGTCGCATCCCTTTCTCCACCCAATTCACAGCCTTGAGTTATCCCCCACTGCCTCATTCTATCTCCTGTAGAGAGCCTGTTATTGATGGCAAGCCAAAGGATGAAGGAGAAACGAGGAACCCCTTGTGGAAACCATACAACTCTGCTCCATTCCACTTTGCTCCGTCTTGATCTTAGCTGCTCCCAAGTCTTCGATGCAGAAAAAACCGCTTTGTAATAATCATCTCCGTGTCTCCAAAGAATTATATCGCTCCTATTCTCAGGGCGGGGAGCTTCAATCGCCATAATACTGTTATGCAGGTCATGAAAACGCCTACTTCGCTGTCCTCTTATTCTCCACCCATCCATTGTTGCTGCATCACATACCTTAGAATGTCTCTGCACGCCAAGATGAATAGTGCCAGCAGTTCCAGTAATGTCTATCAATCGTCCTTGCCCCGCCCAGTCATCAAACCAAAAGTGACAGTTCTTGCCATCCTTAACTTCAATCTTGAAGAACTGATAAGCTACATCTCTAAGCTTTAGTAGTTTCCTCCATATCTAAGACCCTTTGACTCATCCCTCACATCCCAAAAAGAATTATACTTTAACAGATAATGTTTAACCCAACTGACCCAGAATGAAGATTGTTGAGTAAACAAGCGCTATATGAGCTTCAAGGCGGAGGCTCTTGCTGATTCTCTGAGCTTCCTCACCCCAAGTCCTCCCTCATCTTTCAGGTAACATAAATCCGCCCAGCTTACCTTCGCCTTATGTGTTTGAGTAGGAGAGCCTGATTAGAGGAAATCACTGCACATATTCTCGATATTATCTAAGCACTTTGCTGGTAAAATGAACGCAGAGCTACAGGAATTAACTGTGCTAGAGATGACTGATTGGATAAGCTGAAGTCTTCCTGCAAATGATAAGGATTTATTGGACCAACACAGCATTCTACTTCGAATCTTGTCTATTAGAGGCTCGTAGTAGTGGCTGGTGAGAGATTTAGTGGTCAGCGGCATTCCTAAATAGCGAATAGGCAAAGTGCCAACTTATATACTCAAAGACTCAGCCACAGAGAGGAGGTCGCTGGTATTGCTACCTGAGGTATAGATAGAAGACTTTGCTGCGTTGATGTGGAGGCCAGACATCTTTGCAAACCGTTTCATAACCTCAATGACTCCCAACAGTGATTCCCTTGTGCCATTGGTAAAGACCAGTATGTCATCAGCAAAACTTAGATGTGTAAGCTTGACTTCCTGGCACTGAGGATGATATGTTAGGAAATATACTGGTCAAATTTGTGAGAAACCGAAATTTATGGGAGCGGGAAAACACACAAAATTGTTAACGGAGTTCGGCCAACTTTGCCTACATCTCCGGACCTGCTACAGATCTTTTATTATCAACCGGGAAATTTTACAAGTTCTCAACTCACACCCGACCCCAAATACACTCAAGAAAATTATACTTAATTTTCTTATCAAAAAATTTTATCTCACAAGAAAGATTTTATTTCTCTTCTTTTCTTTCTTGCTCACTCTCTTTTTTTCTTGTTCTCTCTTGCTTTGCTTTTAGGATGATCTTCCTCTTCACCTTACGTTGAGTATTTTAGAAGAATCTTGGGTGTGTGAAAGCCACAATTATTGACAAAATGAGGTTCCTCTTTTGTTGACTTCTTTGTCACCCCTCACCGTCATTGCCGTCATCACCGGCCAACACCAAAAACGTGTTATTTAACTTACAATCTCCCACTTGAAGACTGATTTCAATCTGTCTTCACACCTTGATCAATGTAGCAGGTTTTCTCAGCTTGTTACTCTAACAAGCCAACTGAGGTTGCACACAACCTCAGCTTATCATACGGCACGACTTTCGTCAGCATGTCCGCCGGATTCTCACTTCCTGGGATCTTTTCAAGCACCAACACTTCATCTTCTAATGCTGTTCTGATGAAATGATACCGACAATGTATGTGCTTCGTCCGATCATGGTAAACCGGATTCTTTGCCAAATCGATAGCACTCTTACTATCACAGTACAACACACTTTTTCCTTGGTCATGGCCTAGCTCTTCAAGAAAAGATTGTAGCCACATCATCTCTTTTGTTGCCTCCGTTACCGCAACATACTCAGCTTCACAGCTTGATATAGATACAATTTTCTGCAATTTTGAAACCCAACAAATTGCAGTACCGCCAAAAGTGTAGACATACCCGGTTGTGCTCTTTGTGCTGTCAATGTCACCTCCATTGTCAGCATCAACATATCCCTACAATCCCGTCTCAGACTTCGTAAAACATAGTGATAAACTTGGATTTCCTTTCAGATATCTGAAAATCCATTTAACGGCTTCCCAATATTCCTTTCCTGGATTGCTCATAAATCTGCTGACGACTCCCACTGCATGTGCAATGTCTGGCCTTGTACATATCATCGCGTACATCAGACTGCCTATAGCAGAAGCATATGTAACCTTATCCATATGTGCCATCTCGTCTTCCGTCTTTGGAGACTGTTCTCTGGATAACCAAAAATGACTTGCTAGAGGAGTACTAACTGGCTTCGCGTCATCCATATTAAATCTCTTGAGGACTTTCTTCACATACTCCTCTTGTGATAGCTTAAGAACCCCCTTGCTTCTACTGATTCTCATCCCAAGAATCTGTCTTGCTTCTCCAAGGTCTTTCATCGCAAACTCTTCTGAGAGTTTCGTCTTCAAGCTATTGATCTCATGCAAGTCTGCTCCTACTATCAGCGTGTCATCCACATATAGGAGTAATATCAAGTAGGACTCTTCAAACCTCTTGAAGTAACAACAGTGGTCAGCTTCACACCTCAAGAAACCGACACCTTTTATAAAGTTGTCAAATCTTTTATACCACTGTCTTGGAGCTTGTTTTAAGCCATATAAACTTCTTTTAAGCTTGCAAACAAGGCTTTCTTTCCCTTTGATCTCAAGAAATGCCGTCTTCACATCCATCTGCTGAAGATGCAAATCTTCTTGTGCTACCAGCCCAAGAACCGTTCTTATGGTCACCATCCTGACTACAGGGGAGAAGATTTCAGTGTAGTCGACGCCTTCTTTTTGTTGGAATCCCTTCACAACAAGCCTCGCCTTATAGCGTGTTCTTCAATCAGATTCTTCTTTTATTCGGTAGACCCATTTGTTATGCAATGCCTTTTTATTCTTAGGCAAATCTGCTAACTCCCATGTGTGATTGGATAACAACGAGTCCATCTCGTCATTCATTGCAAGATCCCAATTGATCGACTCATCAACTTGCATAGCCTCTTCATAACATTCAGGCTCTCCTCTGTCTGTGAGCAGAATGTAGTTGAGCGTTGGAGAAAATCTTACAGGCTTTCTGATGATTCTACTTGACCGTCGCAACTCCGTGACTGGTGTATAGGGGACCAATTCAAAATCATCATTCTCTTCAGCCTCACCACCCTCTTCTTGAGAGATTTCTTCTTCTTCTGCTGTTGTGGTATCCTGATGCATTTCCGGAGTTAGGATATCTCCTAAATCAACAGCTTCAGTCTCTTTCCTCTCCGAGCCTTCTCTTAGCTTATCCTTGTACAACGCTTCTTCGTTGAACACAACATTCTTGCTGCGAATGATCTTTCGATTTTCATCATCCCAAAACCGGTAACCAAACTCCGTGTTACCATAACCGATGAAGTAACACTTCTTAGACTTTGAGTCAAGTTTACTTCTTGTAGCATCATCAACGTGAACATAAGCTAAGCATCCAAAGACCTTTAGATAAGGAAGATTTACTTTCTTGCCGCTCCAAACTTCTTCAGGGATCTTAAATCCCAATGGTACAGACGGTCCTCTGTTTATTAAGTAGCTTGCGGAACTGATTGGATCTGCCCAAAACATCCTAGGAAATCCACAATGCAATCTTATGCTCCTTGCACGCTCATTCAAGGTTCGGTTCATCCTTTCCGCTATTCCATTCTGTTGAGGCGTTCTAGGAATAGTCTTCTCCATCTTGATTCCACTATCAGCGCAATATCTCTTGAACTCGTCGCTGATGTACTCTCCACCATTATCAGACCTTAGACACTTCAACTTGAGATTCGTCTCAATCTCAGCCATGGCTTTCCATCTTTTGAAAACCGAAAACACTTCATGCTTGTTCTTCATGAAGTAAACCCACACCTTCCTTGTGGAGAAGTCAATAAAGGTCACATAGTAGTACGAACCTCCCAGCGATGCAACAGGAGCGGGCCCCCACACATCAGTGTGCACCAGCTCCAACTTCTCAGATTTTGGCTCTCTTCCTCCTTTAGAGAAACTAACCCGTTTCTGCTTTCCAAGAATGCAACTTTCACACATCTGATGATCCACCGTCTTCAGATCCGGAAGAGCGCCATTTTCCACCATGAGTTTCATCCCTTTCTCACTCATGTGCCCCAACCTACAATGCCATAACTTTGTTTGTTTGGCATTTTCGACAACAGCAACAATGTCTTGATAACTCGTCGTCATATAAAGAGTGCCTCTTTTATGACCTCTAGCAACCACCATGAAACCTTTTCTGACTCTCCAGGCTCCACCACCAAAGTTGACATCATGCCCCGTATCATCAAGTTGACCTACTGAGATCAGATTCCGCATCAACTTTGGCACATGTCTAATCTTCGTAATCTTCCATACACGTCCGTCTGACATCTTCAAGTTAATATCTCCAATACCAACTATGTCCAAAGGTAATCTATCAGCAAGATATACCTTTCCGTAATTTCCCCCAACATAATTTTCCATAATATTGCGGTGCGGCGTTGTGTGGAATGATGCTCCTGAGTCAAGAACCCATGAATCGACTGGGCTATCAACATAGGATCTTGATGCTTTGTTGGTACTTGTAGCTGCATCACGAGCCTCACCTATCCTCTGGGAACCACCCGACATTACCAATACATCAGCAATTTCACGTGTCACTGCATTGGCTCCGCCTCCCTTGTTGTCTTCTCTCTTCGTTGGTGCTCGGCAATTCTTCTTAATGTGGCCTGTCTTTCCACAATTCCAGCACTGTGCAGGCTGTCTGAATTTGGACTGACCCGTCCATTCCTTGACTTAGATCTGCCATTGCTCCGGTTACTTCTGTCCTGGTCTCTACCTCTGTTTTCCACATTGAAAGCAGAGCTCAATGATGTCTCACCAGAGTATATCCTACGAACTTCCTCAGCAAGGATACGATCTCTCACATCATTGAACTTAAGCTTCTGAGTACCCACAGAATTACTAACCACTGTCCTCATTGGCTCCCAACTATTTGGCGAGATGCCAATAAAATCAGTGCTCGCACTTCATCATCAAACTCGATTTCAACTGATGACAGTTGGTTGACAATCGTGTTGAATTCGTTCACATGTGCAGCAACCATGCCATCTTCTTCCATCTTTAAATGAAAGAGTCTCTTCATGAGAAACACCATATTGTTTGCCGAAGGTTTCTCATACATATCTGAGAGAACTTTCATGAGCCATTCCGTGATCTTCTCCTTCGCAACGTTGTGAGCAACGTTTTTAGACAGTGTTAACCTTATAACACCCAGAACTTGTCTGTCAAGGAGCTCCCACTCATCCTGATCCATCTTCTCAGGCTTCTTGCTCAGTGGTTGATGGAGCTTCTTTCCGAACAGGTAATCTTCAATTTTCATTCTCCAAAATGCATAATCTGTACCGTCAAATTTTCCGATACTGTGCGCCGAACCGTCTTCGCCTCCCATCGTTTCTGGAACCAACGTCTTAAAAACACTTCCGTCGACAAACCTATGTTACCGACAAATTCACTATTCACAGAATACTTTTCACGTGAATAGTAACTCCGCAAAAAATTTGACCGATCACCGTAACTCAAGCTCTGATACCAGTTATTAGGAAATATACTGGTCAAATTTGTGAGAAACCGAAATTTATGGGAGCGGGAAAACACACAAAATTGTTAACGAAGTTCGGCCAACTTTGCCCTCCGGACCTGCTACAGATCTTTCATTATCAACCGGGAAATTTTACAAGCTCTCAACTCACACCCGACCCCAAATACACTCAAGAAAATTACACTTAATTTTCTTATCAAAAAAGTTTATCTCACAAGAAAGATTTTATTTCTCTTCTTTTCTCTCTTGCTCACTCTCTTTTTTTTTCTTGTTCTCTCTTGCTTTGCTTTTGGGATGATCTTCCTCTTCACCTTACGTTGAGTATTTATAGAAGAAGCTTGGATGTGTGAAAACCACAATTATTGACAAAATGAGATTCCTCTTTTGTTAACTTCTTTGTCACCCCTCACCGTCATTGCCGTCATCACCGGCCAACACAAAAAACGTGTTATTTAACTTACATGATATCCAAACTCACCATCTTCTACTGCTTTGTTCAAGAGCTTAGAAAGAACATTGTTTTTTGATCAAAAAAAAAAACATTGTTTAGAATGACATACAGATAAGGAGAGAGTGAACATTATTTGCATGGTTTTAGCCTTTATTTTAGCTTCTATTTTAATCATTAGGATTCACTTAGAGTGCATCTAGGCTGCATTGTGTTGCATTTGTCCTTATCAGGTATTGGAGATGCTTGTTCGTGACTTTGGAGATGTTTAGGTGTTTGAGGCCAAAAGAGAGATATTTGGAGTACAGATCGTTCTAAGCCTAAGGAGCCGTAGCGACTTCACCATAGCGACCTCGTCAAGTTGCTATAGACCTTTGCGTGCTTTCCTAGCGACATCTGGTCGCTACGTGAAGAAGAACCAAATGCCTTCACCCGACCAAGTACCATAGCGACATTGACCTAGCGACCTCCCCTGGTCGTTACGAAGAAATGAAGACGAAGCTTCAAATGACCAAGTGCTCGTAGCGACCAAGCGCAGCGACTTCAGCCCATCGCCCGGGACCTGCTGTAGCGACTTGCTCGTAGCGACAAGACCATGTCGCTACGAGTTGATAGACTTAATGAAATTTCGGTTTATTCCAGTTTAGTCCTGGTTTGTGGGGCTAAACCAGCTCGAGTTTTGGACTCCTATAAATACCTTTGAGACCTAATTTGAGACTCAAGTCTTATTCTCTCTAAGAACACAAAATACTTTTTGGTGAAAGTTTTATCTTTGAATATAATCTCATCTTGTTCTTGTGTTCTTGAGTGTTTATTTCTTCTTTCTTTCTTTCTCTTCATGATTAAGCTTGAATTTTTCATGGGTTTAAGAGTAAGCATGAGGATAAGTGAGTAGATTTATTTTGGATTCATGGGTTAGGGTGATTAAGGGTGATTAAGTGTAGATCTACGGTGTTTAGTGTTAGGTCTTACTTTTCCTTGCTTGATTGAGTAATCTTAATGCTATTTTAGAGTTGGCCTCTCAAAAATAGAGCTTTAGGCATTTCCTGCTCATAAGGTGTATGCTGAAATGCCTGAACCAACTCATCAATGCTTTTAGCTTGCTTTACCAAAGAGATTTGTTGCTAAAGGAGCTAAGATTGTTATTAGACTTGTTCTTAAGGATTGTTTTAGTCATTACTGTCAAGGATTTTGATGTATGGATGACAATTGCAAATGAGCATTCATCTTGACCAAGAGCTTGTTTAGTGTGGTGTTTAGGCATAAGGATTTAGATTGATTGAAAGTTTGTCATCTTAGATTGAATCTTGATCACCCAAGATCAAATCCCTAATCCCATGGGTCCTATCTTCTCATCTTGAAAGAAAGTTTGTTACTTTATTGCATTCAAGCTTAGTTCTTAGTTCATATAATCATCTAAAACCGGTTGCACTTAGATTAAGTAATTTCCTGCATTCTCTCTGTTTCAAAATGGCTTAGGATTGGATTGACACTCTTTGTACTACTTTGATTGATCCTAGGAGCCTTGAAAACTCCTATATCAAAAATCCTTGTCTGATGCCTCTGGCACTAGTGAAAAAAACCCTCCAAGCTTCCATTTACTGATACCGAAAAAGTAGCGGTCAATATACACAGCCTTATCCCGTGAACAAACTGAGCTGGCAAACCTATAGCTTGCAAAACAGAGGTAATGAAAGACCACTTCATTGTGTCAAAAGCTTTCAAAATACTAAACTTAACCGCGCACTTATCTTTATTGCCAGTCCTGTGATACCCATTCACAAGCTCTAAAGCAAGTAAAACATTCTCCAAGAGCAACCGTTCTGTGATAAATGCACACTGATTAGCCTCAACTGCTGCAAGGAAGATATCTTTCAGTCTGTTGGCGAGTAACTTGGAGATTGCCTTGTATAAGAAGTTGCAACAGGCAATGGGCCTGTATCCCTTCATTGTCTGGGCGGTTGTCGTCTTAGGTATGAGAGTCAGGATAAGGGCATTAACTCCGGTGGGCATGAAACCAAAGAGAAAGAAAGATTGCACTGCTATTATAAACTCTTTTCCAATGACCGGCTAGGCTGCTACAAAGAATTCCTTGGTAAATGTGGGAACCGAAATTCGCACCGTCAAATTAAGTTGATTTGGAGGAAAGCCAAGTGAACCAAGCCTTCCCTGAAGGTCCCGGATATCTGCTGGGCCGCATTACCTACACAATCAGTTCGACAAAGGAAATAATGAAACGAAATAAAAATCGTAAGAAAAAGAATAGAGCAAAAGATTTTATTCGAATCCGCTGAGCGTGAACAATGGTAAGAGCCTTGGCTACGAGCTGTCGGCAAGTTCGCTAGTCTGATCGCCTAAGTCTATCCGTTGAGTCGCATTCGCTAGTGAAAACAAAAAGAATGCTAAGTTGCTCTGAGTGCTCGGACGCTTTTGATCTCTGGTTTGCTTTTGCTCAAAGCTCTCCTTATATACTCCTCCTATGACGGTCTATCTTCGCTGGCTGAGTCGGCTTTTTCCATTTTCGCCCATCTTTGTGTTTATCGGAAACTTGACATTTATCTTCGGAAATCTTGACATTTATCTTCTCGAAACTTGATATTTATCTCTTATGGAAACTTGACATTTATCTCTTATGTGAGGATAAAGATAAACCGTCATAGTTATCCTTCCTTTTCGAAAATCGTGACGTGGGCTTTGGCCGTTGGCCGCTTAGGCGCTTTTACGGTTTTTCGAAGGACAGTCTTTGAAGGTCTCTCGGTGTTCGAAGGAACCTCAATTCTTAGTCGAGGAAGTGACGCTCTAGAATAACCGTGATCATACCAAACTTGCGTAGATTGATCCGAACAAGCTAAGATGGGATCGAACCGGGCAAGATAGGAACGAGACCGGGACGAGGGCCGTGGACCGACGCCAGGCCGACCCGCGACGGGTGCCGCCGAGCCAGGCCGGTGCCGGCGCCAGCCGCCCGCCGTGGACGGTGCCGCCGGCGCTAGGTCGAAGTGCCGCCGGCGCTAGGTCGAAGTGCCGCCGGCGCCAGGCCGCCCGCGGATTTGAGTGCCGGCGCCAGGCCGGAAGCCGCCGGCGCCAGGCGGCCAGGATTGGTGCCGCCGGCGCCAGCCGGTAGCCGCTGGCGCCAGCCAGCCAGCTTCAGCCTATGCTTAGGCTAACCACCAGTCTTGCAGGTTGGCTGGCGTTAGCCAACCTGGCGTCCCGGTGTTGGTTAACCAGCGTCTCACGCTGGCGCCAGGCCAACTCCAGGTCATTGGCGCCAGGTTGGTGCCGCCGGCTGGCCACCAGCCAGCGTCTCAGCTGTGGCCGGCGCCAGGTTGGTGCCATGGCTATTAGCCAGGTTCTGCTGCGCCGGCGCCAGGTTGGTGCCGCTGGCGCTAGGCCAGCCAGCGTCTCAGCTGGCGTAGCCGGCTGGCGCAGGTAGCGTTCATGCCTGGCGCCGGGCGCTGGGGTTGGTGCCGCTGGCCAGGCCAGCTCAGGTCTGCGGCAGGCGCCGGCGCTAGGTTGGTGCCGGCTGGCGCCCAGCCCAGGTCGCCGCTGGCGCCAGGTGGTGGCTGGCGCCAGGCCAGCCTGCGCCCAGGTGGCCGCCGGCGCCAGTCGGTGCCGCTGGCTTAGGCGCTCATCCGTGCTGCTGGTGCCAGGCCGCCTTGCCGTCTGTGGGTTTGTTCGATCTTCCTCGCCGGCTTGTTTGCGGAAATCTTTCGAAGTTTTGGGAGGGTCTCTAGTCAGATCTCGAGATAATTGTTTCCAACGAGATTCTCGAGTACCGGATTTTGAGATGGACTTAGATCTTCAGATTTTCCCGCGAGGATGAGAGCAATGTGGTTCGAAGTTTTAGATATGTTAAAAGATGAATCTTTAAACAATCGGAAGGTTTTACGGAAGACTCATTGTAGATCCTGACAATCCAGACATGGATTTCAAGGGGCCAAGATGCTGTCATTGCCGGAGATCATGTGACGATCGATGGATGGGCGCCAGGACCCGCCGCTGGCGAGATGGGAGTGGACGAGCCTTCCGTGAGTTTTATCGGCGACGACCCGCTTCTTGGATTTGATCGTCCGCTGGCTTTTCTTCGAGGACTTCGGTGACGATTTATTGACCGATTTTGACCCCAACAGTTAGCCCCAGCTAGCTAGGAACCGAGCCTGTCGGATCCTAGCTTGCGTATAGCCGTGGGAAGGTGTTGAGATGTAATCGTCACGAAAATCGGGTAAATAGTGATTTTACCTCCTTTATATGGAGTAAGAAATCTCATTCTTACTTCATCACAAGGTTTTACTCTCTCTCTCAAGAATCCTTTCTCTCTCTTTAAGAACAATGTCTTCAAGATCCTCAAAGAGAAACTCTTCTTCCCATTCATCTCGATGACTCTCCTGCCCATGTAACGGTAAAGCAGAGGAGTCGGTCGAGGAGGAAAAGAGGAATGCGTGATACCGAGCCCTTGTAGGTTCGCCTTCACACTGCCAGAGATCCCTGTTCGAGAGGGCTCTGAGGCAGCCCGGTGCTCTTTTGCCGAAGTTGCTCGTGAATATCTCGTTCTTCGAGATTTTACCAGGTTCCCAAGGAGTCAAACCGATTCCCGCTGGTAACGAGTGCAAGGAATCCTCCGCGAAGATTTCTTTACATGTTACTTAAGCTTTCTTTACGCATCGCCGCATGTGGTTCCCAATTCTGGTGCCATTGTTCGCGGCGCTTCACCGCTCGAACTCGATCAGCCAACTCAGCGCTCCTGCTTTGAGAGTTGGCTTGGCGCACTAATCGCTAGCTACTTAACTCGGATTGATCTTGGTCCCGATGATTTCGGTCTTTGGGGTACTCGGCCGACGGGAGTGACGGTTACTATTCCATGCTGCCTAAGAAGGATATGGTCGTGATTCAGGGACTACTTCAATCCCAAATCGCGGCAGGAGCGCTTTCTTTGTTCAAATAGATGGCGAAGTCTGTCGAGGAGAGCTGCCTCCATCTATTTCCGCTGAAGCATGGAACTTTAACCGAGGTAATAATACTTTAAAAACTCGTTGTCTATCTCTTTTTTCGGAAGCGAACTTTGACAAAATTTCCGCTTGTAGGGAACAACCCTACCACAAGATTTGCCTGGTAACGCTGCCAAGAGAGATCTTCTTCACAGGGCCGCGCTCGGAAATCCTTCACCTCGAACGGATCCGGTGATGCGTTAACCTTTATCGTCCCGGGTCCTGTTCTGGTCAGACGACCAACCTGCTACCGCGGGTTCTACTGAGGCTGCATGAGGTCTCGTAAGGGGAAGGAAATCGCGATGGGGAAGGCTCGAAAACCCTTCACCGCTGGGAGAAAACCTAGTTTTGTTCCAACGGAAAAAGATGGAGCCAGCGGTTTTCCACCTAACAACTTCTTTGATAGCCTTCTCCTCGAGTTTACTACTGATGAGTCGCTGGAGGATGAGGAGAAACAACGGGTTTTGCCGGGGCTCCCAACGGTCAACGAGGTTTGGCCCTTCGAACTTCTTTAACCTTGGCGCTTGAATCGTGATATAAGCATGCTTGCTGATCTTGAGTTTTATGCAGGGACTAAGAGTGTTTAGCTTGCTTTGACTCGAAGTTTCCGCAAATCCAGGATTGCTAACTTCAAGACCAGTAAGGGAGCGAGCTTTTCCCGTTCGCCAAGAGGTGAAGGCAATGCACGCGGCATGTGGCTCATCACGCCGGCTCTCGCACGCATGAAAGGAGAGGAAGAAGGATGGTCGCAGGGGAGGTGGCAAGACGGCGGAATCGCTTTGCTGCTGAGTTTCAATGCTTTAAAGAAGCTCGTGAGTTTGTTGGTGATTTCCAGCGAAAAGCCGAGGTTCGGTCAGAAATTTACAAGTCTCAACCCAGATTTCTTCGATTCGATCGCTGAAATGAAGGATTTCATGGCCGAAAGGTGCTCATGCTGAGTCCTTGGTTCCTCCGTAGCAGAAGAAAGAGTCCGAGACTATGGGAACTATCGAGTTTCGGAGGATACGGGAGGTCGGAGCCGATGAGTGTGGGAACCTAAATTCACACCGCCAATTTTAATGAATAAGATTGCGGAGGAAAGCCAAGTTAACCCGACTTTCCTTGAAGGTCCGGATTTCGCGACAGCCAACCACAAGCGACCAATAAATGCGGAAAAAGTTTTGTTAAGATTTGAGACTCGACCTAAGAAAGGCTGCCTCACGCACTTTTCGAGGATCAAGTCGACGTAGTTCAGTTTAGAAAGAATTGAACAAGAGATCGAACCGTCTGGGCGGTTCGATCTAGTATGGCGTTGTCATAGAAACAGGCATGTCGAAGATAATGCCTAGGGTTTCTATGTCGCGGGCTTTGAAAAAGAATTGTCCGATCCTTCGGAGAGAAGATTCGCGAGCAGGAAGCGGCCAGGCGTTCTAGGGCCTGGTTAGTCTAGTATGGCGTTGGTCATAGAAGCGGCATGTCGAAGATAATGCCTAGGGTTTCTATGTCGGAGCTCTGAGTAAAAGTATAGTTAGATCCTTCGAGAGGAGCGTGGGTCTCGGAGAAGATAAAACTAGAACAAGAGACCAGGCGTTCTGAGTCCTGCCTGCGCTGGCCTAACCGCCTAAGTTCTAAGTTCTCTAAGCTAGCAGGATGCTCTAAGTCTCAATCTAGGATTTTGGATCCCCTTCTCTTCTGCCCTTGCTCTCATATATCCTCCAAGGTCGGTTTGCCTTAGGATGATGGACCTGCGCCTTTGGGCCCACTTATCTCTTCAGGAAGTATTCCATTTTAAATCGATCTTTGTAATTATCCTCGAGTTTTGGTGACTTGATGTTTATCCGATGTTGGGATATCGGACAAACCGTCATAGCCTGATTGGGCCTGAATTCCTAAATCGTAAGTTAGTCCGTGGACTTGTCTTAAGTCGTTAAGCGTTTTATCGATTTCTCGGAAAGACTATCTTTCTTAAAATAAACCGTATAACCTAAAGGATCGATGTTCAAGTTAATGCGACCTTGTTTTATCACGATATCTTCTAGAAATCAATCCTTCTAGTTTTTGTTAAAAAAACATCGAGGGCGATTCAATCAGTCGTAGGATGTTTATTCGTAGCGTGATCGTCCCCAAACTCATGATGATTGATCCAAACAAGCCAAGATGGGATCAGGCCGAACCACGATGGGACCGGGACCAGGGCGAGGGCCGTCGACCAGCGCCAGGCGAGTGCGCCCGGCCAGGCCAGCCAGCAGCGGCGGGTGCGCGTATAGGCAGTGCCGCCCGTATCCAGGCAACCAGCGGCAGATTACGCCCGGCATGGGCGAGTGCAGCGGCATGTGAGCCAGCCCGTCGACGGGTGCATAGCGCCAGGCGGCCAGCGTCACGAATTGCGCCCGGCATAAGGTCAGTGCGCGGCATGTAGCCAGCCCAGCGTGGCGAGGTGCATGGCCGCAAGGCGAATGCGCCCGGCATAGGCACCGGCCGATGTCACGGGAGCGCCCGGCATAGGCGGTGCCGCCGGCGCCAGGCGGCCAGCGTCCGCGTGCGCTGGCGCCAGGTCGGAGTGCATGGCATGATCCAGCCAGCGTGGCGAGTGCGCAGGCATGCAGCTAAAAGATCCGGCGATTTGATATCTTGATCGTTTTCTGGTTCCTCCGGTTTGAAGAGCGACCTCTTGAAGTTTGAGGCAGATTCTTTTGTGTTTAGGGTTTTGTGGTGTCGAATCTTGATGTCCTTGGCGGCGGACCGATCTTTCGAGGACTCGTCCGCGCCCGTAGTCTTCGATCTCACAGAGTGGATATTCTAATTTGAAAATCTCGTATAACTTCTTTTCAAATTATCGAGACTTTTGTTTGAAATACTTTCTAGAGACTTTCAGTCATTGATTCGTTGACCGCATTTTGACACCAACAGTTAGCCCCCAGCTCGCTTGAACCTTTGTGATGTTCTTGCGAGCCATAAGACATGTCAGGTAAGATAGGCGAATTAATGGTTGAAAGGCTCTGAAAGTGGTAAGATTGGGGCGCGCTTCAAGGCTGCCTACGCATCTTTGGTGTAGGGATCGCCTTCCGAGTTCGCTTTTGGAGTTTAAGACCCTTGTGATCTGTTTTCCCGCCAGACTTATATGGTCTGGTTATGTTTCATGAGAGACTTTCGAGCATGATGCTGTTGATGTATTTGTTTTTCGATTATTTATGAACTTCAGTTTTTCGGCATGAGAAAGAGGGTGTGAGTTGTCGCCTCATTCCTAGTTCCCTGATGATCACCGCATCTATTGTTTGCATAAAGCGAGATTTTCCAGGGTTTACCGATGACGCTGAAAGTTCGTGAAACTAATAGGCTTAAGTGAAGAGACAAATTTTGATCTCTGATACCATACTATGTCTGTGAGATGTCAAGATCCAGCTGGCTGGGTTTAGGCAAGACCTAGGTTTACTCTGACTGAGGCTTGCGATGACAAATCGGCTTCTTTTGTTCTGTTGGCGATTTTAACCTGACTCGCATCGCTTAAAATCCGTGAATTGTTGTCGGCTTATATGATTTGTCTCATGAGTCGAAGCTACTTTACGAAGAGCTAGACCAAAATTTTGATTTCTTGTATAGCGCTGCCATGTTTATCCTTGTCGGATGCAAGAGAGCCTACCCTTGAAGGGCTGCTATTTGTCTGTTTAGACGCGAGTTCGCTTGTTGTGATCAGCAACAACAACTAAATGATGCCAGTTTAGAGGCATGTTACCGCTAGAGGTGTGTTTGTATGTTTTGAGTTCTAGAGACGAGGATTTGCCTGGAACGCTTTGAGGAAAAGAATGTCCTTCGAATGCTAGCGACGCCTCGAGTGCTGAAGGTCGAAGTTTCTCTGTGCCGCGATTTCGTGGTTGAAATGTTCGCGGCTTTGGAGATGTTTTGCTAATGTTCGCAGCCAGAAACTGTTGTTTCGGCTTAGACGCAGGACCAAGAGGTCGCGTAGTTCGACCCAGGAGAAGCGCCTACATTCAAGGTTTCGCGGAAGTGTTGGCCTTCCGGATTTGTTTGCATATATTAAGGATGACTCGTGATAACTCTTGGAGCCTTGTCACGCATGCTTTTCATGCAGTGTTTACGGGCGATAGAACTTAATCGATTGACGATGAGTTTGAATCTTCCGCTAACCATATGGTTGTTAGGACTGAGTTTTGGTATGGAGAGTTTATCGTGATTTCGATTCTGGTTGCGCGACAAATTGCTTATGCATAGTCACTTGGCGCTCTATGAACAAATCGCGGGATTGTTGTTGCCGCTAAGGATTGAGCGGTGGTCGCCAGTAGCTTTGATTGGCATGGAGGCTAGATTCAGCCGTATCGCCAAGGAAGTTGTTTGGTAACGATCAGACCATGACCCTTATTAAGGTCATGTTAGTTTAGGATTGTCCTTAATCGCGGATGCCGAATTCAGGTCCGGCTTTACGGAGCATGAAGTCGAGGCCAAATAGCTTGCCGAGATAGACATGCCAAGCATAGCGGAGTTTTCTGAATTATTGCTGATGGCTTTTAGAAACGATCTTCCACTTTAGGTCTCAGTTATAATGATGAATGGTTCGATAAAATTTTTTGTTGCATGAAAATCGCTTCATTTTATCCGAGGGGACAAAGTTTAAGGGATCGACGCGAGGACACGTCGGCGGGTTCGCTCGCTGATCATTTCCTGCTCGGACGAACCGCTGGAGTGAAAGCAGAGCCGAAACCTTGTGGAGCTTAAAACTGCCTATGTCAGCTACCCGTTGGACCCATTATGTTTATTTTACGAAAGTTGCTTTGTATGAATTGACTCACCATACAGAGGATTTTTCGTAAAAGTGATGTAAGGGGTTTTCGCAGGTAACCGGAGGCGCTTTCACAAATTACTTATGATATTCAGCGACCACGGATTATGTTTTCTCATTCACTTTTATGCATCGCGAATGTTTTGCATGAGACCGATCATGTTTTTCCATAGGCTGTTTTGTTTTAAAAGCGTTCTTGTTATCTGAAAGTAATGGATGACGGTTTCATGGAGATAGAAAATGCGCAGATTGTTAAAGTAGCGATGTTTCCGCGGATTACGGGAGATGTTTCGCTATGATTTCGACCTTTGGATGGCTGCTTGAACTACTTATGGAGTTTTACGAAGGTTATTTCGTTATTTTAAGTAGTTCACCGTCGTGCTATTAGTCTGGCGTTGGGTACCGTTTTAGTTGCGAGTTCGCGGCGAGAGGTGACATAGAGTTTTCAGGACTATGTTTGTAGCGGTTGGGCTATGCGCTAGCGTTCTTAAGATGAATCTTATTGCTAGAGTTTTCTTTGTCAAAGCGTTGTCTTGATGCTGAAGCAAAAGTTTTGAAGATGGGATTATCACGGATATAGTATCGTACCTACTTCCCTTTTCTTTTCACGAAAGAAAGCGGGTTAGCCGTTCTTCGAAGGCTTGTATGCGTTTTCTTTCTTTTAGGAAGCGGGATGAGTATGCTTTTAGAGCGGTGGCGTCGTTTCTCGGTCGAGTAGATCGGTTTGCATGTTCTGCTGGACAATCAAGGAGCGATGGAACAAGACTGGAAATTTTGCCTAAGACTTAGCTTGCTAGACTATCCACCTAGGTCCTAAGTTCCCTAAATTCTCGGCAGTTTTTCAAGGCGTTTTGTTCCTGTCCTACAAAGAATTAAAACCTTTACAAAATTTGAGAAATAGTCTTTTGAAGGTTTGGCATTTCGAAGGAATCCCATTTCCTCGTATAGTCGAGGCGATTGGTGTTTAGAATAACCGTGATCGTACCAAACTCACAAAGATTGATCTAAGCAAGCCAAGATGGGATCGGACCGAGCGCGATGGGACCGAGACCAGGGCGAGGGCGTCGACCCGCGCCAGGCGAGTGCGCCCATGAGCCAGCCAGCGTCCAGCGTGCGCGGCGCTGAGCCAGCCGTGTCAGCGTGCGCCGTGCGGGCAGTGCCGCCCGGTATGAGCCAGCCAGCGTCCATGTCGCCGGCGCCAGGCGAGTGCCTCGCGCCAGGCCAACCAGCGTCAGCGTGCCGCCCGGCATCAGGCCAGCCAGCGTCCAGCGTGCTGCCCGGCGCCAGGCGAGTGCCGCCCGGCATCAGGCCAACCAGCGTCCATGCGCCCGGTATCGGAGCGAGTGCCGCCGGCATCAAACCCTTCAGCGTCCAGCGTGCAGCGCCAAACCAGCCAGCGTCCAGCGTGCCGCCCAGCGAGCGAGGTCGCCCGTAGGCAATAGCGTCCAGCGTGCCGCCCGGCCAGGCGAATGCCGCAGCGGCATAGCCAGCCATCCAGCGATGCGCCCGGCATCAGGCGAGGGTGCGCGGCATGGCCAGCCAGCGTAGCGTGCCGCCGGCGCCAGGCGAGTACCGCGGCATAGAGCCAGCCAGCGTCCGATGCCGCGGCGTAGGCGAGCCGGCGCCAGACCAGCCAGCGTCCAGCGTGCGCCCGATGCCAGGCGAGTGCCGCCCGGCGTAGGCCAACCGCGTCCAGCGTGCAGCGGCATCGCCAGGCGAGTCGTCAGCCAGCGTCCAGCGTGCGCCCGGCAAACGTCGCCTTACCGTCGTGGGTTTTTCGTTGTTCGATCTTTCCCTCGTCGATCGTTTGCGGAAATCTTTTGAGTTTTGGGAAGGTCTTTAGCCGTGATTTCGAGATAACCGTTTTGACCCCAACAAGAGCAAAGTGAGGTTTCCACAGGCGGTGACCTTGGTGATAGTTGTTCTCGTCCACAGGCGAGGTGGCGGAGAGTGATTTTGTTCCTTAGTAAAATCTCAGCGGAAACTCCGATTGAGGCGAAGCGAAAGCCATTTTGACCTAGACACAAAGGAGAACAAAGTGGGCTCTTACTAAAGGCGAACTGGGAAGACTGATCTTACCTTATGGCAAGTCGTCCTAGTAAGATCAAGCTCCGACCTCCTTTGTTTTCCGTTTGTTCCTCGAGAGTTGTTTGTAGAAGTATGGCAGTGGGAATCGGTGAACCGATTTGCCGTGCTTCTGTTCCACAGTAATATAGGGTTTCCCCAAGGTTTGAGGAGAATAACCTTTACAAAAATTTCGAGAAAATAGTCTTTTGAAGGTTTCGCATTCAAGGAATCCCATTTTCTCGTGATAGTGGTGACGATTGGTGTTTAGAATAACCGGATCGCACTCAAACTCACAAAGATTGATCTAAGCAAGCCAAGATGGGATCGGACCGAGCACGATGGGACGGAGACCAGACGAGGGACGCCGACCGACGCCAGTCGGTGCCGGCGCCAGGCCAGCCAGGCTCCCGCTGCGCGGGGCTGGCGCTGGCCAGCCCGGTCCCGCTGCGTACGCCGGTGCCAGGTGCCGCTAGCCAGCCTGGCGCCCGCTGCGGTCGCCGGGCGCCAGGTCGGTGCCTCCGCGCCTGCCAACCTGCGTCCGCTGGTGCGCTGGCGCTAGGCCAGCCAGCGCTCGCTGCGGTTGCCGGGCGCTTAGGCCGGGTGTCGCTGGCGTTAGCCAGCCAGGCTCCAGATGTCGCCGGGCGCCAGGTCGGTGCCAGCTGGCGCTTAGGCTGAAGTCAGGCCTGGCTGCGGTTGCCAGCCCGCTGGTCCGCTGTGGTGTCAGGCTTCGTCGGGGCTGGCGCAGGTCACTAGCCTGGCTGCGGTGCCGCCGCGGAAGTCGGAGCCGGGCCGGCGCCAGGCCAGTTCGGCGATCCGCTCAGCCGGGCGCCAGGTTTGGGCTGGCGCTAGCCAGCTGCTGCTCGGCTGCGGCTGGCGCAGGTTGGTGCTGGCGCTTAGGCCAGCCAGGTCTCGCTGTCGGCTGCCAGCCGGCGCTGGCTGCCAGGGTTGGCCTCGCTGGCCCCGCTGCGCGCCAGTTAGGCTGGTGCCGCTGGCGCCAGCCAGGTCCGGCCAGGCCGCCGGGCGCAGTCAGGCCGCTGGCGCTAGGCCAGCTGGCGTCTCAGCTGCCGCCGGGCGCCAGGCCGTCGGTTGCTCGTGGTTTTTTCGTTGTTCGATCTTTCCTCGCTGGCCGTTTATGGAAATCTTTTGAGTTTTGGAAGGTCTTTAGCCGAGATTTCGAGATAACCGCTTTTGACCCCAACAAGAGCAAAGTGAGGTTTCCAGGCGAGGTGACCTTGGTGATAGTTGTTCTCGGCCCACAGGCGCAGGTGGCCGGAGAGATTTTGTTCCTTTCGTGAAAATCTCAACGGAAACTCCATTGAGACTAAACGAAGCCATTTTGACCTAGACAAAGGAGAACAAAGTGGGCTCTACTAAGGCGAACTGGGAAGACTGATCTTACCTTATGGCAAGTCCGCCCTAGTAAGATCAAGTTCACCTCCTTTCGCTTTTCCCATTTGTTCCTGAGTTGTTTGTAAGAAGTATGGCATGGGAATCGTGAACCGATTTGCCGTGCCTGTTCCACAGTAATATAGGGTTTCCCAAGGTTTCGAGGAGAATAAGTTTTATTTTTCCGAGAGGTTCTCGAAGAAACGTTTTCAGAGAAACCTTGCTCGCTATGCATTTCTCTAACTTGGTAACAAGACTAATTTTGGGGTTTGATAGATTTTATCGCGTTCTTTCTGTTTAGATAGAGAAATTCAGCTCTGCTTTTGTGCTCTTCCTGTGGCGGAAAGCCGCGCTAAGTTTTGATTTGCTCGAGCACCGTGGCATGGTAAGCGCTGGCCATAGGAACAGTCGCTGCTGGAGTTGTTTTACCATCGCTGACGCGAAACTGCAACTTTTTCTTTCATATTTCCGACATTGGTTCGACTGCTGCGTCGTGATGAGTAAGAGTAATCCGCCCCCTCCTTCTAGCCAAACTGTGGGAACCAAATTCACACCGCCAATTTTAATGAATAAGATTGCGGAGGAAAGCCAAGTTAACCCGACTTTCCTTGAAGGTCCGGATTTCATGACAGCCAACGACAAGTGACCGAATAAATGCGGAAAAGTTTTGTTAAGATTTGAGACTGGACCTTAAGAAAGGCTGCCTACGCACTTCGAGGATCAAGTCGGACGTAGTTCAGTTAGAAAGAATTGAACAAGAGATCGAACAGTCTGGCGCGGGTTCGATCAGTATGAGCGCTTGTCATAGAAACAGGCATGTCAAGATAATGCCTAGGGTTTCTATGTGCGGAGCTTTAAGAAAAGAATTGTCCGATCCTTCCGAGAGGAGCCGGAGATTTGCGAGCAGGAGGCGGCCAGACGCTCTAGGGCCTGGTTCGCTCTAGTATGAGCGCTGGTCATAGAAGCGGCATGTCAAGATAATGCCTAGGGTTTCTATGCTGCGGAGCTCTGAGTAAAAGTATAGTTAGATCCTTCCGAGAGGAACGGGTCTGCGGAGAAGATAAAACTAGAACAAGAGGCGCCAGACGCTCTGAGTCCTGCCGCTGGCCTAACCGCCTAAGTTCTAAGTTCTCTAAGCTAGCAGGATGCTCTAAGTCTCCAATCTAGGATTTTCGATCCCTCTCTTCTGCCCTTGCTCTCCTTATATATCCACTCCAAGGTCGGTTTGCCTTAGGATGATGGACCTCGCCTTTGGGCCCAAGCTTATCTCTTCAGGAAGTATTCCATTTTCGCCGATCTTTGTAATTATCCTCGAAGTTTTCGTGACTTGATGTTTATCCGATGTTCGATATCGGACAAACCGCCATAGCCTGATTGGGCCTGAATTCCTAAATTGTAAGTTAGTCCGGGACTTGTCTTAAGTCGCTAAACGCTTTATACGATTTCTGAAAGACTATCTTTCTCGTAAAATAAACCGTGATAACCTAAAGGATCGATGTTCGTTAATCGACCTTGTTTTATACGATATCTTCTACGAAATCCAATCCTTCTATTTGTCGAAAACATCGAGGACGCATTCCAATCGAAGTCGTAGATGTTTATTCAGAGCCGTGGATCGCCCCAAACTCATGATGATTGATCCAAACAAGCCAAGATGGGATCAGACCGAACACGATGGGACCGACCGGATCGAGGCCGCCGACCGGCGCCAGTCGGGTGGCACGGCTGCCAGCCAGCTCACACGGTAAAGCCGGGCGCCAGGTCGGTGCCGCGGCGCCAGGCCAGCCCGCTGACGGTGCCGCCGGCCAGGCTGCCGCCGGGCGCCAGGCCAGCCCGGGGACGGGCCGCCGGGCGCTATCGCCGGCTGCCACGGAAGCCGCCGCCGTGTCGTAGGCCGCTGGCGCCAGGCCAGCCCCGCGGACGGAACGCCGGGCGCCAGGTCGGTGCCGGCGCCAGGTCGCCCGTGTCACGGAGCCGCCGGCGCCAGGTCGGTGCCGCTGGGCGCCAGGTCCCGCTTCACGGAATACGGGCGCCAGTCGGAAAGCCGCCGCGTCAGTCCAGCCTGCGTGACGGTGCCGCTGGCGCCAGGTTGGTGCCGGCGTTGGCTAAAGATCTCGGCGAGGGCTTCGATTTGATATCTTGATCGCTTGGTTCCTCACGGTTTGAGAGAACGACTCTTCGGGTTTCGGAGGCAGATTCTTTTGTTTAGGGTTTTGTGGTGATCGTCTTTGATGTCCTTGGGCGAAGGACCGATCTTTCCGGGACTCTCGTCCGCGACACCAGAAGTCTCCTCGATCTCACAGAGAGTGGATATTCTACTTGAGAATCTCCGATAACTTCTTTTCAAATTATCCGAGACTTTTGTTTCAAAAATACTTTCTGTAGACTTTCAGTCATTGATTCCGCCGGACCGATTTTGACACCAACAATGAGAACGCCGAGAATGGTGGGAATGCTCGAGGCTGAATGAGGAAGTGGACCAGCCTGCTAGTTCATTTGGGATTCTGCATCCGGATTTCTCAACGCTGACTTCCTTCGTGAATCATTTTTTGTGCGGTCCGCTTTTAGTAATTTTATCCCGCGAATCGCTGGAGGTTGCATTCTTATGTTTTGGGACTGGCCGCTGGTGGCTTTGAATCCCGCCGCTTTGCGGCTTTTATGAATATGAAAATTTGCGAGATTTCGCTTTTGTTTTGATTTATACTCGCCAAGTGTAGAGGGAAGGATGCGAAAATCACTTGATCCTAACTCTTTTTTGTCGCTGGTCCGTATGCTACTTTTAGCGAAGCGCTTTAGGTAAGCGATAAGAGACATGTTTTGGGATCTCGTGATACGATACTATGTCCGTGAGATGTCAAGATCCAAGATGGGTTTAGGGCAAGACCTAGGTTTACTCTCAGCTTTGAGGCTGTGCTGATGATGATCGGCTTTCGCTTTGCCTGTTAGTGATTTCTTCCTGATTCTTTCGTTTAAAGTCCGCGACTAGTCGCCGGCTTATATGACTTGTGTTAAAAGAATCGAGCTATCTTCGAATATATCCAGACGCTAAACCAAAATTTTGGTTTCTTGTATAAGGCTATGATATCCTTTTGTCGGATGTAAGAGGACCTTTCAGAAGTCTGACTACGATTTTGTATTGAGTGAACGCTTTTTGTGAGCCGCCGGGTCCAATCGACGGGCGGAGTTATTTTAAGTCGCTGGTGGACTGTCTTTTGGCGGATAATACGAAGTTTTGTTATCTTTAAGAAGTTGCGACGCCTCGCTTTGAAGATATGATTTTCGCTTTCCTGCCGCTATGCGCTAATAAGCATGAAAGATAGAAAGAATTTTATTAAAAATTTCGATAAGTTAAAGTACATATGATTTTTCGCTTTTGTGGGAGTATAGGAGTATATCGCAGTCCCCTTTTGGTGAGGGGGATAGCTGAACCGCCGTTTCAACGAAGCTGCTACGCACTTCTTCAAGATCAAGCCATCTCAGAAGTTCTGATAGTTGCCATGACGCTTTTTCTCTCGGCGCGCCGCCCGATCGTGGCTGGTCGGATCAGTGGTATGTGGGGGTCGAGCTGTCCGGCTCTACGGCGGTGGATTCAGAGGTTTTGTCGCCGGCCCAATCGCGCCGTTCGGATGATTCTGGATCATCTTTCTTCGAAGTCTTCGGAATGTTGTGTGATTCCTTTGTTTGTTTCGGGTTGGCCGCAGGGCGCCCGATCTTTTCGCGCAGTTTAAACTCGGCGAAAAGTGAGTCTCGACTGTTTCGACTACCCCGGATGGCTGCGTTCCGTCGGAGTCGGAACTTGATACTCAGTGATATGTGGATCTGCATCGCCTTCATGGAGTTGATCCAAGGGGTTCCCATGATGGCGCTTGTAGATGGTCGGGTTGTCGACTACCGCAAACTCGACGATCTTTGTAACTTCCTTCGCCATGACCGGAGTTTAATTTTCCCCGAGGGTCATGGTAGTGACGCCGAGAACCCCGCCAAAGGTTTTGGCTCGTGGACGACTTCCCAAGTGGGATCTTCATCCTGTAGGGTGTCGCGAAGATGACGCGACCGTGCTTCCAGTATCGACAAGAATGCGCCGACTTCGATCCTGGATGACCAGGTCGATACCAAAGGGTCGCGCAGTGAGGTTTGTCGATTCGACGGCCCCGTGTTCCTCGAAAGCGATTGTGTGGTTAGAACATCGCTGTCCGGGAACCAGTTGGAACTGGTCTCGCCGCCTCGTAGGCTTTTATCGATGAGACGAGTCCCAGAACTGTGATCCTCCGATGATCATGTTTACCCTCGGGCGATCGCTGTTGTTCCCTTTGGTCGTCTCCGTCTTCTTCCGCTTCTGATGGGTTTTCGGTCCGGTCCTCGGAGGCAGTTTTGTTAGTCTTTACGTCGGAGTCCAGGAGCAAGTCCTTTATACTTTGACCTTTGAGAGCTCGCCGGTGAGGAGTTTTGCGGCGAAAGGCGCCGAACCTTGCAGTTCGCAGTGGAGTGACCTCTGGTCTCGTGGAACTCGCATAGGAGTTATCCTTGTACTGGTTCCTGGTCCAGGTGTTGCGGAGGTTTTGCCTTGTCCGAAGTTGATGGCGAAGTTATGCTCGCTTTGACGCCTTCCCTTCGTGATGGACGATTTGTCGTTACGAGGGTTTCTCTTGATGGTTTTCGCGGTCCGCGTTTCGCGATAAGCTTCATCTCTTCTTCCATGATGATGAAGTCCGCTGCCTTGTGGAGAGTATCCGATTGTCCGCGTTTTTTCCAGTAGTATCCACTTCTAACTTTCGACTTGTTCGCAGAGTTTTCCTCGTAGCGCCGATTGCGACATTGTCGCTGATGCCCGCTACTCTCGCCATCACCAGTTTGAACTTCGCGATGAAGTCGCGGGTTTACTCGCCTTCCTTCTTCTGAGCTAGACTCCATAGATCCACGCCGGACGCTTTCTATCCATGAACATGGAGTACTGCTTGAGAAACGCCGAGGCCAGTTACGGAAGCTTCCGGCGGAGTTCCTTTTGAGCCGGAGAACCACTCGAAAAGCGGCACCTTTGAGGTGCTCGACGAAGAGAAGATAATGACCTGCGCCCCGCTTCAAGGCCCGTGAGTTTGCAACCACCCATTGCGACCGAAGGACTGCGGGTGTGTGACTTAGGATCCGCGTACCGCCATGTAGACCGATTTTGATCTTCCCTGGTCTGAGATGCGGTTTCCGTGATCCGAAAGTGGTGAAAGGCGCTTTCCGTTTCCTCGAGAAGTATATCGATCTCGGGGCAGAACTGGTCGCCGATGGATCTGCGATTTCACCGCCACTTCAGCCGGCCTTTTTGAGATTCATGAGATCATGGATTCGATTCGCTACGTCACGGCCGTCCGAACCTGTCGATGGTCGAGTAGATCCGAAGTTTGATCTTCTTCCGCGAAGTTCTTCCTGCTCCATCCAGAGAGTTCTTCTTCCTTCTCGTCATGGGCCTGTCGGCGATACCGCTCGCCGAGCCGGACTGGCTTCGGTTCTCTGGTGGATGTCACGCCGCCATCGGAAGGGTCCGATCGGTCGCTGATATCTAGATCGATGCGCCGACGCCGCTCTTTGTTTCCGCGAGCCGGAGTGGAAGGTTCTCGCGAGGTCGCTTGTTGTCCTTTCGAGCCGCTTCTGAGTGGGCTCTTCGGCATCTTTTTCGCGGCTTCCGAGATTCGTCGAAGTCTCCTGCCGCTGCCTTTGGTGGATCCGCTGGGCAACTTGCTCCTCGCAGTTAAGGTATCGACCTGTTTTATGAAGCCAGGTTATCAGCTTGTCCCGCGTTCTTCCAGGTCAGCGGAAGTAAATGCTCTTCATCCGCCTGATTGTGCATCGCAGCATCGCTCCAGCTGGAGTCTTCGCTACGACGGTGTTCCGCGCTGGCTGATCCTTGCGGCGCCGGCTGATCTGTTCTGCCGCAGATAGATAGAGATCCGTAACCTAGCCAAACCCGGGGAACCAAATTCGCATCAAATTCATTGATTTCGAGGAAGCCAAGCCTTCCTTTGAAGGTCCCTCGATATCCGCATACCGCCAATCCGGACAAAGGAAATTTTAAAACGAAATAAAATCGAAGAAAAAGAATAGAGCAAAAGATTTTATTTCTAATCCGCTGAGTTTGCGGAACAACAAGAGCCTCGCTACGAGAGCTGTCGGCAAGTTCGCTAGCAGTTGATCGCCAAGTCTATCCTAGTTGAGTCGCAGCCCGCTAGTGAAAACGTAAAAGAATGCTAAGTTGCTCGAAAGTGCTGGACGCTTTTGATCTCTGGTTTGTTTTTGCTCAAAGCTCTCCTTATATACTCCTCCTATGATCGCTCTATCTTCTCGCTGGCTGAGTCGGGCTTTTTCCATTTTCGGCCCATCTTTGTGTTTATCGGAAACTTGACATTTATCTTCGAAATCTTGACATTTATCTTCTGAAACTTGATATTTATCTCTTATGGAAACTTGACATTTATCTCTTTATGTGAGGATAAAGATAAACCGCCATAGTTATCCTTCCTTTCGAAAATCGTGACGTAATGCTTGGCCGCTGCGGCCGCTTTAGGCGCTTTTACTGCTTTTCGAAGGACAGTCTTTGAAGGTCTCGGCAGTCAAGGAACTCAATTCCTTTGTTTAGTCGAGGAAGTGACGCTCTAGAATAACCGCGGATCATACCAAACTCAAGTAGATTGATCCGAACAAGCTAAGATGGGATCGAACTGGCAAGATAGAACGAGACTGACGAGGGCCGTGGACCGACGCAGGTCAATTCGCGCGACGTGCCGCCGCTGAGCTGGTGGGTGAAAGCCGCTGGCGCTGCCGCCGGATTCGGTACGCCGCTTAGCCGAAGCTGCCGGGCGCCAGGTCGCTCCGCGATGGTAAGCCGCGCAAGTTTGCTGGCGCTAAAGCCGCCTGCTGTGATTTGGTGCGCCGCTGGCGCTAGGTTGGTGTGCCGCCGGGCGCCGTGCCCGCTGCGGCGGAGGCCGCTGGCGCGCAGAAGCCGCTGGCGTGAAGTCGCCAGGCTGCGATGGATGCCGCCGGCGTTAGGGAGTTGCCGCTGCTGTGGCTGCCAGTTGTGGCGGCTGGCGCTGGGTGCCGAAAGGTTGCCGCTAGCCGTCAGCTGGTGGACGGAAGCCGGGCTGGCGCTAGTAAGCCGCTGGCGGCCAGTTGTACCGTCAGCGTGCTGGCCGGCTGCTGACCTGCGGCGCGTACGCTGGCGCCAGGTCGGTGCCCGGCTGGCCATTGCCTGCTGTTCTGCTGTGCTGCTGGCGCTATTAGCTCAAGGCTCAGGTGTTGCCGGGCGCCAGTCGGTGTTGCGGGCGCCGAGCCAGCTGGCTGTCCGCGCCGGGCGCCAGGGTCGGAAGCCGGCGCAAAGCCAGTTCACATGTCCGCGTTGCCGGGCGCCAGGCGGTGCGCTGTGCAAGGCCAGCTCTGCTCCGCTGTGGTCAGCTGGCGCAGGGCAGCCCGCTGCGTGTCTGCCGGCGCCAAGCTGGTGCCGCTGGCGCCAGCTCGCCCCGCGGTGGTGCCAGGCCGCCTTGGTTGTGGGTTTGTCGATCTTTCCCTCGCGTAGTTGTTTCATGGAAATCTTCGAAGTTTTGGGAGGGTTCTAGTCGAGATCTCAGATAATTGTTTCCAAGATTCTGGAAAGTACCGGATTTTGAGATGGACTTAGATCTTCAGATTTTCCGTCATGAGGATGAGAGCAATGGTTCGAAGTTTTAGATATGTTAAAAGATGAATCTTTTAAACAATCGGGAAGGTTTTACTGGAAGATCATTGTAGATCTCGGACAATCCAGACATGGATTTCAAGGGACCAAGATGCTGTCATTGCCCGAGATCATGTGACGATCGCATGGATGGGCGCCAGGACCTCGCCGTAGCCAGATGGGAGTGGACCGAGCCCGTGAGTTTTATCGAAATGACGACCCGCTTTTTTGGATTTGATCGCTTGGCTTTTCTTCGAGGACTTTCGGTGACGATTTCGCTATTGACCCATTTGACCCCAACAAGAATCCATCCGACCTGATACTTTATCATCTGGAAGAGAATGTAGAGCCTGTTGTATCTCCTTAGCTGTGACAGGTCTGACAAGCACCTATGCCTCTGAAATAGAGCATCTATACGTCAGTAGATTCTGCAGGGAAGGAACCAAGATATCTTCAATGGTAGGGTCCTGACTTTGCAAGAAGTTTTGAAAGTAGGAAACTGCCTCGTTTTTGATATCCTGTTGTGACGTGAGTACTACACCTTGCGAGTTAACCAATCTTCTGATCGTGTTTCTAGCAGCCCGGGTCTGTACCACATAATGAAAAAATCTTGTATTCTGATCCCCTGCACTAAGCCAACGAACACAAGATTTCTGCCTATAGAATTTCTCTTCAATACGAGCTAATCTGTTCCATTTTTCTTCAGCAGCTGCAACCAGCGCAACATTGCTTGGACTAGGATCATAAAGCAATCGATTTTGGAAAGCACACAACTCATCTTAGGCTTGTTTAGTTCGAGCTGGAAGATCTCCATAGTGCTCTTTGTTTAAAGCTCTGAGAGGTTGCTTGAGAAGCTTTAATTTCTCGTGGAACTGTGACAGAGCTGTCCTGGAATGATGAAGGACCTCAGTAGAATCTCAGACTTCTTTAATAATTGGTAGGAAATCTTGATGTTCAGTCAGATAGGAAATCTTGATGTTCAGTCAGACAATCGAAGAACCGAAATGGTTTCCTTGACTCATTGGTATTTCCAGATGTACGGATGAAACATCTGGCATGATCAGAAATACCACCTGCATCAAAATGAGCCGAGGAGAGAGGGTAACGATTCATCCATTCAGCTCTGTCCAGTTTCTTCCCTATTGGATCCTCGTGTCTCTTGTTCCACCAAGTATACATTGCTCCTGTCTAAGGCAAATCAGTCACCAAGCAGTCTGTTATAGCTTCTTGAAAATGTCTCATACCCACTTGATCAAAACGGTAATCCTTAGCTCGTGCGTGTTTGCTTGACGCTATCGTTGCGTTGAAATCTCCTAATATGATCCAAGGCATACTCAGATGACTATAGGCAGCATGAGTTCCCCGCAATTCTTTTCAAAGTTGAGTTCTCTCAGCAACTGTATTGAAAGCATAAACGGTCGAGCAGATAAATTATTCCCTCGTACTAGGAATCTCAATAGCACAAGTAACAACCTGAGCGCTCGTATGCAGCCGAGTTACTACCACATTATCAGTCCAGCATACCCAGATCCTGCCCAAATGATGATACTAATAATAAGTGATTGAGTTCCATAGCAGCAAGCATACATTTTGGATGATTGCTTTCTTGAACTCTTGTCTCCACTAAACAACCAAAAGAAGGTTTCCCCTGTTGTACCCACGCTCGAAGTGCTCTGTTCTTGCGTGTCATATTAAATCCACGCATGTTCCATGCAAAGAAAGACGTCATATATTCCTACTGGAAGATTTTTTTGATGAGCCGTGCTTACCAGAAAACAACAGATCCTTGGCACGAACCGCTGTGCTCCGAGCTAATTTCTGGGTTGAGACATTGCCAGAACATCTTCCCCGAGTAAACGCCTGTGACCGCTGTATCTTCTTACCCTCCACCTTATTTTCAATGATCTGTCCATCCTCTACTTCCTTGCCAGCTTCTTCTAGTTCATCCGATCCTCGTCCTCCTCATCTATACCAAGAAGGGGGCTGAAACGGGAAGGAGAAACCACAATCCCCTCTTTCTCCAAACTTCTCATAGCCTTAGAGCTACATGGATCAGTAACTGCACCAACTTCTGCCCCCTGATGTTTTCCGTGAACTGTTGCCCAAGCTCCAGCATCACTGGCGTGGAATGCCACAGTAGTTTGTTAAATAACCTGAGTGCCTTGAGACTCTCCTTGACCGACCTTATCATTACTAGACTCCAGAAGCGCAGCCTGCGGCGTAAGAGCTTCCAAGTCCTGCATCAGGTTCTCCATCCCATACCGACATCTTTCTTCTCTACATGTGGAACCTCTCCAAAAACAATAATCTATCTGTTTCGTCCTCCGCTTTCCTCTTCAATATCTTAACTTCCTTACTGACACAATCTTGGCTCTTGTGTCCCCATTGATGACAAACACTGCAGCGAGGAGGGAGCCAAGGAAATGAGACATCAACTTTTCGCTTGCTTCCATCAATATCTGTGAAGGCGATCTTTTCCACCAATGGTTTGTGTAGATCCACTTCCACTAAAGCTCGAGCTACGTCCAGTCTTACACACTTCTCAGTAGTCGGATGAAGCTTTACAAACTTACCAACTTCTTTAGAGAGGCACTTCAATCCCTTATGTAAATAAAAGTTATTTGGGACATCCTTCAGGTCAACCCACATCGGCATAGCAGATTAGTCTGGCGGGTTCATAGCAGACTCCGGAGACCAGACATTGACCACCAGCAGGACGTCTGTGATGTGCCAGTACTTTCTCTGAATCACCCGAACTCTCATCTGGTTGTTACCAATGCGAAAAAGAACCGTATTCTTTTCAATGAACTGGACATCAATCTTGGAACCTGCCTTAGGAGAGGACCATATGCGGTTGACAGTCGCATGAATCGATCCAACATGTGGAGCATCGCCAATGAAATAACCCACCACGTAGCTCTTCCACAAAAGATCCGCCTCATCAAAAATCTTGTCTGGAATCTGGATAGTAGCTACCCCACCTACAATATCAACAACCGTCTCTGCTGTCTCTTCTCATACTTTCTGGTTTTTCTTCCAAGGAGAGTTTTTTTTTTCCAGATTGCTGTTAGCCACACCACCACTCGAAACAGTTGCGCTAGCAATCTCCTTCGGTCCGCCTACATCCACTCCAGCCGCAGGAGCACTGCCCTCCATAGCCACAATCGCTGAGTCTAAACACTGAATCGAATCACCCTCGACATCAACTTTGCTTCCTGAGATTCCATCGAAAGCCATCACCTTTGGAACATCCTGAAGCAGCTCTGAGCCAGGGGAAATCGTCTCCTTTAGATCCGCTAACACCGAAGGGAGATCTCGAGCCTCGCCGGCGTTTGGATTCTCACTCTCGCCATCTAGGGTATTCGTCTTCGCCATCTCCTTTGTTCGCAAATCGTCTCTTTATTTGCCTTCGCCATCTCTGTTGTTCGCCTTTTCCATCCCTTTGCCATCTCCGTTGTTCACCTTCGCCATCCTTTCGTCATCTCCGTTGTTCGCCTTCGCCATCTCCCGGGTATATTTTTTTAAAGAAATAAGTCTATTCGGAGGCATTATTCAACAACCTTATTCCGTTATTCCCCTCTCTATCTCTCTCTCTGTTGTGAAGCAATGGGAGGTTGTTTCTCTGTCTCAATGTCATGTGATCAAGTGGTGAATCTAGTCTCCCAATGTCTATGCCTCAGTGGAACTTATATCCACAACGTCCCCGAGAATCTAGCAAGATTCACACGAGACTGTGAGGTTCCAAAACTATGTGTGTTCAATTGTTATGTAAATGTATTTCCCTTATCAGAATTTGCAATGGTGTGTTCCTTTTGTTTTAGGTTGTCTAAATTATTATTCGAATTCCAAATATTTATATAATAGTGTCTACAAGATGTGACGTCATCTAATTTGTTACAATATGATTAACTAGGGTCAGTCGCACGGATTATAACATACACTAGGTAGTAATCCGCGATATGTGCGGAATGAAATAATTTATTAAATTATTTATTGTATGTGGTATTAAGGGATTTATTGTATAATCACTACAACAATAGCGATGAAAATTAACGAGGAAAACTAATCCTCGTTAATTTACATCGACTTTCAAGTACCTTACGAGGAAATCTAAAATCAACGTGAGTTTGTCGTAAAATAACGATGAAACTATTTCCTCGTAAAAAGACGTAATATAATGTGGTTTTATAAGGAAAAATGATTTCCTCCTAAAGTCTAAGTAAACTTAGCGTCTACCTTACGAGGTAATATTTTACATGTACTTAACGACGAAATTTCGAGTCCACCAACTTTGTAGTTGTAACATGTTTTTTTCGGCTACCTAACTAAATTTCTTCGTAAATTCCTAGTAAAATTTCAACTACCAGATTCGAAAATTTCCTATAAATATGAACGTTTGAACATCATTTTAAACACACCAACAAGAAAAAAAAAAGTGAAAGAAAAAAAAATGTTGGACTCCAGGAATATTTTCGAGTTGCGGAGGTGGATGTATATACACAGAGATGCTAACATGAGAGTGACGAAAGAATACCTCGAAGGGCTGGAGACATTTATGCATCAAGCAGATTCCACACCGCTCACCCAAGAAAGCGGTAAGATGTTCTGTCCTTGTCGGAAATGCAACAATTCAAAATTGGCAAATCGTGAAAATGTCTAGAAGCATTAATAAATAGAGGTTTTCACGCCAAATTACTATATCTGGTTTCAACATGGAAAATATTATAATTATGAGAATGAAACTAGTAGTAGTAATAGCAATTTTTAGGAAGAACCGGTTGATCATCTTTTGCATAATGAACATAGTTACCATCAAGAGGAGCAGACGGTAAATTATGATAGGGTTCATGATATGGTAGCTGATGCATTTGTAGATCATGATGAAATTGAAGAACCTAACATAGATTCAAAAAAGTTTTATGAAATGTTATATGCTGCGAATCAGCCACTTTACAGTGGTTGTAGAGAAGGTCTCTCTAAATTGTCGTTGGCTGCTAGAATGATGGATATTAAAACTGACCACAATCTACCTGAAAGTTGTATGAATGAATGAACAGACTTGTTTAAAGAGTATTTGCCGGAAGACAGTGTGTCTGCTGATTCTTATTATGAGATTCAGAAACTGGTTTATAGTCTTGGGTTGCCTTCGCAGATGATAGACGTTTGCATCGATAATTGCATGATCTACTGGGGAGATGATGAGAAGTTAGAAGAATGTCGATTCTGCAAGAAGCCACGATTCAAGCCGCAAGGAGGAGGACGTAACAGGGTACCGTACCAATGGATGTGGTACCAACTAATTACAGACATATTTAAAAGATTGTACCAATCTGAGTAGACTGCTGGAGGGATGAGATGGCATGCCGAGCATACTCAGATAGATGGTAAGATGACTCATCCATCAGATGCAAGAGCCTGGAAACATTTTAACAAAGTACATCCGAAATTCGCTAGCAATAGCCGGAATGTGTATCTCGGATTATGCACAGATGAATTTAGTCCATTCGGAATGTCAGGGAGACAATATTCATTGTGGCCAGTCTTTCTTAGGCCATCCAACCTGCCACCGGAGATGTGCATGCAACGGGAGTTGCTATTCTTGACCATATTAATGCCTGGTTTGAACCATCCAAAAAGGTCTCTAGATGTTTTCCTACAACCACTGATAAAAGAGTTGAAGGATTTGTGGTCAACAGGGGTGAGGACGTATGACTGCTCAACGAAGACAAATTTTACGATGCAAGTGATGCTTTTGTGGACCATAAGTGACTTTCCTGCCTATGGGATGTTGTCTGGATGGACTACAAATGGGAGATTAGCTTGTCCATATTATAATGGAACGACAGATGTGTTTCAACTGAAGAATAATAGGAAGACAAGTTGATTCGATTGTCAACGTCGATTTCTTCCCATTGGCCATCCGTACCGGAGAAACAAGAATTTGTTTAGGCACAAAAGGGTTGTGAGATACACTCCTCCTCCATATCTAAATGGAGAACAAATTGAAGCGCAGATTGATTACTATGGAGCTTTGGAAACAGTTTCTCGTGGTGGGAATCGGCATGTCCCCGGTAATATGCCTGATTTTTACGGTGTTCGGCACAACTGGCACAAGAAGAATATATTTTGGAAGTTGCCATATTGGAAGGATCTTCTTCTGCGCCACAATCTCCATGTGATGCATATAGAGAAGAATTTCTTTGAGAACATCATGAATACAATATTGAATGTCCCAGGGAAGACAAAAGACAACATAAAATCGAGGTTGGACTTGCAGATATTTGCCAAGAAGTGAGTTACATATAAAAGCAATGGACAAGTTCCCGCTCCGATATTCAGATTGTCTTCTAAAAAGTCGGTGTTGTTCAACCGGTGGCATCAGAAATGAAGTTCCCCGATGGGTATGTTTCAAATCTCTCTAGATGTGTTGAAAAAGGTCAAAAGTTCTCCGGGATGAAGAGTCATGATTGTCATGTATTTATGCAAGGACTACTTCCCTTTGCATTTGCGGAGCTACTTCCAACAAACGTACATTAAGCACTTGCAGGTAGTATATTATAATAACGCATTAATTTTATAATGGTTTAGTTTGCTATAATATATGACTACTAATGTGTTTAATTGTTTTTAATTTGGAATATACAAGGCACTAGAGCATTTTTCAGGGATCTTAGCACACACACTCTTAAAGAAGAAGTCATGGAACAACTTCACGTGAATATTTCCATCTAATTGTGCAACTTGGAGAAGATATTTCCTCCGGGATTTTTTGACGTCATGGAGCATATAGTTGTCCACCTCCCATATGAGGCATTGCTTTGTGGACCCGTACATTACGGATGGATGTATCAGTATGAGCGAGCCATGAAATATTTGAAGGGGAAAGAAAAAAACCTTGCAAAAGTTGAAGCTGGTTCTATAATTGCTGGAAGTTTGACGGAAGAAACTTTTCACTTCACATCGTACTACTTTACGTCAAAAATACATACCCGGAAAAAAGCTCCAAGAAGATATGATAATGGTACTGTCGCGCCAACATATGCAGTTGCTGGTGATCCAGACATCTTTAACCAGATTGGGCGAATCGGTGGAAAATCGAAAGAGGTTTGGTGGTCGAGTGAAGAAGACGCTCATAGTGCACACACCTATATTCTACTCAATTGCGAGGATCCATTGATGCGTTATTTTGAAGGGTACCATATATGAAAACTTCTAAACACATATATAAGTATAAATTATATAATTTCCAAAGATTAATTAATATAAAATATGATTTTACAACCTATTTGTTTCTCAAGTCGAAGAAACATTTCCGGGTATATCCACAAGTGACGTAGACAGAAAGAAAGATCAACACTTTATTAAGTGGTTGAAGAATCAGGTATTAACTCAAACTCTTAATTTTTGCAGGTTGATCGATCAAACTCTTTTTTCATACATGATCTATATTTCAACGTTGTCTTTATTTTTGCAGGTTGATAATGACGACGATGCAGATTATCCTACGTGGTTTCACGAAGTAATTCAAACTCCACTTGCAAAGGTCACCACATCAAAGATTTATTTCACACGAGGCTATACTTTTCACACATATGAGTATGGTAGACAACGGGCGATCAGTAACTATTGAATATGTGTGAAAGACGAAACAGATTTCTACTGTATCTTGCAGGAGATTATTGAAGTGGGATTCCCAGGGTTATTGAAGCTGAAATGCGTCCTCTTCAAATGTGAATGGTTCGACCCCGTCGTCAACAGAGGTGTTCGGTTTAACAAATTCGGTGTAGTTGATGTCAATGGTGGACGAAGGTACAATAAATTCTTTTTTTTTGGCATACATGAACTGTATGATTAATTTCTACGTTGTCATTATTTTTGCAGGTCAATAAATTTGAGCCTTTCATCTTAGCTTTACAAGCAGACCAAGTTAGCTTCCTTCCATACCCTCGGATGAGAGAATCAGGAATAAATTGGTTAACCGTGATCAAAGTTACATCTCGTGGACGAGTCATCAGTAGAGAAGAACCACCATTGCAAGAAGAACAGATAAATGAAGTCGAGGAACCTGAACAACAAATTGATGAGGTCCTTCTCATTGATCCGCATAATCATGAGTACAAAGATCTTACCGACGATGCCACAGACAAAGCTGTTGAAGACGAGTTTAATGAAAATGATGATGTTTCTAGTGATGACGAGAATGTCGATGTATCCGATTGATATATTTGTTTTTATTATGATTGATTTTCAGACTTAATGCATGTGTTTTGATAGATTTAATCATGAAAATCTATTTATATAATTTGATTTTGTGTAAGGTAATGGGGAGGTTTGAATTTGAAATAGGAGATTGAGATTATAAGTTAAGGAATTGTGGTTTTAGAATTTGGGGTTTGGAATGGAAAGAAGAGATTGAGGTTAAAGGGAAGATGGGTTTGAGGTTTGGAATATATGAAGTAGAAGATAAGGAAGATGGGGTTTGGGGTTTCGGATTTTAGGGATTTAAAACCTCGTTATTTCCTCGTAATCTAACGAAGAACTTACGACGAAAACTAAAAATAAAGAACGAGGGACTCGTTAATTCCACGTAAGCATAATTCATCGTAAAGACCTCGTAATAGGAAAACGCAGGACTCGCTATTTCCTCGTAAATAAAAACACGGGGCTTGCTATTTTCTCGTTAATTAACGAGGAATGTACGAGAAAATAATACGTGGGCCTTGCAATTCCTCGTAAAAAAACACGGGACTCGCGAGTTCCTCGTAACTTTACGAAGAAGTTACGAGGATTACTAATTTCTTATATATACACGCGAGCTTCTGAGTTCTATTTCGTCTCCACTTCCTCTCTCTTACGTAGCAATGGTACGTCCTCTCTACTTCCTCTCTAATTAGATTAGTTTAGGGTAGATTAGGTGGTTAGTGTAGGGAATTTAGATAAATTTACGAATTTTATGTTAATTAGTGTTGATTATAGAATTTGTTAATTACTATTGATGTTAATTTTAAAGTTTTAAATTTTTTTTCAGACGGTTCGAAAGAACAAACTTACTTCCCATTACAGAGAAGATGTTCGGTGAGTCTGGTAGTCGTTTAGACCTGTCTTCTTCAGATCCCGGTTCTTCTTCAGCTCCCGGTTCATTTATTTATTTACAGAACAACCAAAGTTTATTCATTTATACATTTCCAAACACCAAACGGGTGGTTTGTTCACACAATAACTTGATTTGATCCAACTCCTATTTCATTTATTTTCTCCACCATTACCATTAGTATTTCTTTTGACAAAAAGAAAAACAATTTCGTGTGTATATAGTAATTACTCGATTTCAACCATCCTGCTGGCAGATCACCCACCGGATTTCTTACCAAAAATAAAATGAATTCATCGAAGTTGTCGAATGTCAATACACATAAGTTGATAACACACTATCGTAAAAATATAAAGAAAATTGTCATTAGGTTGGAAAAATGAGTTTTAATTGATTATTTACAAAATCAACACTTTCATAATATTAAATTATATGATAATACCATTTGAAGATGTTAAATAAAATATAATTTATATATAATATTATAAAATCATGTTACAATCTTTTTATAGTATTATAAGATGTCAATTTATTATTAAAAATGTATTGAAAAACAAGCTAAATATTCATAACAAAAACCAAAATATTTTTAATAAATTTTAGTCGTTTTCATATTTATAGTAATTAGTTTAATTATTAATATTTATTTTTAATAATAAAAATTAACATATAAAATATTTTAATAAATTTAATATGTATTCCGCAATCTAAAAAATTGAAAATTTTATGCAGTTTAGTCAATCTTTCTGCATCTTAACTGTTTTTCCATCATTCCGTCGTTAAGAAATGTTTACTAATCAGAGCCAAAGTAGATAAATTTCATCTTAACCCAAAGAGTATTATTTTCCCCGCTTCGGATTAGTCGTTAGGCTAAAAATTCATGTGGTTATGTATGATTTATTATAAATATCTCTAAAGAATCATATATTGGAATAAAATATACAGTCCGGAAAAGACCAAAAATTGAAAACTTCTTATGCTGTCCAAATAAGATTTCTTTGTCCAATTAATTCCATATTTAAAATAGAAATTATAAAAAAAAAAGTGGAATTTTTCTGCAAATCAATCTATTAAAAAATAGAAACAATTACTTTACAAACTGTTATAAATTGTTTTTATAAGCGAAAAAATTATTTTACAAACTCTTATAAATTATTTTATAAGCCTTTCTAAACACCTCTAAATTATTTTACAAACTGTTATAAATTGTTTTTATAAGCGAAAAAATTATTTTTATAAGACTTTCTAAATTGTTATGGACTCTTATAAATGATTTTAAAGACTTTTTAATTGATTCCTAAATTTATAAACCTTATAAATTGTATACATACCCCTTATAAATTGTTTATAAACTTTGTTTTTATCAACATTTATAAATGGTTTATATACTTTATTAATTGTCTTATAAAACTTTATAAATAGACTAGAGACTCTTAAAAATAATTTATAAACTTTTCAAATTGTTTTATAAACGTTTATCAATGATTTATAAACTCTTATTTGCTATTCATCTTTCTTGTGCTCTTCATTTTTATCTTCTTTCATGTGTTATTGTCATATATTATATCTACATCAAGGATCATAAATGGAATTTCACTGCGACTGTTATGCTCGTTAAAGTTTTCAAATGAAAATTAAATTTCCTTTAAGACATTAAATGGACCTTGTCGTGTGCTCAGACTGGCTTGCACTCAATCTAGAGAAAGTGCATATGTGTTAGTCCTTTAATTCAGCTCATGGTAGTACAGAGGATTGTGTTTGAATGCATAAAAACATGCATTGAGATTTTCACGGAGCTTTCTTCATAATCAGATGATGTAATAATATATGTTTTGCAAAGCTCTTTTGTGTTGATTTTCTTTTGAGCGATTTTTAAAACATGCAACTTATAAGCCATTATAGATCAGTTTATAAACATTTATAAAGCTGTTCATAAACACTTACCAATCAGTTGGCAAAAAATTCAATTAAAAATCAACTTATAAACTCTTATAAATCAGTTAAAACTTTTATATATGATTCATAAAAATATTGACATCCTTAAAAGAGATTTATACACTTTTTATAATTGATTTATATAACTTTAAAAAATGATTTTTAAACTTCCAAATCTGATTTATCATCTCTTATAAACTCATCCTAAACTCATCAACAAAAACAAAAAAATCTCTTATAAACCCTAATAAGATGATTTAAATATTTACGAGATGATTTAAATATTTTTTAATTACACAGACATTCATGATGCTTTTGGTAATAAAATGATAAAATGATTTTTTAAATCTCTATAAATAGTTTTATAAATCCTTATAATTTGTTTTATAAACCTTAATAAAAATATTAGTATTATATTCGTATACATAATTATATAAGGATTTTTAAAATATACAGTCCGGAAAAGACCAAAAATTGAAAACTTCTTATGCTGTCCAAATAAGATTTTTTTTGTCCAATTAATTCCATATTTAAAATAGAAATTATAAAAAAAAGTGGAATTTTTCTGCAAATCAATCTATTAAAAAATAGAAACAATTACTTTTTTTTTTTTGACAAATAGAAACAATTACTTAAGAGCCAAAAAAGAGAGAGAAAAAAAAGAAAGAAAGTTAATTAGGAGCATGAATCTGTGACAGTGTGTGTAGTTGCACGTGCCAGCTTTGCAACAGTAAAGCTAAAAAACCGTTAATGTTTGGATCCGTCGACCAATATATTCCCGTCATGACAGGGGAGCCTCTCTTCCTTTTATCCAACGGCTGTCTTTAAACCTTATTGGTAAATCAACCGTCAGATGTTCATCCAACGGCTCACAATAAAATCCAATCTCATCCCTCTCTCCTTAAAAATAAGACCAAACCTGTTCTCCTCTCCTCTCCTCTCTCTCTAAAATAACACAGTGAGCTTCGCCGTTAAATTTCTCCGACACCGGAGAATTGTTACACGAGGATAGCTTTAAAAGTCACTGTATTATAAGTTTCGTGTATATACGGTACGGATCTTCTATCTCTCTCGTTCGTGATGCTTGTTACGACGGCGGCGACGCGGCGGTTATTGTATTGCCGGAGATATCGTTGTGACCGATTAAGGTTTCCTCTTTTTTACATAAATCGTGTTTAGAGTTTTGGAAGAGATGGAAGGACAG
The DNA here is from genome assembly GCA_016771965.1 of Brassica carinata. Taxonomy (NCBI): domain Eukaryota; kingdom Viridiplantae; phylum Streptophyta; class Magnoliopsida; order Brassicales; family Brassicaceae; genus Brassica; species Brassica carinata. Next base: position 54,811,475 of record CM028701.1, on the reverse strand, counting down.
GCGAAGCTGACGAGGACACAGTCATCGCTGCTCCGGTCATCCTCGACGGTGCGATCGTTTTGCTAATGGTCATTGTTACGAAGGAGCGTGGCACGAAGGACGTAAGCAAGGGTATGGTGATTACTCGTTTAGAACCGGTGATGCTAAATCTGGTGAGTGGGATTCAGGGAGTCTTGTAAATCCTCTTCATCCGACGAGCTACCCGGTTCGCAGAGCGGTTCAGGCTGCTAGAGAAACGGCTAAGAAGGCAGTGAACCGGAGACGAGTAGATGAACAAGTGAGTCGAGCCGTGGCTGCAGCTAATAAAGCTGCAACGGCTGCAAGAGTGGCTGCTGTTAAAGCCGTTCAGAATCAGATGGATGGTAAATTTTGTCAAAGTTGAAACTTTTTGGCGAAAGGAAAAAAAAAAAATTTGCAAATCTTTTTCTTTTTTTTTGTTTTGGTTTGATGTTGATTTCGGTTTTGCTACCGGTTTTCTCTTGTTTCAGAGGTTTTTAACATAGAAATTTCCATCTTTATTATTTCTTTTGACAACAATCTGTACATAGAAGAAGATGAAGATGGTGTCTTCTGTTTTTGTAAATCAACGGCTTTATGATGGAATGTTTGGGAAGAAGTGATGTTGATTGATATTATGATCTTGATCTGGATCACTGACATGTCTTTCTTTTAGATATTACACAATAATGGTAATAGTTTACTGTCACTTTGTTGCCCAAGAAAAACTAAAAATTTAGGAGAAGGATGAGAAGATTCTTGTTTGGTCTACGCTCGTAGTATCAATAATTTTTTTTTTCTGTATGTTTAACTATTATTATTATGTTAGCTAACCGAACAGTGGTGGTTTATGAAAGAGGATGCTTTGGGGAAAACATGTAAATATTGTTGGTTTTGAGACTTGTTTCTGCGGATATTATTTAGCTAACTTAGTTAAGCTTCAGCAAAACAGTACTAGCTATAAAAAAAAAGGTTATGTTAGCTGAAGTTATTTTCAGTTATCTTGGATGTGTATCAGCATCTTGTTCCCATTTTCCCAAACAGTAAGTATATGCATTTTTAATGAAAATATGACATCTATGCAAAGACGACAAAGAGAGCTCGGCATAAAATGCAAATCCCCTCCCTGGACATAATAAAGTACAATAGGCACAAGCGACTTCCTCTCACAGTGGTACAAGTACACTGTCGCCAAATGAAGACAAAACACAAAATAAAGGTAGAGGATTTTTGCTTCCAGAGCAAGGCGTTCTGCTTGCCCCTTTTCTTTATAGACTTCGTAACCTACAAGAAATCAAAGCAAAGCAGAGCAAAAAGCAAAGCAGAGCAGAGCAAAAAAAAAAAAAAAAAACAAAGCAGAGCAGAGCAAAAAAAAACAATGGCTGGAGGAGCTGTAGTACGATTTGGTGTGAAGTTGTTAAAAATGGCTTATCCATTTCTGAAGAAGGTCTCGGGGGTGATTCTCAGGAAAGGCAAAGGTTAGTGGTTGCCTTTTCCATTCTATGTTTCTCTTATTTTTAAAACCTTCTCCTATTTCTTTCTACTTTTCCATTCTCTGTTTCTCTAACTACACAATCTTTATTTGTTTTGCCAGATTGGGTTGTGAAGGTTTTTGGCCAGTGTGGGAGATGGGTTGTGCCCTCCCCTGCAAGGCCCATCAAATGAGAAAACCTAACTCGCTAAGGCAACTCGCGTAACCCCTAAAGATGAGAGGGACAGCTCGGCTTCGAAACATCTTTAGCCGCGCGGCTAAAGAGGCTCATTCGGAACCGACTGGCAAAGACGTCTAACGGGCCGACTCCGAAGCCCGTTTAGGAGGAAGGCCCAACCAAACTCAAGGCGAGTTAGGGTGAACGACATGACCAGCCTATAAAAGAAGGAAGAACGGCATTAAGGAGGCATCCAGACTTGGACACACCCACTCGAGCGGCTAGATCTAGGGTTTTGATAAGTTCATAGATACTCGCCGCCTTGTATTTCTCCGGTTTTAGTCACTCTTTCCATTCCGTTCGTAATCACATACTTCAGATCTATAAAACGTCTTTGTTCGCCCCGCTTCTCTCTTTATATTGTTCTTGAACCAGTTTATACTCAAACAATTTGGCTTCCACCGTGGGGCCACAGAACAAAGTAGCGTTACAAGATCCATCATGCACGGAGAAAGTCCACCTCCGTGACGTCAAGGAGCCAAATCCACCCTCGAACCGAGACCCCTCTTCCTTTCGACTTCATGAGCTCCGTCATGGCGGCGGCATTTCAGCGGAGATCTGAGAAGCAAACGAGCTCGGCTTCGGTATGCTCGTTGCGGTGGCAGCGGCTCCGCCCGGTTAAAGCAGTAACCCTCGACCTTTCGGCGACAACTCTTTAACACTAACCCTACGGTTCCAGCCGCCGGCGCGCCCGAAGAGTTAGAACCCGCTGAGACTCCCGCGAAGCAGCTCCAGCGGTCCGGACCTCACAACCATCGCGAGATAGCGGCTCAAACTCAACTTTCAGCGGATGAGCTCTACCATTCACAAGGTCACTAGTGCTGCGCCACAGATCGAGCGTCCGCCTCCACCGAGCGATACCCGTTCACCAGCGGCGTGACCGGCGTCAACTTCGAAAAATAGAAAAGATCGCGTCCCACGGTACAAACCTGGTGGCTGTCCGTGGAGCATATGACAGCCTTCAACATCGCGATGGCTCGCTCGACTACCGATGATGAGAAGGATGCCGCCATCGTCAACTGTTCGTGGAGACACTTCACGAACAAGCTTTAACCTGGTTCTCGGACTCTCGGAGAACTCCATCAGCGGCCGGGGAACTCGTCGGCGTTCACGAAGACCTACATCATGTTTGCCAAGCGAAACGACAGCTTCCAGCTTATGGAACCTCAAGGACGAAAGACCGAGCTTCGCGACTTCATGGAGGCGCTTGAGTCGATGCGTGTCGGGATCGACATCCCGACCACATCGCCATCGGCGCTCGATGAACACTCGCACTTGGATTCCAAGTTCAGAGGACTTGTATCGAAGCCCTTCCACGTCTCTCCAAAGGCGCCATCGCCCTTCGCACAACTTCATCCGCATGGAGGAAGATACCAAAAATCCTGGTTAAGCATGGCGTTGCAAAGACACCGATGCTAAACCGAAAGCAGCGGGAGCCGCCCAACGCCAATGCCGATAAAACAATCCGAAGAAGCGTTGGTTGTCGGCCGAAAACAACCGACCAGTCACGAGCTTCTCGATGCGCAGCGAGCCTTGGAGCGTGTACAATCGGCGAGACTGCAGCCCGAAAAATTCTGCTAGCCCTGCCACGCCAGCTCCACCCGCACTACCCGCTCCACCTACTACGGTGCGGATCCTCTAAAGGAGTTGACCTCACCAAGCACTGCAAATACCACGATGTCAAGGGCACGACACATCTGAGTGTCGGATGGCGTCGCCATTCCTTCGAAGGTTGAGGCGGCGACTTCAAAGTCCAACCTCCAAAACCAAAACAGAAAACCGGCAAGAGTTGGTCCAAGAATAAGGAGAAGCGCTTCAACGAAAGTCTGGCGGTAAAGCGCGAGAACGCCGAGAGAATAACAAACCCGAGATGGCGCTGACAACGAAGCCTCCTCGGCGGACGAGGCAACCGTGAATCGACAAGCGCATCGAAGTGATCGTTCTCAGCAGCCTATCGTCGGCGATGAGGATGAGTGCCCACCAACGCCGCGACTTGCGGAACCTCCTCAGCGCAAGGCCATAACATGCGATGAAGTCAACTGCGACGACCGCTTTAAGCTCCTAGCCAGCAAGTCACGCGTCTGAAACCGCCGAGCATACCTCGTCGACCGATTCGCCGATCACGATCTGCGACCAACTCAACGCCAAGGAAACCGATTCTGGCGTGCGGCTCAATCGTTCAAGCCAACAGATCTTAGGAGGCGGTTAGGCGACCAGCGTCATCGACAAACCGGTGCCGCCAAGCGGACGACCGAAGCGTCTCTGTGGACCTTGGCGTTCTTAGATATCAAGCGAACGATCGCCGCGACCACGATTGAGCGTCATCTTGGGCTCGTCACCACAATGGCGACTCTGTCCGTTCAGTCAAAGATTACGTGCCAGCAACCGAAGCAATGGCCTGAAGCCGTAGAGCCACCTCCGATCAGCTTTTCTTCCGATGATCTGATTGAGTCCACGCCCCACACAACGATCCCTTGCTAGTCGCCCTCGAAATCGGTGAATATGATGTAACCAAAGTGCTGATCGACCGAGGCAGCTCCGTCGACCTTATCTTTCGAAAGCAACGCTGGAAAAGATGGGAATCGATCTCGCCAGCGTAAAACCTTCGTCGAGGACCTGACAGGTTTCAACGGTTCTTCGAAAACATTCTCGACGATCCGTCTTCCCGTCCGGCGTCGCGGCGTTACCGGGGCGGTTAAATTCGCGTGGTTAGCACCAAGGCACCCTATCACGTCATCCTGGGACACCATGGATACACTCGATGCAAGCAATACCGTCTACCTACCACCAGTGCATCAAGTTCCGGGGTAGACGGGACAGTCAAAACCGTCGCGAGACCAAGCCGTAGCGAGACACGATAGCCACCGTCGAGCTACAGCGTTCACCATCCCTCGTTAACGCTGTTTCTCATCCCACCAGCAACCTATCCTCGAAGGACGAGATCCTAGAGATGTCGATAGCGATTCCGACCAAAGAGGCGGTGCGAATCGGTAACCGGAGGCGACATGCGGCGTTACTCACATTCCTTAGAAATAGCATATCCACCTTTGCATGGTCCCTATCGGACATGAAAGGGATCGATCCGCTATCACAACCCACGAGCTTAATGTCGACCATTCGAGCCCATCCTGGCCGCAAATTAGGACCGGATCGATCGAAGCGTGCGAAAAGTCGAGCGACTACCGGGGCGGCTCGATCACAGAGGTTCGCTACCGAGTGGCTAGCCAACCCAGTAGTAGTCAAAGAAGAACGGGAAGTGTGGCGTCTGCATCGACTTCACCGACCTTAACAAAGCTTGTCGAAGGACAGCTATCCGCTACCAGTATTGACCGCCTCGTGGAGTCAACCGCAGGAAACGAGATGCTTACCTTCATGGGCGCATTCTCAGGTTACAATCAAATTATGATGCACCGGCCAGCGAAAGCGGCCTTCATTACAGATCGAGGAACATCTTGTTATAAAGTGATGATGCCCGGCTGAAGAACACGGTAGCGACATACCAGCGGCTCGTTAACCGCATGTTCGCAGACAAACTGGGTCAAACTATGGAGGTATACATCGACGATATGCTAGTCAAGTCACGCAGCGGAAGATCATCTTAGCCATTTACGGCTTTGTTTTGAAGTACTCAACAAGTACGGAATGAAGTTAACCGCCAAATGCACGCTCGAGTCTCCTCAGGCGAGTTCCTCGGCTATATCGTTACCCAACGAGGCATAGAAGCCAATCGAAGCAAATATCCGCCGTCCTCGACCTTCCTAGCCCCAAGAACAGCCGCTGGTTCAACGGTTAACTGGTGCATCGCCCGCCATAAGCGGTTTATCTCGGATCGACCGACAAATGTCTCCCTTTTACGACCTTCTCCGTGGCAATAAAAGTTCATTTGGGGCGAGAGGTGCGAGGAGGCTTTCCAACAACTGAAGAAGTACCTCCGCGACCCGCCCGTCCTTGCCAAGCGGCGAAGAGGCGTCTGTCACTACATTGCGGTGTCCAGCGCCGCGATCAGCAGCGTCCTCATTAAAGAGGACCGGGGAGCAAAAGCGATCTTACTGGCGAGCATGACGGCCGGAGACTTCGTTATCCAACCCTCGAAGATGGCCCTAGCCGTAGTAGAAGCAGCGAGGAAGTTGCCCATACTTCGGTCGCACACGGTTGAGGTACTCACCGATCAGCCGCTCCGCAGTCTGCAGAACACAAACCGGGCTGGTCGCCTCACCAAGTGGGCTGTGGAAGCCAGAGCGACTAAAAGAGCGCCTGGCGCTCATTACGCCGTCATGAGCGGACTATCTGAGATACAACATGGCGGGTCCTCCTCAAATGCATCCACGGTGGCGAGATCCGGCCGCGTAATGGCAAAGCGCCGCGATGGTGCGGGGAAACTCCGGCGGGCCGCACTAGCTTTGAAGATCAGAAACTCCGATCTTTTCTGGCCGACTATGAACTCGGATTGCGAATCATACTCCCGTCGCTGCGACAGTGCCAGCGACATCGCCCATTATCCACTGTCCAGCCGAAGTGCTGCAGGCGTCCACGCTCCTACCCATTCATGCGTTGGGCTATGGACATCATCGGTCCTATGGTGTGTTCTCGAGGACGCCGCTTCATCCTAGTTCTAACCGACTATTTCACGAAATGGATAGAAGCAGAAGCCTTCTCTCAAGTGACCGACAAGGAAGTCCGCGGTTTCGTCTCGAAAACGCCATTTGCCGCCATGGTCTCCCGTGCGAGATAGTAACCGACAACGGCTCCCAATTTATGTCCGAAACTTCAAAGAGTTCTGCGGAAAATGGAACATTGGCTAAGTCCCTCCACACCAAGATACCCGCAGGGAACGGCCAGGCCGAAGTCGTCTAACAAACTCATCATGGATGGAATCAAAGCGCGGACTTGAAGAAAGGCCAGCGGGCGACGAACTTCGGCGGCGTCCTCTGGAGCCATCGCACGACTCCCAGGGGGGCGACCAAATCAACACCCTTCTCTCTCGCCTATGGAGTCGAAGCCATGGCCCCAGCTGAAGTAAACGTCAGTAGCCTCCGCCATTCTAAAATGCCGCAACACCGAGCTCAATGAAGACATGCTCCTTGCGCGCCAGCCGAACTGGAGGGCAGCGAGATCGGCTCGCTCGAATCGGAATTACCAGCACCAGATTGAGAGTTACTACAACAGGAAGGTTAAGGCAAGACCACCGAGCTGGGCGATCAAGTTATGCGCAAGGTTTTCGAGAACACCAAGGAACTGAACGCCGAAAACTCGAGCACGGTGGGAAGGACCCTACAAGATAGTCAAAGTCGTCAAGCCTGGCGTCTACCGACTTCAGACATCCAGCGGAGAAGACGTCCCAAGGGCATGGAACTCCATGCACTGCGCCGTTACTATTCGTAAGACCCATCACTCTCCGACTAAGTAAGGATCCAGCATCACCTTACTTAATCTCCGTCGAAGCGGACCGTAAACCCTTTACTTTCTTTACCGTCGAGTAGATGAACAAGCGTCACTTAACCGTCGATTGCGCTCATTCTCTTAGGTGGGTAGATGACCCCATGTCACTTCTACACTCGACCCAAAAAATTGCCGAGTAGATGCACCCTGATCACTTACCCGCGGTAAATGCATGCAAGCCACTTTTACCGGTAAAATCGAACTCTGAATGGCTTGATCCCATCCGGTCGTAGGCAGCCTTAACCGTCCAGCTATAACAAAACAACAGTCTAAACTTTTTTTTGGGGGGTTAACTCGAATCGTCCTCTAACCCAACCAGGGAACGACTGTTGCGCCACACCTGCGACTCCCGTTCCTTATCAAACGAGACGGAACGCGGATGCACGCACCCACTATTCGGTTAAGTCCTGATCAGACATTTAACCGAGGGACATGATAGCCGCGCATGACCAATAATTTGGTCATGACGGACTAACATTAAGAGTGGATTCTTAAGTCTTTTGCTAGCATCGGGTGCAGGTTTGGCCGACCAAAACTCGATCCGCTACTGAGAAACGACTCGAGAACCTTTCATCTCTAATACGGAAACAAGCGCGAATGACCCATTTGCAAACAAAATCAATTATATAACCACTTGGCGTTGGAAATAAGACAGGAAAAAGTTTGAATTTGGTCGCGCAAAACACGCCCAAGCGGCGACCAAGCCGATAGAGTTTAAACTAGCGTACAACAACAAAAGAAAAAGAAGACTAAATAGTTTTACAACAACAAGTGGTCAAACATGTGTCTCCTCCGCGACAACGTGAAGATCAGCGTCCAGCTCTTCTGCCACTTCGACATCCTCTGGAACAGTCCGACTCTCGGGAGCATCCACCGGGACCATTCCATCTTCATTCCTTCCACGAGGACCCTCCTGCTCAACAGAAGCCGGCGACAGCAACTTCTCGGCAAGGCCTAATCCCTCCTGGTCTCGCAACGGTTCCCCGGTCTCCGCAGGAGTAGGAGACTGCGTTTCCTCTGCATCCTCTTCTTCATCGCCTAGAGAAGAATCGTCGATCTCAACGACCTTCTCCGGATCGATACCACTCAGAGGATCCTCGCGCACCAGGGAACGACCCTCCTCGGCATCCTCTTCACCAGTACGAGGGCACGACCCCTCTTCAGGAAGAGTCGCTTCAGCTGGAGTCTCGCCAGGCCGATCAACCGGCGCATCTTCGGGAAGAGTCCGAGGAGTCCGCAACTGCGAAGCCGACTCCGAACCAACCAGGTCTTCGTTCGACCCATACGGGTCAAGAGTGGCCATGAACTCCTCATTCGCGAACCGGGATCGGAGAATTAGTGGAGAAAGGGCCTTCCTCAATTAACGGACCAACATCGAAGCCAGCGACGCAGCCTGATGTTCCGCTTCTTGCTGAGAGAAGGCGTCGATAAGCTCTTGAGTAATCTCCAGCTGCTCCTCGGGATCATCTCAAGGCATTTCTTGGTACCGAAGCCTGCCGGCAAGTTCTTCTCCTTTTGAAAAGATCGCGTGCAGTAGGATCGCCTGAGTCGGCGGCCTTTAAGCTTGTCGGTCATTGCCGACTGAACCTAACCCTTCAGCGGCAGCGAATCCGGCCTCTTCTCTCCTCTGTCAATTTTTGAGTAACAGCGTCCCTTTCGCTGGGCTTTCGGCCTTCTCCTTCTGGTTGGCGTTAAGCCTTCTCGGGGCGCTTCCGGCGTAGCTCCCTTCTTAGCAGCGATCAGCCCTGGCGGCCTCTAAGCCCTCGAATTTCACTCGAGAGCTTCCTTCTTCAGGGTCTTCTTGGCGATCCGTTCTCGGTCGGCTCGAGCCTCTCGATCACCCCGAGCCTCACCTTTGCAAGCCTCGTCGGCGCTTAGCTCGCCATCGCCTGCTTCAAAGCAGTGTCATACTTCTCCACAAGGACGTTCACGATCCGCCGGCCTAACAAAACACAAGGCGGTATGTTAGTTCAAAGGAAAGGAAGGACGGCTAAACCGTCCAAAGTACAAAGATTGGAAACATACCCGCGCCCAATGCAGGCGTCGATATAATCATCTTTGAAGAAGAGATCCCCAACCAAAGGCATCTCCCTAGGGCTACCTCGGTTGGCGAAGGCTTCGGCGCCTGGCGGGGTTGCACACAGCGAGATGCGCTCGCGTGGTATCGGAACTCCACATGGTCGAGAAGTCGATCCTCGGTCTCTTCAGAGGAGCCAGAGTGACTGCGTTGGGGGCGGTCCCTCGGTCTTCAACAGGAGGGACGCGTGCTCCACCAGGTGACTCCATCCTTACTAGAGCGCCCTCCGAGGGTGCCTTTTCCTGAGAATCGCATCCTACGACCTCCTCTCCAACGCGAGGGGACCCTTGCACGACGGGTGCCTCCTCGAGACCTGGGGACTGCTGAACTTTCTCGGCACGCCCCTCCTTCTTAGACTTCTTCTTCTTTTTCGGGTTTTCCCCCGACGCTCCCTTAGACGAGTCATTATCGAGATCCTCGCGGTCACCAAGATCCTCACGCGACCTCTTCGCCTTCTTCGTCTTCTTCTTCTTCATAGAAGAGTCGTCCGTGGACCCTTCGAGAGTGACCGCCTTTTCCCCGGAAGCGTTGTTTCCACCGGAAGGGGTCCCCTTGCTTTTCTTCTTCTTCTGCGACTTCTTCTTCGGTTTGGAACCAGGAGGATCAGGATCGACAACCTGGTCGATCGGGTAGGAAGGATCGAGTCCTTGAGAAATGCTGCCACCGGTCGGGTTAGCCGGCGAAGCCTGGGTAGTCGACTTCTTGAGGAGCTGAAGCTTCCCTTTGAGCAAAGCACTCAGATCTGGGGTCTCGTCCATCTCACGAGCTTTCTTAAGAATCTTCTGTTGTTTTCGCGTGAAAAGATTCAAGCGGGATTTCCTCGGGCCAAGTATCAGCGGTTGCCTCGACTCCCAATCGACTGCGTGCATAACACAAGGAAGTCGATCAGTACGATGAAACGCATCAATTTTCAAAATAATGAGTGAAGAAGTACCTCTAGCAATTCGAGCCTGCTGCCGACGTATCCACTCCCTACTCAAGTCAGGCCAACGAAGGTGACTGTGCGTGGCTATGATCTGCGCGCTCTCAAAGAAATTTTCTGGATATGCGATTGTGTTCGGATGGCGACCTGCCAAAACAAAAAAAAACGGTCAGTAGATGACGAGGGTAGCAAAGCGGCGACTATCGTTCTCTACCAATCTTTTTAGTCCACAACACAGGGAAATCGTCTTCCAATGACTCGGCGAAGGCATGTTCGTCCGCGACATCTGACATTACCCGGTTCTTCGTCTTCCTCGGATGACCAGTCAGAACGTTGTAACTAGGACGCATCTTCACCGAGAACAAGCCGTTCGGCTCAGCTTTGGTAGTCGTCAGTTCCTCAAAAACTCTCACTGACATTGAGACGTCGGTATCCGCCCCCATTACCAACAACATCACAGCGTTACGTATCGAGCCGATCTTCAGCTGACTAATCGCGATCCGCCCTCGGCGTCTGCCGTGATTAGCCGAGGAATCGGGAACCACGTTTAAGCGTCATCTTCAAATATGGCGTCATGAAGCACTGGTAGCGGCGGGAGGACCAAGGCCTCTGTTCGGCGGATGGAGCGATGTAGGTCCGCCGCGGCCACAGGCGCCTTGAGACCTCTCCGCGGAACTGTGAGTAGAGCATGTCCCAAACACGTTTCCCCAACGCTGACCTTCCCTCCACGGGTCCCGCAGAAGCTCCGCAGGGAGCGCGGGCAATTCTTCGAAGATCCCACCAGGATGGTAGACGGTCGGCCTGCAGTCAATCTGATCGAATCGAACGCGCCTGTGCCTCTCCCATAGCTCTTGTTGGCTTGGGATGTAAGAGTCGAGTCGGAATCGTCGCTCTCCTCGCCGACAGACCGGTTACCAGCTACTAGAGCCGTCCTCATCGCCTCTCATTAGACCGACTAGCGGCGGGACTAGAACGATCTGTGTCACTCGTCATCGAGACCGACCGCCTTCGAAGCAATCGGTGCGCATCAGCAACCAAGAGACGCTGCGACAAATCAAGATTCACCGTGTCTGCATCGCGTCGCGGTGAATCAAACTAAAGTCGCCGGCGGACTCCCACGAGCCGTGGTGTCCTCACCGACTGGAAGAGACCGCGACGGCTTTTTCCTCGACAACCGATTCCCCGACGACATAACAGCGGCTACTCAAATACCTAAGGATTCTGGCTACCTAATCGTAGATCTAGAGAGAGAAAGTAGAGAGAAGGGAGAGGAAAGAAATAACGAGATGCAGAGAAGAATGAAGAAAGCGATGAGAAACCGCCTATTTATAGCAAAGATTAAGGCACGCTTCCCAGCATTAATTAGACTTAAAAGGGCCTAATTGGGCTTTTAGCGATGATTCATCTTCGCTTCAACTGGAATCGGTTAATCGACAAACCAAGATTTCGATCGGACCGGTTCACCTTCACCGCCTCGTCGAATCGGTTATCGTCAAACCAAGATTCTGATCAGACCGGTTCGCTTTCTCGTCTCAACCGGAATAGGCTATCGTTAAACCAAAAATCCGATCCCAAACAAGATGGCTCAGGATAATACGAGCACTCCTGAAGAACTGAAGTCTAACCCGCACGGCTATTCGCGCTTAAGCGATCGACTAAATTCGCTACTAAAGATCAGCGCTTCGTCTTGGCGGCTAAAACGCGCTCCTTGGGCAGACTTGTTACATGGTCGGGTAGACACGCTCTTGAAGACCAACTTCCGAATCGAACGACTAATCACGCCCCGATGGGCGACTGAGCACGCTCCTAAAAACCCTCGCCTTGACTAGCAAACCGGCACCGTAATCTCAACGATTGCACTAACGGCGAGTGCCTAAACCAGTCCACTACCGACGGAAAAGACGCGGCCATTCAGGTTCCATCATTTGATTAAACCTGGTTACAAATTCACTTAAGAGTTGTGGTGACTCACAAGAGAACTGGGGGGACTTATTGTGGGAGATGGGTTGTGCCCTCCCCTGCAAGGCCCATCAAATGAGAAAACCTAATTCGCTAAGGCAACTCGCGTAACCCCTAAAGATGAGAGGGACAGCTCGGCTTCGAAACATCTTTAGCCGCGCGGCTAAAGAGGCTCATTCGGAACCGACTGGCAAAGACGTCTAACGGGCCGACTCCGAAGCCCGTTTATGAGGAAGGCCCAACCAAACTCAAGGCGAGTTAGGGCGAACGACATGACCAGCCTATAAAAGAAGGAAGAACGGCATTAAGGAAGCATCCAGACTTGGACACACCCACTCGAGCGGTTAGATCTAGGGTTTTGATAAGTTCATAGATACTCGCCGCCTTGTATTTCTCCGGTTTTAGTCACTCTTTCCATTCCGTTCGTAATCACATACTTCAGATCTATAAAACGTCTTTGTTCGCCCCGCTTCTCTCTTTATATTGTTCTTGAACCAGTTTACACTCAAACAGGCAGATCCTTCATTCGAGGTCTTTTCACAGCCTTGTTTGAATGGATTTAGGAGAGAGTTGTGGTAGAGGATGTCCGGGAGAGGATCGAGCAGATGAGGGAGGAGTATGAGATGTGGAGGCAGGATGCTGAGGAGGAAGAAGCTGAGGAGGAAGAGGAGGAAGCTCTCAGGGAGGAGGTTGAAGCTGAGGAGGAAGAGGAGGAAGCTCTCAGGGAGGAGGAGGAGGAAGCTGAGGAGAAAGAGGAGGAAGCTGAGGAGGAAGCTCTCAGGGAGGAGGAGGAGGAAGCTGAGGAGAAAGAGGAGGAAGCTGAGAGGGACAACAACGAGGAGGAAGAAGAAGAGGAGACCAAGTGGAGCAAGCTGGACGAAGCGATGGAGCGTATCTGTGGAGCGGGAGATCCGTTTGTTTGGGGAAACTAGAAGAAATAAGTAGTAGTTTTTGTTCTGTTCGTTCTTGTGTCGTGTCGTTGTCAGAAATAATCTCGTTCTCTAGTTTATTTAAAATGTGTTTTTGTTCTTTGTTCTTGTTTGTGTCTTGTTTAATGTCAGTTTAATCCTCTGTAATGGAAATTCCCAGAACTTTAAGAAAGTATGGAATATTTTAATATGTCTTCTTTTTTAATGTCAAAGACCAAAAAAAAAAGTCAAAATCCCTTAGCCGTTTCCTTCTCTTCTCTTCTCTTCGCTTTCCGGCGGTTTTCGCTTATCAAAGTCGCAACCTTTCTCTCGCTGTCAAAGTCACAACCTTTCCCTGAAAGCTCTCAATTTCTCAAGGAAACTCGCTATCTATCAAAGTCACAACCTTTCTCTCGGATCTAAACTTGGGTTTTCCCGGAAAGCTCTCAATTTCTCAAGGAAACTCGCCGCTATCAAAGTCACAACCTTTCCCGGAAAAGCTCTCAATTTCTATAAGGCTGCTATAGAGGTTTATAAAGGCATGAGCAGCTTTGGTTATGTGCCTAACGCTCGCGCCATGAATATGATGATGGATGTTCGGAACTTCTTTAGCTTCGACATTGCGTTGAGCCAATTGTGTAACAGAACGGATTTGGTTAGAGTTAAAGATAGTTTTGACTTTTGAAGATGATGATTGGAGAAGGGTTTTATCCCAACCAACTGTGAGAGGTTTGGGCAGGTTCTTGGAGTGTTCTGTAGAATTGTGGAAGGGTTTCAAGTGGTTGGGTTGATGATTTGTAGTGGAGTCGTTAATGTATGGAGGAGCATGTTGGTTAGTGGGTTTTTCCGTTCCGGATTCAATAGAACAGCATTCCAAGTCACGCAGGTAAAGTGTATAATGATTTACTTTTTTTTTGTATCCATATATTGATGATTACTATGCTTTTATTATAGGTCTTTTATCCGAGTAAGGATGGAACAAAGATACCAATTGTTCGTAGTGGCTAGAAAAGAGATAGAGCTAGATGGATCGCACCCTTGTGTTGCTCTATGCGTATGGTGGGTTTAGCGCAAGCATGACGCCGTTTTTCAGTGCAACCCGTATCGTGCTTAGTAGACATCTTGTGTGCTGTGTTCTGTTTTGCAAACATCCGCGGTGGTGGTGAGTACGGTGAGGAATGACATAAAGCTAATAAGCAGAATTGCTTCGATGATTTCATTGCCGGGGCATTGTATCTGGTTTCTTCTGGTTATACACAACCGAGGAAGCTTTGTACCGAAGGTAGTAGTAACGGTGGGATACTTATAGGGGATTGCATTAATCAGGTAGAGAGAGTCTTAAAACTCTAGCTCGTGCATCATAGTAATCATATAGTTGTTAGATGAAGAGTTTTGTTTATTGTGTGACGCAGAGACCGGATCTGTTTGGGTGTGCTTTGGCCCATGTTGGGGTCATGGACATGCTCCGGTTTCACAAGTTTACCATAGGACATGCTTGGACTTCTGAGTTTGGTTGTTCTGACAAGGAAGAGGAGTTCCGTTGGTTGATTAACTAAGTCTTGTTTTAGGTCAAACATAAAGGTTCCTTGTTTTGCAAGATATCTGATGATTTTAGTGTTTGATAAAATATAAAAAAAAGGTATTCTAGCCTCTGCATAATGTGAAGAGACCATGGGAACAGAAGACGGATAAGTTTGTTCAGTATCCATCAACGATGTTTTAAACTGCTGATCATGGCGATAGAGTTGTCTTGCGGTTTGTCTTTATCTCTTGTTTGCTTTTTGCATCTTCCCTCTTCTTCTTTCCGTTGAAACCTGTTTTGCTTTGGCAGACAATGCAATATGAATTAGGTTTGAGTATAGAGAATAGTCCACAGACCAACCCTATAATTGCTCGAATTGAAGTAAAAGCCGGGCATGGAGCAGGACGTCCAACACAAAAGATTGTGAGTATCAGTTTGTGAAGTGAGAGAGTAATGCTTGTGAGTTGCAACAGATCGACGAAGCGGCTGATGGGTATGGGTGTATGGCCAAGATGGTGGATGCTACATGGCTCAACTAAACTTGACTTGAAGAGATCAGTTTCTTGTTATGTCCTTAAGAGAGAGAGAGCTACTGCTTAACTGTATAATTTTTGTAAACCAGATAGAGATCATGACAGTTATATATTTATGTGCTTTGTTCAGCCAATGTCATACTATGATGTTTTTGAGTAGAAGCATTTTAGAATCTAACCAAATCACTGAATGAATCCACTTATGATTTTAAGTGATTCTATATTTTAAAAGTTAAAAATACAAAACAAAAAAACTAAAAGTTATGGGGGGGGGGGGGAATATGAATTTTCTGTTTTCTTTTATCACAGGGGAAAATTATGAATAAGACTACAAAAAAATGAGAGTTATTGGATTGTTGGTACAAATAAACTCACGGCGAAGATTACTCGGACGCTAAGTGGGACCTTGTCTTTCATTTTAAGCCGTTGATTTCCATCTATGGTGACGTGGCATACTTAATAAATGATTAGAAAAAACTCACGGCAGAGTCGCGGAGAAGATGGAATCAACGGTTAAGATTCATCAGAAGCTATGTGAGACCCAGTCTTACCGAACAAGAACAAGCTTCAAGCTATGTAAGATTCATACGATGTTTTAAACTGCTGATCATGGCGATAGAGTTGTCTTGCGGTTTGTCTTTATCTCTTGTTTGCTTTTTGCATCTTCCCTCTTCTTCTTTCCGTTGAAACCTGTTTTGCTTTGGCAGACAATGCAATATGAATTAGGTTTGAGTATAGAGAATAGTCCACAGACCAACCAAATCGCTGAATGAATCCACTTATGATTTTAAGTGATTCTATATTTTAAAAGTTAAAAATACAAAACAAAACAAAAAAAAAAAACTAAAAGTTATGGGGGGAAAATATGAATAAGACTACAAAAATGAGAGTTTGTTGGATTGTCGGTACTTGGCATTTCAAGAATCTCCCATCTTGACATCAGTGACATCAAGCTGTAATATCTCCGCCCTGCACCCTAAAATTGATCCCATGCTGTAACCAAAGTTTAACAAATAAGGTTACTATGGTTTAATGCTTCTTATTACCATTCTTCTTTAATCTAAGTTCTAATATAAAGAAGAGACTTCATTCTTTTTACTATACCTTGGACTGGTACGACCAAGATCTCCATGAACAAACTCTTTGATGTATGTTCCTGCCTGCACTTAATTAAAATTTTAAAATTGCCCATCTTTTATAAATTACGATTAAAAACTATAATGAGGTGAGTTAGAAGATCTTGCAACCTGTGTGCACAGATGCAGTGGAAAGTAGTGAGAGCTTCCTTTAATCTTTTCGACTTTCATCCTGAGGATTGGAACCAACAACGACTTGACACTCTTACCGAACAAGAAGAAGCCTCAAGGTAAATAAAACACACAAAATTCTTGATAGATCGTCACTAACCAGTGTATAGTCCTTTCACGTTCCAGTGGACTTCGGCGGTGAAGCACTCTTACCGGTGTCTTCTGAAAGATTTTCTGAAGTGACATAGCAGAAGAAGACAATTAGTTTGCACTGAGAGCCAAGAACGATGTTGAAGGAGAGCCATGTGACTTTTAATATGATCCGAAGATTTATACTTTCCCAAAAAATATTAGCAAAAAAAAGAAACCAAGTAACTCACCAACTCTTTCAGGGAAGGAATTGAGTTGATATCTTTCTCTTCAAGTGGACCAGCAAATCCATACAAGTGCAGCATATTGCTTCTGCAATATTATATAAAATATCCGAGTAGTTGGTTCAACAGCTCTATGACAGTTCTAACTAGACCAGACCATTAATTGAGTTAAGATAACAATATTACGATAGCATTTAGCAAAGCTGACCTGTTTCTCTGCTTCTCCTTCACGCATCATTGCCCAACACTGACTTCCTATAATATTTAAGATCTTTAACTCCGAGCTACAGCCAGAATACAGCTTGTAAGCTTGCAAACAAACCACATAATCAACTGATACAACATATTGATTAGGCCTTTACTAGTTTCTTCTCTGAGTTGTTTATCTTCTCTTCAATTTCCGTCAATGATTGCTGAGAAGAAAGGTCTACCTGAACCCAACATCCGTACCTGAATAGAGCTCTTTCATATTATCAGCATAAAACTGTTAAATTTAAACATAAAATTCGGAAAAGGGAAAATATTCTAACATCAAATATCTTCTCTGCCAGCAGCATGAAATTTGTAGGAATCCCCAACGCATTCTGGAAGAATATTTCCACCAATTATCTCCTGGTAAAAGAATATAACAATCTCTCGAGTCACCTGATATCTTTAGGAAATAATATATACATATCCAGATAAATACCTCAACAGATGCTTCACTCATTCTTTCATCATCAATAATCCATCGTGTTTGACTTAAATTTCTAGAGTACTGCAAAGATAAGATTGAACCATCAGTTAAAATATATCTCCCACAAGAAGTAAAACACAAATGAATGGCTAGGTCACAACACACTTATGTTTCAAGAACATGAAAACGTTGACTTACTTTAAAGTATCTCCAACTAAAAAAAAGATAGGCATCTTGTTGCAATTAACTGACAAGCTGCATGGTTCATAAACCTGGTCATATAAAAAAAGCAGAGAACATAAGTTCTTGTAAACCAAATAATGACAATGCGGACCAGATCCGAAGTCGGGACGCGCACTCGCTTGTGTATCGGTGTTCAAAATGTTAGCTGAACTGTGTTTTACGATGGTGGTCGTCAGAATCGCTAGGACGCCTGTGGTGATGGAATGCATGCGAAAAAGCAGAGAGGCTTGCGACGTTTACCTTTCTCTCGGTTCTATCTACCTCTTGATCTCGCTCGCTCTTTCCGCGTATCTTCGCTGCCGAGTGCTGAGTCCTTTTATACGTCATCCTGAGAATATGGAACTACGTCGTTTAATATGGTCATTGTCGTCCATGATTACAAAACTTTCTTGCTTTTCCCTTTCGTTTCTTGTCATTTTCTTTTCTAGTTGTTTCATTGGTTGAACATGATTTGATTTGCTTAAGAACAAGTTAATTACAAGGTTTATCCGTCCGGTCCTTCATATATAAATAAAAATGTTCGTTTAAGTTTCAGATCGTCCGTAGCTCATATCAGTTTCGTTGGCATGAACATGATTTGGTCAATATCAGAGTAGTTTTTAAAAAGAATATCTCTCGGTCGTTCAAGTTTCAGATCTTAGCTCTTATTTGCTTTATCGTTGTATAATTAATGCAGTGAACCCTTCATCTAAACCAGTGTTGGATATCATATATCTCGTTTACATTGTAGTTACATAACATAGATATATCCTCTATGTAACATGTTACAGTAAAGATGTATATGAGACCACAAACTGGCGGTCAATAACTTAATAAATGAAGTACGGAACCAAGGAAAATAACAGTTGTCTCATAGAACCCATTCACGGTCACGAAAGTAGTCTCTGCTTACTAGTCTAACTAACTGACGCCGTTAAGGAAAATGCCAAAGTGGTTAATCGTGAACCATTGTACTAGCTTACATGTTTAACCATGGTTAGGTTAGATAAACCCTTCATGCTATGATGAGTTCATTCCACGTTATCTTAATGGTTTATTTTCTTTTCCTTGTGGTTTAAAACAATGTTTTCATTTTTGCGCAATCATCAAAAAGCTTTGTTCTTTGTTCTCTCAACACACACACACACATGGACTAGTCACGTTCTGAAACAAGTTTTGATATAACAACAAAATCAGTCTTTACTGCAAAAAAAAAAAAAGAAACTGTAAAGGAAGATTTTAGGAAATGGAATCGGTGTCTGCGTTGTTGTTGTTTGTTGCGGCGTTTTGAGAGTCTTGGAGCAACTTCTTTTGGTGTTCCGCGTGTTCTCTCTCGCACTGAGTCACGCCGATGATGATGTCAGAGCATGGTTCCGGTTGTGCCGAAGAACACAGTGGACCTAGAGACTTGCGTTTTATTCCCACCGGGATAGCAACCAATGCGTCTATCACTGAGAACACCCACGTCCCTAGTACACTGCACCCCAAAAAAAAAAAAAACAATTATTTAAACTGTGTTGTATGTTTCAACTTCAAGAACAACAACCACCAAATTGTGATATACAAGAAGATGATCGAATGTAGATACAAAAAGGTCGTGGTTTAAGCAATTGTAGTATGAACAAGACTAGAGTGGACTACATAACTAACGCTTCAATGGTAAAGCAGTGATTTCTAAATCACAAGAATCAAACACTGAAACTGTGTTCCTTTCTCTCTTTCTAAACATAACGCATAATCATAGATTGTTCCTGATTCTCTGTAACAACATTGACTATATATAGTCTAGTAAATATATCAAACCCCTCAAGGGGAATTCATCTTGTAACACATAAAGGTAAGAAACCTGACTTGGAAACGGTGCACTCCTCGAGGTGTTTCTCATTTGCCTTGAGTTCCCATCTCACAAGAGATGTTAATGTTATCACCTGACATAAGTACACTTAAAAGTACTCCTTCACAATTGGAAAACATGCCTACATTTTCGATGTGGAGCCAAAGAAAGGTTTCATCTCTAGCAAAATCATGAACAAGTTTCCAACTTTCTAACAAATCAGCCATTATAGTAGGCTCGCAATGAACATACAGTTCCTGGGAAGATGAACAACACACAAAAAAACGCATAACACAAAAAGACAACAAAATCGAACACATCACATACAAGCTAATATCATGAATCCAATAAGATACGAAGACTGAGCAGAGTATCTTTTTCTCGCGATTCGACTTGGAGAGAAACTCGATCGAAAGGAGAGAAAAAAAGTCAAGCTCCCAGTGATAAATCAACAAGTCGGGTCGGGTAAGAACCGAGAACTGACTTAATTGGGTCGGATTAGTTCTGTTAACCGGAGAGTAACCGGACCGGAATCATACAGCTTGGTTGGTCTTACAATTTCTTTTCCACTCAAAATGTCATACAATTGATCATTGCAATACATAGTGACACATTTATTTATCCAAATCCAAAGAATAGAACTGAACAAAAAAAAAAAAATTAGGTTTTTTTCTAGTTTGAATCCTATCAATTATCCGAGCAAATTTTATATATCTAGAACCAAAAATTCGAAATCAAACCAAAAAACCGAATGAATATTCGAATTTCTATAATACAGTTAATATTTACTTATAAATATAAACTATATTTAATTTTAAGATAATAAATAATTTTAAAATATTATTATAAAAAGAATTATCCAAGAAATCGATTTATTCGAATATTTTTATCTAAAATATTTAAAATTATTTGAATTATCCAAAATTTTATTTGAAACCCTAAAACTAATATTTAATCTGAAAACATGAATTTCTAAGTTTTAACTTGAATAAACTGAAAAAGTGAAACCGTACGAGATCTAAAATTACTTTATATTAGTCGGTTTCAAACTTTGTTACAATGGCTTATCCTTAAAACCAGGTTATTAGTCCGCACAAGATGCGAGTCAATAATGATAGATTTTGTAATGTTTTTCTTTTGAATTCCAGCTATTCAATTAACCGGACAAATCCTGAAACTACCATAAATTGACTAATATTGATTTATTTGTCATATCCACGTAATTTATCATCGACTAAACCCAATACATATGTTTTCCTTTTTGATTCATATTTTTGTTGTTGTTGTTGTGTGCAGACTTCATGGTTAGATAACAAGCATGTTGTGTTTAGACAAGTCCTTGAAGGTATGAAGGTTTTGAGGACACTTGAATCTCAGGAGACACGCGCCTTCGATGTTTCCAAGAAAGCTTATGCATGTGACCTTGGACTGGCCTGCGGCCATAAACTCAGGTGTCTGAGCACTTTTAAGATCTTCTGGTTGTCCTCTTGTCACTGTCTCTCCCCCACCCCCTTCTCTTTTTATCCTCTGCTTACTCTGCAACCAAAACTTTAATAAGAAAAGACCCACAAGAGAGAAAGAACATTGATGAATTCAAGATGCCTTACTTTCTTGCTTCTTCATTCCGAATCTTAGCGTCTAGTTCCTTGCTTGGGGGATATCTAGGTAAGCTTGATGGATTAGCAGGGAGTGGCTCCGTAATGAAGAACTGAATAAACGAAAATTTTCAACTGATATCATGATAATGCATCTAATAACTTGCAAAAGAAGCGTGGATTTAGGGTTTAGTATCAATATATTACTTCGCTCTTCAATGCAAATAATTTATAAGGGTTTATAAAACATTTATAAAATTTATAAAATTTTCTATAAAGTTTAGAAACCATTTATAACGGCTTAGTAATCATTTATAAAGAGTCTATAAACCTTTTATAAAAGGTATGTAAATAATTTGTTTCTTCGTGCCTCAAGAATATCTCAATTAGATACTCTCTGATGTCAGAAAGTAAAAAAAAAACTACAAACCTAACCTCTGATCTCACAGTAAGAACATCTTGAAACTGCTTTGTAGTTCCCATTAGTTTTGTTTTCAAGTCATCACAAAATATTTAAAATATTTATAATTGTTTATAAGAATTTATAAAAGGTAAATAAACGGTTTAGAGGCTCTTCTTGAGCTGTTAGAAAAATATATATTCTGCTAGAAAAATATCAGAAGGTTTATATATTGGTTTATAACACTTATAAAACTAAAATTAGTTAGTAAAAACAATAAATTAACTTTAAACCCCAAAAATCACCTTATAAGACTATATAAACTATTTATGAACCATCATTAATTACTTATAAACCATCACAATTATTTATAATATCTTATAAATCATTCACAACACTTATAAATGATTTAACATACTTTATTAATTCTTATAAATAATAGAAACACTTATAAATGATATGTATACCTCTTCGAAAGGATATATAAACCTCTTATAAATAATTTATAAACCTTTATAAATGATTTATAAACATCTTATAAATGATCTATAAACCATTGTAAATGATTTAGAAACCATTACAAATGATTTATAATATCTTATAAATAATTCATAACCCTTAGAAATTATTTAAAATGGTTTATGAATTTTTATAAATAATAAAAACCCTTATAAATGATATGTACACCTCTTAGAAAGGATATATAAACCTCTTATAAATAATATATAAACCATTATAAATAATTTATAAACATTGATAAATTATTTAAAAACCATTAAAAATGATCTATAAATCCTTATAACTTATTTATAAACCTTTATAAATTACATATAAGTCTTTATTAATAATAAGATTTTCTTGGACTCTTTTGCATGCCAGCTCTTCAAAATGGAGTCATAAATAAGTCTTTATAAATAATTTATAAACCATCATAAATAATATCATAAATATTTTATAGATGATTTATAAACCATTATAAATAATTTATAACTCTTACAAATGATTTGCAAACGGGCCAAATTTTTCAGTGTTACCTATCTCTGATAATTAAAATGATTGATTCATATCCTAAAATGTATTAGATTACATACCAAAAGCTATTTCTGAACTACTAAATATTCTAAGGCCACATGTTCCAATGCATAACCGGCACTATGAACCGGTCTAAACCCTGAGTTTGACAGCTCCAGAAGACACATTGTTCAACTAGGACTAAACTGAACGCACCCAGTTTATGGACGGACCAAGAAAACTACACATTCTCTTTCCAGTGATAAGCATCATCTGTAGTGTAGTTTCTTAGAGTCCAGTTTCTTATAGATAAGCTTGGTATTGATGGATAGTGTCCAACATCAAATGTTCTGCAGGAAGACGAAGCATATCTCAATTAGATACTCTCTAATGTCAGGAAGTCAAAAAATCTACAAATCCAAACATAAGCTGTTTATAACACTATATAAAC
Source organism: Brassica carinata (assembly GCA_016771965.1). Taxonomy (NCBI): domain Eukaryota; kingdom Viridiplantae; phylum Streptophyta; class Magnoliopsida; order Brassicales; family Brassicaceae; genus Brassica; species Brassica carinata. The sequence goes on along the minus strand of CM028701.1, from coordinate 54,788,599 downwards.
TGTTTATAACACTATATAAACTGTTTATAACACTCTATAAACTATATATAAACCCTTAGAGTGATATATAAACAGCTTATAAATGATCTATTTATAAGGCTTTATAAATCATTTATAAGAGTTAATTAATCTATTTATAAGGGTTTATAAAAATATTATAAGAATTTAATAATCTTCATAATACAATTATAAGAGTTAATAAATCATTTAAAAAAATTTACAAATATTTACAAAAAATTATAAGTAAATCTTTATAAAGATATTTACAAGTGTTTATAATTTCTTGGAAATCTTTGTAAATAATTTACAATTATTTACGAATCATTTCTATGAAATAAAAAAAAAATAGTTATAATGGTTTATAAAACCATTTACAAGTGATTATGTATCATTAATAGGTAGTAATAATTTTTATGTATGTGTATCAATATTTCTTTCCCATAATATGGTCTTATGTTATAACTATTATCTATTGAGATTGTTAAACCCTAATGACACTTGGTAACCAATAAAAATAGTTTAAAGGAGTTAAGAAATATTTATGTATGTGTATCAATATTTCTTTCCCATAATATGGTCTTATGTTATAACTATTATCTATTGAGATTGTTAAACCCTAATGACACTTGGTAACCAATAAAAATGGTTTAAAGGAGTTAAGGTTCTAATGATGATGATTAACTAATGGACAAGTGATTTCTTCTAGAAGTTTTCTCATTAGATGACTCATGAAACATGTGTCATTGTAGGAAAGCATGTGAAGTAAATTCAATGCATCAAAGGAGAACAATTTCATTGTATGTATGAATGATTCTAGAAAACTAAACACTTGTCATTATTCAACCATGATGGATGGTTGAGATTAAAGAAGAAACTTGCCACTAAAGTTATGAAAACTTGGTGAGAAAGCTTTTGGTCCCTCTCCCCACCTATAAATAGTTGGCTTTGGACCATCACAAAGCAACATCAAGAAAATCTAAGAGAAACACATAAAGAAAGATTGTAGGCAAGGGGAGAGAAGGCTTAGCTCCAACTTAAAGATCAAGAGATCATCTTCCATGATCAAGAGATCATCTTCCATGATAAAGAGATCATCTTCCATGATCAAGAGATCATCTTCCATGATCAAGAGATCATCTTCATATGATCAAATCTGTTCATGAAGATTTCCGCAGCAATGAATTGAGGAATCCTTCTTATAGTTCTATTATGTGATTAGTCTAGATGTTAGAGATCTTAGGATTCATGTAAAATCATGTTTACATATTGCATTGCATGATTTTTTGTATTACTCGTGTTCGTGATAGGGATTTCTTATACACAAGAAATTAAGCAGTATTGTTTAACATCTACAACAATACAAGGAAACATCTACAACAGTACAAGGAAACTGATAATTCTGATTATTTATTTTAAATATTCAGGAGTTATGTTCTCTTATCAACTTTAGCATGTGTATCCAAAAAGCCTTTGTCATGTGTAAGTAACGAAACGTTTACTTACGCCGGTGCCCTTTTGTTTCTTTTCATTAAGACCAAAAGCGAACTTTGAAAGTTCAAACTTTTAAAAAAGAAAAATCAATACTTTTGAAATTCAGTTACAAAAAAAGAACGATGAGTCTAGTCCAAAAAGATGAATATTGAATATCTTAATTACCACCAGGATTCAGAATAGATGGCCACCATATTACTTTACATGCAGACCAAACTCCATATCAAAAATCAATTAATCACACTAAAATGATGCCTATTGGTGATGACAAAAAAATGGCTATTGGTTTTCGTTTCAAAATTGTGGTCCGGCAACAAAAACTCATGTGAACGGTTTTGCATATACAAATCTACACCTTTTATCATTGTGACAAGAGTTTCGGTTTGATATACAAGAGAATAACATTTGACAAGTAAGAAACCAAACAAAATACAAACAATATGCTTTTTAATATGTAATAATTTTTAGCAAATTAACTGTATGGCAATGCACGCATGTCTTTGTTATAATTGTCCTTACCGATCGAAGCCTAAAATTTACATAAACGTGAATACACAGAGTTTTGACTTAAGATTTCGTTGAAATAGACGTTGGCTACATGATAATATCATGTTTATTCCATTTTTAATCCAAATGTCGTTAGCAATAAGTAGTCATCGTTTAATTGAAGAAACGTAGTTAACCATTCACATAATTTTTACGATATCAAATGGAGATAATATCCTGGCATCTATCCTATTGTCGTGTGACTTTGACAAGTACGTCTCTATGTCATTTCATAATTAGGTTATATAGTTATTTTTCATTTATTTATTTACAGAACAACCAAAGATCACCCACCAGATTTCTTACCAAAAATAAGTGTGGAGACATTTTTACAAATACACTTTTCATTAATGAACAAATGACAAAATACCTTACCTTATCTTCTCCTCAGTCATGATCTTCTTCCTCTCTCTTTCTCTCAATCATCGATCTTCTCTCTTGGATTCACCGGAGATCCACCAATTCTCTCACACGACCGTTTCTATCAAGCTTCACCGTCAACGTTTCATCAAGTTTCGTCATCGTTCCCATCGCTCCTTTCTGTCGTCATCTTCATTAAGCCTTGCTGTCGTCATCTTCATCGATCGAGTCTTTCCGTCGTCTTCATCAAACTTAGCCGCCGTTGTATGCAGAGAGGAAAGCCTCTTGATTTGAGATCCTCGCCGCTGATTGAATAGCTCGCTGGTTGTCGTTGCATCCTTGTCTGAATCGTAGCTTGTGATGGATGTGGTACTACGTTTTGAAGGTTTAAGGTGGATCTTAAACTAAGGAAAGCTGGAGGAATGGAGATTGTACCTCCAATCATAACGATCAGCGTTATTTCGGGAGATTTTAGGCTGTGACCACCATTTACAAAAAGGCTCTCCATATTCTATAGATTATCAAGGGGCACTCAGCTACTTGATCCACCATTCTCACAAGCTCTGTGAGAAAAGTGACAGGTGAAGCTCTTTTAGTTCTTCTATGTTGGTGACTCTATAACTTGACCTTTCTCTTAATTTTTCTGAAACAGGAGGAAGCTGCTGAAACTGAGAAGATGAAGTGGCTTCTGCTTTTGCTGCTTCTCTGCCGTATAGTTCCACTACAAGGACAAACCACAAATGTCTCTCCGAGACCCCAAGTTGTGAACATCTGCTCCGTTTTCACATTCAAGTCTCTCATTGGTAAAGTCATCAAAGTAGCTATGCAACACCCACCTCAACATCATCATGCACGACACCAAATTCAATGGCTTCATGAGCATCATGGAACGTACGTCTTTATACTATCATTAACACTGTCTTATCCTCGCGCGTTGTCCATATTACTGACTGATATGGCTTTTGTTTTCACATTTAAAAGCTCTACGGTTCATGGAGAACGAGACAGTAGCCATAATCGGGCCTCTGAGACCAACATCCGCTAGATCAAGTCAGCTGTTGACACATAGCAGCTTTGCTTCATGGGAGATCGGCTCATGGATTTGCTGTACGGCTCCACCTTTTGGATGATGTTCATGTAGGGAGCGCTCTGATTGACATGTATGCCAAATTAATGTGGAAGAATCAGCATGTCTCAGTTTGTCTTTGATAGGATGCCCACTAAAAACTTAGTCTGCTGGAATTCGTTAATGAGTGGATACTCAATGCACGGGAGTCATGAGCATATTTGAGTCTCTCGTGAGAACCAGGTTCAAACCTGATTTCATCAGCTTCACAAGTTTATTATCAGCATGTAGCCAAGTAGGTTTAACAGATGAAGGGTGGAAATACTTCGGCATGATGAGTGAGGAATATGGGATTAAACCGAGGTTGGAACATTATTCTTGCATGGTAAACCTTCTTGGACGCGCAGGGAAGTTGCAAGAGGCATATGATTTGATACAGGAGATGCCTTTGGAGTCAGACTCCTTCGATGTAGACTTAGCTGAGATCGCAGCAGAGAAACTTTTCGGTCTAGAACCCAAAAACCCAGGGAGTTACGTTCTCTTGTCCAATATATACGCAGCTAAAGGCATGTGGGCAGAAGTAGACAATATTAGAAACAAGATGGAGAGCCTGGGGATGAAGAAAAACCCGTGATGCAGCTGGATTCAAGTGAAGAACAAAGTGTACATGCTTCTTGCTGGTGACAAGTGGCTTCCGCAGATAGATCAGATAACAGAGAAGTTGGCACTACTTAGATATATAACAAAATGCGTCTATATATATGTGATATGCCATGAATTTGACCCGATTTTACCCATGATATATAAGTGTTTTAGATACTATTTACTACAATATAGAGTCTATTTAGAGTATTTACAGGTTCAGGGACGTTTCGGAGGAAAGTGGTGATTTTGGTGTCTTTTGGAGTCTTTTGAGTGAAGAGCTGCACAGACGTATCAAATGTTTAGCTAAGGATGAGGACTTTCCCACCATTAGATTGATCCCATATTTTTACACAAGATAGAATTTTTAGTTAGCTTTCCAATGCCACCGGTTTGGAATCAATCAGCATTATGTAGCAGAAGTTATGCCTGTTTTACTAAAGAGTGGTCAGTCTGCCTCGCGAGAGGAAGCTGTCGAGAAAAGGAATGCGTATCGATCGATGCAGCACACTGCATATAGATCGATATGGATGTCAGAATATGGGGGGAACATATTTTATGACCGATTGAAGCCCAGGATCCAACACAAAGTTACCAAAATATCCTTGGACGACCAGAAACCCTATTTATGTGTTTTCTAAGCCATTGTTGACGGCTACGCTTTCTACACTTTCTATTATTCTATCCTATTGTTTTCTCTTAGGGTTTGGAGAGAAGATCAATTCTCCTTCAGAGATTGATTGGAACTCCATTGGTTTTATCATTGATTTCTATTCTATTATTATTCAGACTATGATTTCTATTATTGCTTCCATGTGTGAGTAATTCTCTTGTTAGGTTTAGGGATTTCATGAGATTAATGTCAAACTGATAATCAATTAGGATTGCTAGGTTATCTATAGATCTCTACACCAGGGTGATTTGTAATACAAGGATCTGGAGTAGTTAGAAAAGCACGACAGTGTGACTAATTGCTTGAACCTAGAATCATAGGACAATTGAGAGGCACGAAAGTACCATCAATTAACGGAACCCGAGCTCTGCTGGATTAGATACTTAGGCGCATACGATAGTTGGTCTAGGAATCTAGTTGAACATAATCGATTAGGTCGTTAATGCTTGTATCTAATCCATAGCATCGATCCATGCTCACTCCTTGTTCGCGTGCGACAGCCGAGACAAAGACTTATGCATCTGATTAGTAATTGCATGTGAAAGCTGGATTACTTGCTTATTAAAATCGAGTCCTAGAATTGAATCTATAAACCTTTGGCATCCTTGAATTGTAGTTTTGAATCTCTTGATTGATAAATCTCTAGATCTAGCTATTTTTCCTTATTGTTAACAACTCTCCGCCAAACTGAACAATTGTCTTGTTCATCTTGTTTACTGCTTTGTGTACTGTTTTATTTATTGCTATATTATATTTACCATCTTTTAAACTATCAGCCTAACTAAATCTTAATATCTTCAGTCTAGTGTGTGCCCTAGCTCTCTCTGGATTCGATCCCTAAGTGCTACAACTAGACCTCTTATTTGAGAGAGTATAAATCACTCCTTAGGGTAATTTGAATGATATCAATATGACCTAAAAATCTCAAAGAAAGTCTAAACTGATGTCGATCACTGAAGAAGTCTCTCATACCTGCTGGAATAAAGGTGTAGTCGGCAATTCTTTTCTCAATGGTCTTAATGATTTTGTCGTCCCTTCCTCTCTGAAGGAAAGTCCTTGAGCTTGTTCGTACCTTGAATGTGTATATAAATTCACAAATTATCAGAAAAAATCCACAATGCTTGACCTGAAGCATCATCCAACAACAAAAAAAGAAACTGTCTTTTTCCTTCTCAGACATGAAGGATCATCATCAATTCATAATCTATGAAGAAAAGAAAGCGAACATGTTGTCTTTGCTCTTGCCGGTCTGGCTATCAACAACAGTTGACTTCACCATATGTGGTTTGGCAAGACTGATTAAATATTCACATTCTTCCTTCGACTGGTCAACATCACATCAAATAATAAAATTAATACCCACAAAGTTTCAATTTTTAGTTTCAAACATGCATCAATTCAGACATAACAGACACTGAAACAATTCAGTTTCATAAGAAGACAAACCAAGAAGTTAATTGTGGTAGATGAAAGCTCTGGATTCCTAAAGAGAGCACTTCAGTCCACTGATCTTAGCTTCCACAAAAACTTCTTCCACAAAATTTTTAGAACCTTTGGATAGAGGTTCTACACTATTTTGTGGATCTCATACCTACATATACATATATAACACATATATACACATATATACAATTCTAAAACTTTAATTGGTAGAACCCTCATTGGAGGTGCTCTTAGCACATAAGATTACTAATAATACAAAAGCATGCATGCAGAAACTCATTTAATACTTGTTGTGCCTCGTTTCAAGATATTGGACATGGGATTTCCCAGAAACATCAACATATTAATGACCACTACGACAAATCATATATAATAATACTATATATCAAAGCCTTGATAGAAAAAATCAACCATCAAAAGGGAACAAATATCGTAGCAAAAAAAAAGGGAAAGAAAGCGAACAATTTATTTAGTCATCCCTGTTGATAAACAACTTAAAGGAACCTAAAGATCATTTTAGTAATAGTAGTCATAAAAGGACCACATTGCTCTTCTTTACAGTCCTCCTCGATCATGCAATCCGTAAAAGCCGTGTATTGTTTTTTGCAACAACCTCCTTTTCCTTTCATGAAATACCTGTGAACCCCCAAAGCCAATTCTTCTTCCCCTCCGGGAAAGGTGGACTCGAGTTCCTTCATTGCTACCTTCTCCACGTGTTCATCAACAATCTCGAGATACTTATGATAGTAATCAGAGTGGGCTTCCATACAGTCCAACAAGGCCGCCTGCTTATCCGGCTTATCCATATCAGGGCATTCTGCAAGTGACATGAATGATTCTTTGCAAGCACCTCCTTTCATGTAGTTATCTTCGGCATGGAAAGCACCGGCTTTGAAAGCCTCAGTCAGCCCTTTGGTACCGAATTCCTTCATCATGGGAACAGTGCTCGCACACTCTGCCAGCTTATTCAAGGCTTCTTTGCAACCGTCTTCATGTGGAGAACAAGTGGACGGCGGGACTTGGTCGTTTGGAGAACGGGACTCAGAATTCACCATATTCGCTTTAATGGTGGCAGGGTTTTAGTCAAAATCAAGTGAATTATATAGATACTGGGGATCTGAGGTTGCTTGTGGTGCAAGGCGAGAGAAAAATGAAAGTTTTCCAAAGAAGAAGATACCTAACCTAGCTACCTCGTTTCGTGAAATTTTCCATATGTTTCGGTGACTCAAATCAAGTTGTGGAAATTTTCTATATATGGGTCTTGACTAATATTATCATTACCAGAGAATTCGAGCTTGTTTGCAACGCAATGCAATGTAATGCAATGCAGAGAGCAAAAGGAAATAGAAAAATTCTCTATAATAACTTTTTTAATGTTTTTTTGCTAAAAAAAATCCCAAAAATTTTCATTAAATGGTAAATAGAAATTTATTCACATGTGGTTAACTAATTCAACTCATGCGTTTGTAACGTTTGGGTTTTATTAAAAATTTATGTGGTTAACTAATTCAACTCATACATTTATAACGTTTGGGTTTTATTAAAAATTTATGTTTAATTAATTATATATTTAGTCTCATATGTACAAATACATATTCATCATATTCACATATATGTACAACAACAACATCTTAATTAACATCATAACCAAAAACATTACATTAGCAACATTTCCTCGCCTGTAATAATCTCTGCGACTGTCTCAATATTTCAAGCCATGAAAGCTGTCGTTGGAGAAGAAGCACTTTCTTCTGAGCATCTCGTACCTTTCTCTACTCATTCACCTTCATGTTCATATCAATACTTCCAACAACAATTAATCATGACGATGGCTTCTTTGTGTTGTTGTTTTGCAGCTGTACTTAAGAGTTCCTGGACAAATTTGAGAGGAAGTCTGTGATGCAAGGCGCATACGATACAAGAAACATCTTCCAGTCACTTGATCTGGCATGGACACTGCTCCGTATCTTCCCGCGTGAGCTTCTTCACCGTATTCCTGCCAAGACACTTGATCAATTCTACAGCCGCGATGCCACCAGCTAAGCCCCTTTTAAACAACCTCTATATTGCTCCATCCTCGTCTTAATTATTTTGAACTTGAATCACGTTGAGAGAAGAAAAACAAGATTTGCGTGAAAACGAAACACACAAAAACTCACAGAATTTGTGGAATTTGGATTATTCGTTTGTTTTTTCATCTGTGTACTTAAAGGTTCGTGTAGTAGGGAAACTACGCACGAAAACGCTATTTTATAAGCCATCTCTGCCTTACAAACTGGTGAATCATATTTTTTTTGTTGTTGTGTAATAAACTGTTCCTTCAGACTTTTTTTACATCTATGTGCAGTAAGTAGTATCTGCAATATGTTACAAATTTTCTTGTATTTGCGCAGTTCTCTGGATATAGTATATAGGGAATGATTGTCTTGCTCATGAAAACCTTCAAAAATTGCGTAGATGACAATCCAGATACTAAATAACTCGAAAATATATGATCAAGAGTCAACCCATACCTGCTGGAATAAAGGTGTAAACGGCAATTCTTTTCTCAATGTCTTAACGATTTTGTCCCTTCCTCTCCAAAGGAAAGTCCGAGCTTGTTCGCACCCTGAAACAATACACAACGCTCTCGTGGATTAGAAAAAAAAAAAGCCTTTCTTTTTTCCCTTCTCAAACATGCATCATCATCAATTCATCATACATGGAGAAAGCAAATCGAACCTGCTATATTTGCTCGGCTATCAACAACAGTTGACTTCACCATATGTGGTTTGGCAAGATTGATTAAATACTCACATTCTTCCTTCGACTGGTTAACATCAAATAAATACATATTAATAGACCCTCAAAGTTTAGATTTTTCAGTTTTCAAACATGCATCAATTCAGGCACAACAGACACTAAAACATTTCACTGTAAGAGTTTCGTTTGAAATAAGAAGACAAACCAAGAAGTTGTGGTAGGCGAAAGCTCTGGGTTCCCAAGAGAGCACTTCAGTCCACTGATCTCCTCTTTTCCCAAGTCCCTCCTCGCTTCTGAAATAATCAAAACAATTTTAATCAAAAACATTCCGACCAAACAAAACAATCTCAGACAGATCAAGAGTAATAGTATTGTAGATCCTCCTAAGATCTTATTGTAATGTGCATTTAAACACACCTTGTATACATTAATAAACATACTTCTCAGAATCGTTATATGGTGTCAGAGCAGGTTTTAAAAACCTAATTTTTTTCTTCTCTCTTTTGCTTCACAGAAACAATTTTTTTTTCTCACAACTAAGCAAAACAATGTCTGGTGGTTCTCCTACTACATCTTCAGCCGACATGGCTCTTGTGTTTAACACAACAAACCCAAAAAGTACTCTTATCTCGTTCAATATGTCGAGCATTACCAAGCTCACATCAACAAAATGGCGTCTGCAAATCAAGTCTTTACTTGAGGCGCACGAACTTCATGTCTTCATCGATGATGTAGATCTCACACCACCAGAAACAACAAATGATGACGATGGAACGGTCGTGCCAAATCCCAACTTTGCAGCCTTGAAGCGACAGGACAAACTACTTTACAGTAGCTTGATTGGATCGCTCTCTCTTTCAATTCAACCAATTGTTGCTCGAGCAACAACAACAAAAAAAATATGGCAGATTCTTACTCAAACTTATGGGAAACCATCTCGAGCTCACGTCAAGCAACTCAAACAACACTTGAAATCTAGCAGCAAAGGAACTAAGTCTATCACAGACTACATAAGGAGCATCATGGCCAAAGTTGATCAGCTTGCATTACTTGGATCACCAGTTGATCACGAAGATCTCCTTGACTACATAACTGATGGTCTTGGAGATGATTATAGAGCAATCATCGAGATGGTGAATGGAAGAGATACACCTATCACTCTTGATGAACTCCATGAAAAACTCCTCAACAGAGAAAACACGTTTGAAATATCAACAACTGAAGTAGCACTTCCGGTAACAGCGAATGCTGCTCAAACACAATCTCGCTCCAATACATTACTGATACGTCCAAAACGGGATGAAGGCTTTGGCCGGGTGTTGGATATGAACCGAGAAGGCAATTGGCACTTCCGGAACTGGAATGGAATGAATGGATCGTCAAGAGATGCGGAATGGCTCTTGATATACCACGTCCTTAAGGCTAACCACCTAAGAAAGGATGATTGTGTGTTGGCTAACCACCAAGGAACACACAAAGATGATTGGCTAACCACCAAATCAACAAGCCGGTTCAAACCGATGAACTAGCTAAGAACTCTCTCTCACTCAGAGAAAAGAAGAACGAAAATGAAATCCAAAAACTCTCTGATTTTATTCATGGACTGAAGTTACATATTTATACTCAAATGAGTCAAAAAAAGATATAAATAATTGTGGAAAACTAGAAGCATAAAAAACACAAATAAAGACTAAGCTTTTTATGGAAAACCGAAATGTGGACTATGACTTTTGACCAGAGTTTGAAGGCCTCTTTCCTAGGCACGACTTTGACTCCTTTTGTTGATATTTCTTGATGCAAATGGGCAGGTGACCATCAGCAAAGGCCTGGTCGAATTTGGTGTAAAACAGACCCAAATTGAATTTGTTATGAATTTTTCCGTGGGCTGAAAAAGGCCCATTTCGCCCAGCAACTAAACCAGCTCTATCTTCAGTGTCACTTAGCTCATTCAGCTCCAAGCTAGTGTCACTTAGCTCACTAAACTCATCCAGCTCATCACCTTTCACTTCAGCTGGTTTCAGCTCATGCACACTCTCTTCAGATGGTTCCATGTACTGATCCATGAACTGGGGCACATCATTCCCTCCTTCTTCAAAAAGATTTGTCCTCAAATCTGAAACATTAAAAGGAAAAGGATTATAAGCAAAAGAACCATAATCAGAACATTGCTCACCTTGAGTTTGATCCGGTTTGTGAACTGGCAAAAGCTCTTCCTTTTCTGGTTCGGTTTTAAGGTTTTCATTCTCCAAAGTCACCAACGATTTTTGCTTTTGACACTTGTTAGCATAATGACCGATCCTATGGCATTTGAAGCATCTGGTAGAATGAGCTTTGCTTGTGGGTTTCACAGCTTTGCTTTTATCAAAAGAAATCTCATTAGTTTTCAAATTGGAATTTGAAAAAGAAGAAAGATTACCTCGTTTGAGATCATGATGTTTTGGTGCTGAAGAAGTGTTGGTGTTTCCCTTCTTTTTGAGTTGCCGGATAGCATGAATTGCCTTATGTAACATCTTCTCCAAGCTGGCATAAGTCTGAAGCTCATTCTGATCAAACAGATCACGGTTGCTTCTCTTGGCTTTGGTGAAGGGACGATCACCACTTATGGCCCAATTCTCATCATCATCAAACATGTTTTGTCTCTTCCTTTGATTTCTTTGTTTCTGCATAAAATCAAACCCATTAGAAGCAAACTGTTTCTTATTTCCAAAAATCATTTGCTCTTTTTCTAACATGGTTTTAAAAGGAAAGTAAACGTCTTGCTGTGGTTTTGATTTCTTGAGAAGTCCAAACATCCTGAAAACACTTAACAAAAGAGTTAGCAAATAAAAATCCTCACACTCTCAAAGTGTTTAGCTCACGATTTTTAGGTGATCACTCAGAGTTCTTTATACTTGTTCAAAGGATGATAGGCAGTCAAAATTCAGCAATCAAAACCAAAAACAAACTTTGTGGGAAAAGATACAGAAAGAAAGATGAAGAGATTTTTTGTGTGGATCCGCTTTAACTGTCCTAAGGCTGGGTTTCTCTTCAGCCAGCAGGGTTTCTCTTCCACCACTCCCCCTGGATTTCTCTTGAAGTGATTCAAGCCAAAGTGTTTACTCTTCTTTTTTCTTTTTTCGGATTTTTTGATTGATTTTTTAAAGATGGCGATCACAAGGGAGTAAAGGAACAGCCCGGATCCAATAAGAAAAGAAAAGAAAATGATGAAGAGATGAGAAGATGAAAAGAAGATAGAAAACAAACCAGCCAAAGTGGCTCTGATACCAAGTTGATACGTCCAAAACGGGATGAAGGCTTTGGCCGGGTGTTGGATATGAACCGAGAAGGCAATTGGCACTTCCGGAACTGGGATGGAATGAATGGATCGTCAAGAGATGCGGAATGGCTCTTGATATACCACGTCCTTAAGGCTAACCACCTAAGAAAAGATGATTGTGTGTTGGCTGACCACCAAATAACACACAAAGATGATTGGCTGACCACCAAATCAACAAGCCGGTTCACACCGATGAACTAGCTAAGAACTCTCTCTCACTCAGAGAAGAAGAACGAAAATAAACAACCAAAATGATCTGATTTTATTCATTGTAGAGATTACATATTTATAGTACAATGAGTCAAAGAAAGATATAAATAATTGTGGAAAACTAGAAGCATAAAAAACACAAATAAAGACTAAGCTTTTTATGGAAAACCGAAATGTGGACTATGACTTTTGACCAGAGTTTGAAGGCCTCTTTCCTAGGCACGACTTTGACTCCTTTTGTTGATATTTCTTGATGCAAATGGGCAGGTGACCATCAGCAAAGGCCTGGTCGAATTTGGTGTAAAACAGACCCAAATTGAATTTGTTATGAATTTTTCCGTGGGCTGAAAAAGGCCCATTTCGCCCAGCAACTAAACCAGCTCTATCTTCAGTGTCACTTAGCTCATTCAGCTCCAAGCTAGTGTCACTTAGCTCACTAAACTCATCCAGCTCATCACCTTTCACTTCAGCTGGTTTCAGCTCATGCACACTCTCTTCAGATGGTTCCATGTACTGATCCATGAACTGGGGCGCATCAATTACCACCTGCAACACGTGGTAGTTATCGTGGAGGCTATGGAGGACGAGGTGGTTCTGGTAGAGGCTATCTCGGTCGTTGTCAAATTTTGTGTTCCATCTATGAAAAAGAATCTTATCTCGGTGAACAAACTGTGCAAAACTAACAATGTGATGGTCCAACTGTTACCTTATGATTTTCAGGTGCGGGATCTGATCACGAGAGCAACAGTTCTCAAAGGCAAAGCCAATGAAGAGGTGTATGAGTGGCCGGTGAAAGATAGTTCTCGTTCTGTTTTGGCTTTTTCTTGTTCTTTATCGGATTGGCACTCTAGATTAGGCCATCCGAATTCTCAAACTCTTCGTCATATGATTTCTAAGTTTAGTTTACCTACTTCTGATTTATCTTCTCAGGTTATCTGCAACTCTTGTTCTAGCAATAAAAGTCATAAACTTCCTTTTCCTCATTCTTTAACACTTAAAACATCTTTCCCACTTGAGTTATTATTTTCTGATGTGTGGACATCACCTGTTGTATCTATTGACAACTATAAATACTATGTTGTCTTTGTCGATCATTTAACTCGCTACACTTGGTTCTATCCTCTGAAAACAAAATCTCAGGTTGCACAAGTGTTCATCGCATTTAAGCATCTGTTGGAAAACAAACTCAAACCAAAGTTGTGATAGTTTATTCCGACCACGGTGGTGAGTACATTTCCCTACGACAATTCCTTGCCAACAACGGAATCACACATCTTACAACACCCCCTCACACCCCCGAACACAATGAGATGAGTGAGAGAAGACATCGTCACATAGTAGAGACAAGGCTCTCTCTGCTATCACATGCTGGCATCCCTCATCAATACTGGTCGCACTCTTTTGCCACTGCAGTCTATCTTATCAACAGGATGGTTCACTCCAACTATTGCTATGAACTCGCCTTATCAGCTTCTTTTTGGAGTAGAACCCAACTACTCTAAACTGCGATCATTCGGTAATCTTTGCTATCCTTGGATCAGGTCGTATGGGAACAATAAATTCAGTCCCAAATCTACACCTTGTGTCTTCTTAGGATATTCACTCTCTCAAAGTGTTTTTCTTTGTCTTGATGTCCACAACTCTAGAGTCTATGTCTCACGACATGTTCAATTCTTTGAGTCAGTGTTTCCTTACTCCAAACTAATTACTCCAGTGTCCTCTTCTAGTGATCTTTCTTTTTCAGCTTCACTGGCTGCTTCTCTTACTCCTATCTATCACCGGCCTCACAACACAACTGTTGCACCGAGTTCTGATTCATCACCTGATCTTCCTGCACCATCGCCATCTGCCACTACAACAAACACATCAACTTCAACGGACACTGCTTCACCAACTACATCATCATCAACTACAGCGGACCCTGAGCATACTGCATCCTCTGTTCCGGAAACAGAAACTGGAATCAACACATCTCAGCAATCCTCTGCACCAACGACCAATAACATCCAATGGTTACTAGTGCAAAGAACAATGTAGTCAAACCAAATCCTAAATATGGATTGACTGTTCTTCTCAAGGATGTAGAACCCGCAAATCACACTCAAGCTCTCAAAGATGAAAGGTGGCGCAAATCAATGAGTGATGAGTTTGATTCTCACTGTGTTCAACACACATGGGATCTCGTTGATCGATCAGAAGCCAAAAACATTGTTGTCTGCGGATGGGTTTACCGTACTAAACATTTACCTAATGGCCAGATTGATAGACGTAAGTCTCGCCTTGTAGCAAGAGGCAATCATCAGCGTCCCAGCATAGATTTCCATGAAACCTTTAGTCCTGTGATAAAGCACGCCACCATCCGTCTTGTACTTGGAGTTGCAGTAGGAAGAGGCTGGTGCCTACGACAACTAGACGTTAACAATGCGTTCTTACAAGGCCGACTGTATGGAAGGAGGAATCTGAAACCTTGCTTCGCAGGTACTGCCATTGTTTTTAACATTTGGGTATTCAGTTAGCTTCGCTTTTTAGGCTTTACTCCTGCTTCAATTCACATACTTTTGCATGGAATGTTTTTGTCTTAGTTCTTCAAAGGATCCGGTGAAGAAAAGACTAATAATAGGAATCCTAATTAATTCCAAAGGTTGTGTGTTTTTATAGGGACTACAATTTTTGTTAAAAGTTGTGTTTGTTCATTAAGATGTCTTTTTATAAAAGATCGTGTCTCTTACTTGATAAAAGTTGTGTTTGTTCATTGTGATGTCTTTTTATTAAAGGTTGTGTCTCTTACTTGTTAAATGTTGTGTCTCTTACTTGTTTAAGGTTGTGTTTTTTTCATTAATTCAATTAGTTCCCAATGTTATTAATAGATAAATATTTAAAAAAAAAACTAGAAAGGTTGTGACTATTCGGATAAGTATCTTTACAAATGACTACTTTTAAATTTAAAGGATGCGACTATTTAAATTGAAAATATGTGACTCTTCAAAGAGATTTTTAAAATCTATAAATATTCCATGTCCATGCATTTCTCAAAATAAAAATTTCACTAATCTAACTAATATTAAAATGGTGAAAAGAGAGTATGTATATATAATGCTTATACATGTTTCTATTAAATTTTTTAACATATAGATAAATATTATATTATGTCAGATAGAGAATAGGCCCAAATTTGTATAATAATGTATGCTAAATAAATTAATCTAATAAAAATAATATCTTTTGAATGTTTAAGTTAAGCTTTAAATTTATATAACTTTCTAAGTGGTTTTTTTTTTGTGCACAAAGATTTCATTAAAGGAACTAAGCGATTACAATAGTAGCATCATCATACAAACCATGATACGCAAGCCGAGAGACTAAAATCCAGATACATGCTTTAACGAATTACAAGGATAGAGACACAAACTTATACAAGTTTGATAAGATGTTACAGAAAATATCAAAGTTACCACTTGCGATCCAATCTTGTAACTTTCTAAGTGGTTGCGGATAAGATTATATTCAAGGCATAGTGATCAAATTCAGTTACTTTCTTAAAAAAACAAAGCAACACGTCTAACCATGAGACCAACAATTGTGTCCTTTAATAAATGATTGCAATGCTTCAGAACTAATCGCAATGCTTCAGGTATTATTTAAGTGATTAACCATTAACATTTTCTTCCACTCAGAATTTGAAACAGCAGTAAATTACTTTGACAGTTCTATTAACAATTTAATGGAAACATGTATAAGCATCGATTTCCTGTAATATAGTAAAATAATTTTTGTTAATCTTTATATGTGAAAGGTGGATTGGTTTAGAGTTGTTATTTTTTACATTCCTGTAATATAACCGCTATTATCTTTCTTGACATAGTAAAATATTTTTTTTAATCTTTACATGTGAAAGGTGGATTGGTTTAGAGTTGTTATTTTTTACATACATTAGAAGTATATTTAATATAATTGAGGAAATAAGAGAGAAATACATTGGTATATCACTTTTTGAAAAAAAGTTACATTTTGTAGATTATTAAAAGTTGAAATAAATTGGAAAGATAAAGATATAAAATATCATTCCTAGAAACGAATTATATCATAGATACGAAAAGACACAACCTTTCATATTATTTCCTACTATTATTATTTCAAATCTACTATTAACTGTAACTATAGGCATAACCTAACAATTCGTGTGTAGAATTCATAACATAATCTGTATAGGACTCTCTAGTCTTACACATTATTTAAAATTTATATTCCATATTAGATTTAAGATTTAATTCTAGGGTCATTTGTTGGATTGCCCTCTTTTCAAAAACTAAAGTGTGATTGGTACCCTTTTAAAGGAAAATTGTTAAAAGGATCCACCTTCTTTCTGAAATGACCATTTAACCCCTCTACCACAATAATGTCATTACTGGTTTTATAGAAATTAAAAAAAATAAAAAATAAAAGACAACACTTTACCTTCAACGACTTTATCCCCTTTCAGATTCATTGTTGTTTAGACACTTTGCCTTCAACGGCTCTCTCCCTCATACTTTGTTTGCTTTCAGATCTTTGTTTATGTCTGATAAATTAAGTGAATTTATTGGTGGAACACGAACAGATTACATGCGATTTGATCGACGAAACTTCGAAACCAAATCTGAGAAACACAAGGTATGATGAACAGTCCATTGTTATGAAAAAAATCCAAGTCTTTTTTAATGGTTGCCTAACAATGCTGTTCTCTTGCCGCTACAATTCGTTAGTTTTCCTATGTGTCTTAGGATCTACTGATGCAAGTTTTATTATGCAGATAATGCTGCACCTAATTACTGTTTTTGGACAATGGAAGATGGGTAATGTTGGCGGGGAGTTCGTTCTTGATCAATGTAAGAAGGGGAATTCTTTTTTTCTCGAAGATGATATCAAATATGAGGATTTTCTCCGCATGTTATGTGAAGATTACAATATTAGTGAGATGAATGCGGTTGAGTTCTCTTATATGTTGCCTAAACGTATAATGGAGCAAATGGCTAGCAATGCCTTTCCGATGTCCTTGGGCAACGACAGACAAGTAGTCCGATGTCCTTGAGCAACGAAAGACAAGTAGCAAGCTTCATCACATTGCTCAAGACGGACGTTATGTGTATTTATGTCTCATTGACTGCAAACAAAGGTCGTCGTGATGTGAATAGAAATCAAAAGCCTGCTGTCGGAGAGAATGCTGCTGCAGATTTTGGTAGTTTTGGAAGTGTTTAGTACGAGACTATGAAGCCATCACAGGAGACTATGAAGCCATCATAGGAGACTATGAAGCCATCACTTGAGACAATGAAGCCATCACAGCTGCGGAAGAGTGAAACCATTAAGAGTGGTGACATATTCAGTGGCATGGAGGAACTAATAATGAAACTACGCAAGCTTTCAGTGATCGATAGGTTTGATTTCATCATCAAAAAGTCTTGGAAGCATTTATTTTACGCAAAGTGCTCCGTTCCTGGATGTTCTTGGAAGCTACGTGCTTCAACTATGTCGATATCATCTCCAGAATTCCTCGTTCGTAAATACACTGATCTTCATACATGCTCTGCGGCCGTTAGGTATTCTCGTCACAGACAGGCAAATGTGAAATGTATTGGCAAGATGTATGTTGAGGGATTTAGTGGTGGTAGTGATCTTAAAGGAATCGGCCTAAACATATAATGGACTGTATGAGGGCAGTTTATCAAATTGAAATCGGTTATACAGAGGCTCTTGGCGCATTGGCGTATGCATGGTATATGGTTAGAGGCACTCATGCCAGTGGCTATTTGCTTATGTATCTATACAGAATAAAGAAGACCAAACCAGGTATAATAACCGAGCTTGAACTTGATACGGAAAAAGGTTTAAGTATTTGTTCATTGCTTTAGCGCATGTATCAAAGGCTTTCCGTTCATGAGGAGGGTTATTGTTATAGATGGAGCACATCTAAGTAGTAAGTTCAGAGGTGTTATGTTAGTGGCTGCATGTCAGAATGGATAGGGGCATATGCTTATATCACCTTGGACAAAACATGATCACTGGTCGCAAAAAGACCCCAAGGGTAGCTTTGGCGAAAACTGCTGCTTGGGTATGTCGACAGGCGGATTTTGACGCTATGTTTGGAGGTATTCGACGGCAAGACAGCGATTTACATCGATATTTGGAAACTGTGGATATTAAAACGTGGATTCATTCACATTTTCCAGGAGACAGATATGATATCATGACGAGCAATTTTGCAGAATGCATTAATGGCGTACTTAAGGAGGAAAGAGCGTTTCCTATTGCATATTTTGTGGATTCTATTAGAATGATGCTTTCAAGATGGTTTTCGGAAAGGCGAGAGAAAGCTGTCTCGCTGAAAACAAACTTCACAGATGCAGTTGAACTCGCACTGCATATGAGACACGCCAACATGGGTACATTAGCTGTTCAACACCTTGATGCAAACCGTTTGCATGTTACTGGTGGAGAACTTAGCTGTATTGTTGATCTAGAAAAGGTATGAGAAGATAGACTTTCACTTCTGCCATGGTCTAATTTGTCTCAGTTTTGATTCATAGACTTACTTTTTTGCAGAGGAGTTGTACTTGTAGGCAATATGATCTCGATAAGATACCCTGTGAACACGCAATTAAAGTGGCTCAATCTCGGAAAATTGCTAAAGCTACCCTGTTGGATCCTCTTTACACAAAGGCCTACTTGGTTGCAGCGTACGCAGAACCTATTAACCCTACAGATGAAGATTTGCTCCCACCAGCCGATGTACTTAGTCAAGTGTGTCTGCCACCCAAAATTGCAAACAACGTGGTAGACCTAAGATGAAGAGATACTTATCTGCAATTGAAAAAGCCAAGAGATTCAAGCGTAAACTTTTAAAAAAGAAGAACCAAAAATTGAGTACTAGCAATCCACATCCGGCGACAAAGAAAGGTAGTCGTTCTTCATGGAAAACATCAACAAAGAAACATTATCGTAGTCAAACTCCAGTACGCCATTAAAACAGAACCAAACCAATCCACCGCGGAGGACGCCATCAACTAATCCGTCATCGAGAAAGAAACCAAAACACTCGGGAAAATTTACAGCACCGACTACTCCATCACCCACGGTGAAAAAAACACTTTTTCCAGAGTAGCCCAGCATCAAAGAAGCCAACTCAGTGTGCTAAAAAAAATCAAAGAAAGGAACGATTTCCCAGCCAAGTCAATCAACAATGAAGGAGAGAAGGGGGTGCGTGTGTACCAAATGCCACAAAGGCGGACATAATCGATCAAGTTGCAAAGTTGCGACATTGTTGTTTGGGTGATATATATGGGGATTCACTGAAGACACCCTTAATAGTCGGAGTATTGTTGTTTTGCGTTGAACTAAATACAGTTATGAATTATTTT
Organism: Brassica carinata; assembly: GCA_016771965.1. Taxonomy (NCBI): domain Eukaryota; kingdom Viridiplantae; phylum Streptophyta; class Magnoliopsida; order Brassicales; family Brassicaceae; genus Brassica; species Brassica carinata. Next base: position 54,768,716 of record CM028701.1, on the reverse strand, counting down.
TGTTTTTTTCCTTGGTCTGTAAGCTGTGAACTAAATACAGTTATGATTTCATATTTGTATTATCAATGGGGGAACTAATTTCGAATTGGAAAGTGTGGATGGTGTTTCTATTAGATCAACAACTGGTATAATCATAAGGAATTATAGAATATCTGAAATTAAAGCTGATTGTTATTTTGATTGGACGAGGAAGAAACATTTGAATCACCTGGTCTAACTATGGCATGGAAACCTTTTTCTGTCTGAAGTTTGCCCAAGTTTTTCTTTCTGAAGTTTGACAAAGTTCAACACAGTTTGTTTTTGTCAAACTTCGACAAACTTATATATCCACATTCAAACCAACCAAAGCACAAACATAACAAAGGTTTCAGACCATAATATACTTTGACAAGGAGAAAACGAAGTTCAGAGAAATTGAACAACCTAGTAAAACTTCAAATGATTTCAACTGTATGGAAGATGGTTTATGAAAACCTGATAGATCGTATATTTATTATTGATGTAGTAAATACAAAATTTGTATAACAACAGTTAAATGATCATTCTTTTAACAGCAAACAGACAAAAAACAAACAAAACAAAACAACCCACCAAACAAGAAGAAAAGGAAAACTCTATAACTTAAACTACTTGGAGGAAATAGAAACTATAGGAAAAAATGCAAAACATTTTCATATATAAATCCTGAGAATTTGAAAAAGAAATGATTAACCTTTTCAGAGGGGGCTTTCGTTTTTTAAGCTCACTGGCAGGTCTTAAAAAAAAACTTTGGCAAGGCAATAATGTGTAACGCAATGAAACGGCCAGGTTAATTCAAGGAAAAAGTAACCGCTGGCCAAAATGCAAGGCATGGAAACCTTCTGAAGTATTCTCAAGTTTTCCTTTCCGAAGTTTGACAAAGTTTGACACATTTTGCTTGTGTCAAACTTCGACAAACGTAGAGATCCACAGTCAAAACTACCATAGCAAAGGGTTTAGGCCATAATACTTAGGCAACAAGACTACGGAGTTAATAGAAATAGGGTACAAACATAGCACTGGTTTCTTTTACAGCATGCTACACACATTACAATAGATCCAAAAGAGCCTGCAGTTTTGGCAGGACCCTTCGATTTCGTCAGTGTAATCATGGACATAGATGCACTTTGGTGGCTGGATTACCTCATCATCCGGAAATTTGAAGGTTTGGCTGTATGAGTTCAACCATGGTGTTTGGAACAATGATAACTGCAACATAAGCTGATCTCCCATTCCAATGACTTGCTCCGACCTTAGAGCTGCGTGTTTGACTGCAAACTCTTGAAAGACTTCACTGGCTTCGATATCTTTACAGAGACATACATTGAATATACCCAAGGCAAGGGTTGACATTCCGTGATTAGGAACATTTGCTTCCAAGACTTGTATGCCTTCCTCAAGGCCACACTTCATGGCTAGATGGAGACTTTCATAGTACACAGCATTTATATTTCCAACATTAACGCACTTAAGGAAGAAATTGCGGAACTTTCCACATGTTCCGATTTCGCAGTTACCAAAGTCGAGCATAGGACTAATATTGCACCTCTTCAAGACACAGGGTTCATGTACAAGACCGTATCCACGCTTCCCAACCCGAATGAAAGGACCAACAATCCAAAATGATTCCTCCCCAATAATTATAATTATCTTACAAATGATTTCGTCCGGAAGATTTAGGAGGTCGAAATCTGGCATACTACTTTCGAGTTTGGGAATATAAACTTAAATAGAGGAGTAATTGTTCCACCAATATTTCTAACCTAACACCTGTGTCAAAAGAGAGTTAATGCAACAAGCCTATGTTTATTCGTCTAGAGTAAATAGCAAAGAATTATGACAAAACGCGGTATGTCTACTCAACTGGCATTAACAAATCCAAATCAAACATTGTCACGCAATAATGTGTTCGCAAGCAACCGGTCGAGTAAAAGGCAAGTGAACAGCAACCTTTTGCCAGATGTAAGATATGCGTTGTTCAAGAAAAGGTTTCTTCATGCATTAACTATTTACCACAGTGGGTAGGTTTGAAATACTGGTGGAATAATTACTCTTGTACTCAACTCACACAATTTAATTTAGACACCCATAAATTTCACTCCTCTTTTTAAGTTTGTAACTCATTAAGGAACCAAAATACTATCCAATCTCTAAAAATATGGACGATTTAGTCCTCCCAAATCTTCCGGATGAAATTATTCCGTAGTTTTCCCAAGTTTTTCTTTCTGAAGTTTTCCAAAGTTCGACACAGCTTGCTTTTGTCAAACTTCGACAAACTTATAAATCCACATTCAAACCAAATATAGTACAAACATAGCAAAGGTATCAGGCCATAATATACTTAGACAAATAGAAAACGAAGTTAACCGAAATGGAGTGCAAACATAGCATAGGTTTCGGGCCATAAATGGAGTTAACAGAAATGGAGTACAAACATAAACATACCAAAAACATACCTAGCAAATAACCTACCAAACAAGAAGAAAATGAAAATGGTATAACTTAAATGTAGTTGGAGGAATCTAAGCGCACTGCTAGGCCTGAAAAACTCCCAAAACACTTTGGTAAGGCAGTAATGAGATTCCAAAGCCACTAACCGGGTTATCGGCAAGGCAATAGCAACTCAATTACCTTTGAGACCATACTTTCCTATTTTAATCTCATTGGCAGGACTGAAAAAACCCAGAAAAAAAAACATTGCCAAGGAAATTAGGTACAGTAGATACTCTATAAATTAATACTTGATAAATTAATAATCTCTATAAATTAATAAATTTCTTCGGTTCCGAATTGGACAGGTTCAGAATATGACAAAAATCGATAAAATAATAAGATAATAATTTTTTAGAAAATTCTATGTAAATATATGGTCCCATTAAAATCATAAAATAATAATACATCTATGTATATATACATTTCATATAAGTAGAAACTAAATATTATATTATTGGTTTTATATTCACAATAAAAATACTTCTATTTTTCTTATTTCAATATATTTTGATAACATTTAGTAAAATTATATCGAAAAAACACATATAAGTTATATGAAACATAAAATTATTAACCAAGTAATATAATAAAACAATATGATATTCAAGTTTCTAACATTTTATAAATGTATATACGGTAAAATCAAATATATATTTATTTTATAAATAAAATATTAAAAAATAGAAAAAAATCTAAAAAAGGAAACTTTTTGTAAATTAATATCTCTATAAATTAATAAAATTTCAAAGTCCCAACATTATTAATTTATAGATGTTTTACTGTACTCAAATTTCTCTTTAAGGGGTATTGATCCCACATTGTACCTTAAAGTTGTGGTATGTAACACAATTTTTTCTTAATTCTATTTCAGAAAATTAATGGGTTTGTGACGTTTAAAAAAATATTTTTCTCTGCTTTTTTAATATAAAAATCTTATTGGAATGTGTGCAAGGTTCTTATTCTCAAGAAATGTTGGTAGTAGGAATTACAAATCCATATACGATGCCAACATCAAACTACCATTGTAAAAGAGTTTCCTGACAATGCGATTGCAAAAGAACAACTAATAAATGCTACTTCAATTATTACTAAACAGATATAAAATGGTGGCTACACAAAACTTAAAAGAAACGGATGAATAGTTATGAATCGAGGATCCAATAGATACTAAACTTTAAATTCTGGATGAGTAAGGATAAATGAAGATACTAATGAGTTATTGACGAAGGCGATATAGATTCTGATTATAAGTATCTCCATAGTAAATTAAAAAGAATAATAGTGAGGGAGAGATCAGCATACCATATATAATTTTCTTAAGATTTATTTTATTACGAAAGGATTCAATTATGAAAGAGTTCAATTCTTAATTTTCAGAAAAGATACAACTCTTCAGTGGATCAACGAACATGTCTTTTGCTTAAGTGAATAAGATTAAATATTTGTATCATAAATAGGTAAGATTTTGAAAATATACAGCTTTTCTATTATGAAATAAATTCAATTAAAAGGTTTAATTATTAAGTTTCTGAAAGATACAACTCTTAAAATGAACATATCTTTATTGACGACACATTCGTCTAACACTGGCGATATATTTCTGATTTAGAGACATTTTATGGTGACCGACAAAAGACCTTTTATATATTTTCTAACTTATACAATTTTTCTTATCATAAAATAATTCAATGTATGGTACAATGGTTAATTTTCTTAAAACACACAACTTTTTAGTGAATGAACATGCATGTCTTCTACTTAGGTGAATAGATATTTAAAAGGTTTTTATTATGAAATGGTTCAAATGTTAATCTTCTAAAAGTATACAACTTTTATGAAAACTATTCATCGAAAGGTTTCAATGGCTAAATTTCAGAAAGATGCAACCTTTAAAGAAAAAGATGCAACATTTTAAAGAATGAACACATCTCTTGTTTAAATAAAACGATGATGTCATATTCGAGTTTGTAAAATAAATGTAACCGTTTATATTATAGATTATATATAAACAAACTCAACCGTTGGATGGTAAATGTTTCCCTATAAAAAATCTGTTTTCATAGGAATATCAATTCTTGTTAAAAGTTGTGTGTTTTCATTAATGTATTTTTTCATTAAACGTTGTGTCTTCGATATAGAACTATTGTAATTAAAAGTTAATATATTTCCATTATAAAAGTGCTATTTTAAATAACTACCTAAAATATTAAAAGTTGTGACTATTCATATGAAATTTTATGAAAAAACACATCTTTACGAAAAGACACCTCATTATATATTTACACAATCTATAAAAATTAATGCAATGTTTAAGTTGAAAATTGCATCCTTTCACATTTATTGGAATGTTTTTCATTCTTTTTATTTTTAAAATGTATTAGTTTTTAAAATTGTGTCTTTTCATGAGCAATAGATACAATTAATCATCTTATAAACTAAGAAATGTAATTTTTCATATTAAAAATTTAAGAGATACAATTTTTATATTAATACACTGATTTTTAGATAATAAAACAATTGTAAATATTTATGTAAAATAAAAATAAATAGATATGAGTAAAATAAAGTTGAGAGACAAAAAAATTTATATCAAAAACTTAGCAATCTAATTAATGTTGAAAAATTGTGTCTTTTCATAAAAAACTGAAATGAGTTTTGAAAAGTTGTTAATTATGAAATGATGTGTTTATTTATATTTTGTGTCTTTTAATTATGATGTCATAGATTGTATGTTTTCGTTCATTTTTTTTTTAAAATGTACTAGTTTGAAAAGTTGTGTTTTTTCATAAGCAATAGATGCAATCTTTCATCTTAAAATTAATAAATATAACTTTTCATCTAAAATCTTAAGAGATTCGACTTTTATATTAATACACTGATTTTTTTGATTTAAAAATTGTAAATATTAATTCAAAATAATAGTTAATAGATATGAGCAAAAAAAAAGTGAAAGATACATTTCATCTCAAAATTTAATAAATACAATTTTCATGTAAACAATTTTAAGAGATGTGGCTTTCATGTATAAAACTTAAGATATTCAAATTTTCATAATACATTGATTTTTGGATATGAAAGTTACAAATATTTATGAATTATTAATGAATATCATGCAAAATAATTTATTTATTCAAGAAGTGTTTGGCTCTATATATTATGTGAAAATTGTAAGAATAAACTTAAAAATGAAGATGCAACTGTATGTAATATTTTTTCGGATAAGAATACAACTGGAACATTAAGGTTATATATATATATATCTTTAAATACTTTTTATATCATTTTTAGTTATCAAGATTACATATGATTATTTATATAACTTAGTTATTCACTAACCATCTTCTATACTATTATTTGTGAAGTGATTTGGCTTATGTGTCAACTTTTCCATAATTTTAGGTTTTTTTTGCTTATTTGTCAATATCTATACTATTATTTTAGAGTTTATTTATTATGCTTTAATTGTTTTTAGTTAGTAATTTTACTTATTATGTTTTAATTGTTTTTAGTTAATAATTTTATTTACCTGTTATATTTTTAAACTTATCTGTTATATTTTAAAATATTTTTAGTTGGTTATTGTAAAAGATTAAAACATATATACGTTAGGTTATTTAAACTTATCTGTATAACCAAAACATAGAAACATTGAATAACTGAATAGTGTTCATTATACCGACTATGCAAACCATATATACATTAGGTTAAGGACACTATTAATTATATTTTTAAATATTGTAATACCTATTTGACCAAAAGCCACATACAAAAATAAAACGATATATTTGAATTTACAAAAAGGTAAACGGTATATTTGAATTAATACAAACGAGGTATATCGTTTGTCCCTATTTGGTATAACTAAGGACAATATTAATTATATACCATTTCTATTATTATACCGACTTAATTGTTATATATATCATTCAAGTTTCTTTTGTTTAAATATTTCAAATCAAAAGCTACATACAAATCTTAAGACTTCTTAGAAAAAATAATAACTTGCAAATAATGTCTTTTTGAAAAGAAAACCTGCTGCTCTTGTTCTTATTGGAGATATTGATCCAGCTAAAGATTGTTACAAGATTAAACTCAAAGTGTTACAACTTTGGAATACATGGAAAAATTCAAAAAAAGTTTTGATTGATGAGTGTTGGTTGATACTGTTGTAAGTATTCTATTTTTATTCATTATTTATTATTATTAGTTATACTGTTTAGTATTAGTGATTTATTATTGTATTTTTATTGCAAATAATGTCCTTTTCTCCATAGTATTAGAGATTTTGCTTATTTGTCATATTTTCTATATTAATTTTAGATAATTTGCTTATTTATTATGTTTTTAATAATTTTTGTTTTGCTTATTTGTCATATTCTCCATAATTTAGATTATTTATTTATTTGTCATGTTCTTAATAATTCTAATTGGTATCATTTGGCATATTTTAAAATAATTTTAGTTGATAATTTTATTTTGGCTTACTGGTCATATTTTCCATGATTTTAGGTTATTTTATCTATACTATTATTTATGAATTGATTTGGCTTATGTTTCAGCTTCTCCATATTTTAGGTTTTTTGCTTATTTGTCAATACTTATTTATTATGTTTTAATTGTTTTTAGTTAGTAATTTTATTACTTATTATTTGTGAAGTGATTTGGTTTGTGTGTAATATTTTATATATTAATTTTAGATAAGTTGGTTATTTATTATGTTTTTACCTAATTTTTTTTACTTATGTGTCATATTCTCCATAATTTAGATCATTTATTTATTTGTCATGTTCTTAATAATTTTATTTATTTGTCATATTTTAAAATAATTTTAGTTGGTAATTTTATTTTTTCGTACTTGTCATGTTTTCCATGATTTTAGGATATTTTACTTATTTTCACGTTTTATTATTTTTAAAATTTATTTGTCATATTCCATGATTTAAGTTGATTCATTAGTTTTAATAAATATTTTTTTGAATTTTTAATTTTAAAATTTATTAGTGATTATATATAAATATTTTCATTATATTCTCGGATAATTATTATTAACGAGTATTTTCAAATATTAGCAATAATTTATAGTTTTATTTGTTTTATGTTTACTTTAATAATAGTAAATATTTTAATGTTTTTTATTTATTATTTTAAAAGGAAGCTTCATTCTCTTTATGTCACCGAATTATTTTACCAATTAGAAAATATGAGTCCAAAAATACAATCTCTCGCCTTTATAATTAAAAACTTCAGTTTTTTTACTAGACATATATAATTTATTACTTTTAGTTTATAAAATTTTAGTTAAATAAAAGTATGTTTTTAATTATTGTAGATTTTGTTAATAGATGTCATTGTGAACTTCGCTTAAGAGGAAATTCATATAAAATACAATTAAGACTTTGATGAAGAGAGGTCTTGTTTCAAAGGATTCACTGATAATTGTTAATTATGGTTTATTTAGTAGAATTATCTTGATTGTTATTTTAAAGTATTAATAAAACTTTATTATATTATTATGATGTTGATATTTTTTACATGTATGATTTGGTGATAAAATAAATAAAAAATTGCGAGTACCAAACTATTATTAACGTTTTGTTGTTGTAAAAAGATAAATCATATCTCCTGATTAATTTAATATTTGAAACTTATTAAATAATTTCGACTAAAATAAAAAAAATTATGTTAAAATTTGAATTAGTTGGATATATATCAGTCTGCGCAAGGTGTGTACCATCATCTAGTATAGAATTATAAACTATAAATTATAACATATATTTTTATTCAAAATAAGTTCCCGGGCAATATCGCACGGGTTCTTTACCTAGTTTTAATAATAACCATTAGTTTGTTTTGTCTGAGAAAGTAGGGGTGAGCGTTCGGATACCCGTTCGGGTTCGGGTCGGGTATTTCGGATTTTCGGGTATTTCGGTATATGAGTATAGAACCCGTTCGGGTATTTCTATACTTCTGGTCGGGTTCGGGTATTTCGGGTCGGGTTTTCGAATATTTAGATTTTTGAAAAGAACAATTAAATTCTTTATTTCTCAATTTTTTGTATTTAAAAATATAATTTTCCCTTAACTGATTTTTTATTTTTAATAAACTGAATGATTAATAGATTTGAAGATAACATTTTAAAAATAAAAGACACTAAATTGATTATTGTTTTTATATTTTAAATGTAACTTTTCTTAATGCATGAAACAAAAAGTTTGACAAGCATTTTAATCATTTTAAGTGAGTACAAAATTCACTTTTCTTGCAATTGTATGTATATTATCTAATTTTGAACCATGTGCATAATCAATATAAATATTTTGAAAAATTAAATTCTTTATTTCTCATGTTTTTTGTATTTAAAATATAATTTTTTACATAACTAATTTTTTAATAGACTGAATGATTAATATATTTGAAGATAACATTTTAAAAATAAAAGACACTAATTTGATTATTGTTTTTAATTTTTGGATGTAACTTTTGTTAATGCATGAAACAAAACTTTTGACATGCATTTTAAGCATTTTAAATGGATAAAAATTCTCTTTTCTTGTAATTATATGTATATTAATTACTTTTGAACTATGTGCATAATCTCTATAAGATTTTGAAAAGTCACTTTCCTAGCTGTCGTGCTCACGTTTACTCTCACGGTGGTTTATTACTATGATACCCTTAATGAATTAAAAATTACATTAAAACAATATTATTTTCTCTTTAAAATTTTCCAATTAACAATATAAAATAAAAAATGAAACATTTATAAAGTTTAAAAACTATTTTAAAAACAAAAAATATATGTATATATAATATGATTTCATAAAAAAAGGAAAGTTCATTTAAAATATATTTTTCACTAACATAAAATATATTTTTGAAGTAATAAAATATTTTTCTTGTATATATATCTTCTTAGATGAAAACAATATTTGTATATAATATGGTTTCATAAAAAACATTCACACGGATGATCTTCATATTAGAAAAAGAAATATTTTTCATTTAAAACATAATTTTACACAATCCAAATAAATATATTTTCAAAGTAATAGAATTTTTTTCTCTGTCCATTTTCTTAGATTATTACATAAATTAAGTAACATAAACTGATATATGTTTAATTGACAAAAAATAATTTACAATTAGTATTATTGATTTTTTCATATATATAGTTGACTATAATGTCTTACAAATACAGTAAAAAATATAAATTATATTTTACTTATATAATATAATTTCTCAAAAACAATCACATTTTTACTGCATATTTTAAGAGATTAAAAAAACTAAAAATAAATTTTAACAATAAACATATTTTGATCAAATAACTACAACATGAGTGACTCGACTAATCCAATTTATATCTAAAATCATAGATTTAACTAAAATTAGAATATATAATTTATTTATTTTATAAGAATATATAATTAATAATATATTAATTTTATAAATTAAAATTATAGGATGACTTTAAAAATATATTAACAAATAAAATATTAACTCACTCTAACAATTTAGTTCTTTTGTAAAATTTACTTGTATGCGTGGGACTTTATAATATTATCATTATATTAATTTATCTAATTTAGAATCAGACATCTTAGTTTATTTTTTTCATTCTAAGCACAATATATCCAATATATCTTAAGTTATACATAATCTTACTATATTATACTTACATATATAAGACAACAATCAACCTAAATGCAAATAAGAAAAATTAATAAAAAAATAAAATATTTAGAATAAAAAATATTATAATTGAATTCAAAGAAATAGATGGAATCCAATATGTCCAAATGATAACTAAATCGACTGTAAAAACAACAAAACCGATTAGATATAAAATATCTAAAATCATATGTATAATTAAAGTAATATAATATTATTAATATAAATTATACATACAAATTATAAATTAATTTAAAACTAAAGTAAATATCAATCAATTATTATAATATATTTATTTTCTAAATATTTATGTCTGTGCATGAGCACGGGAAAATCACCTAGTTAATAAAAATATTTTGAATAGAATTAGAGAAGTAAACTAGGAATATATGGTTAAGGATACATATGTTCGGTTATTTTCGGATATCCATTCGGGTTTGGATATTACCCGTTCGGGTTCGGATATCCAATCTCTCATAATTCAATATCCGTTCGGGTATTCTGCTACTTCGGTTTGGATTTCAGCTCGGGTTATTTGGATCGGGTTCGGATACGGATTCGGATATCGGGTAAAGTGCCCAGCCCTATGAGAATGCATGATTTCCAACTCAAATACCGTTCTCTGTCTTAAATTTTCATTCACCAGCTAATTATAGTTGCTTATCCTCTGTTTTCTTTCTTTTTCTTGTGCAGTGATGGGAAGGTTGATTCTTCTCATCAAAGATGGACTAGAGATTATGTGTCTGTGTGTATGGGTGAAGTAGGCAAAGTTCACTGCTTTCACGCTAATAGATGCCACGTTTTTGAGATTCTGATCTGGATTGTCTTAATTGAAAGTCCATTAATCTATAGGATTGAAGTTAAGATATTTGCCTACTCCTTCCATACCATACATACACTTAACCATGAATCCATCTCTCATGTGTAACTACTTGAGTCCAAAGCTGAGAAAGCCTCTGCACTTTGTTTTTCAATGCCAACTTTCATACAGGTTCAGGTAACCCTTTTACACGAACCCTGAATTGGTATGTTTCTCTTCCTTTGACCACTACTGTCTCTTTATGTTTTGGTTTTAATATGTTTAAAATTAAAAATTAATTTTGTAGGCGACCCATTGTTTAGTATATAGATGAAAGTGACATAGCGACTGTATTTGCGCCTACCATTTTCTTATTCTTGGAATCTTGCTATATTTCAGAAAAAATATGATGCTACCATGCATAATTGACCCTACAAAGCAAGACTTTGACTCACTTAAACAATTTCCACCAAATTACAAGGTGGAGGAGAGAGTTAAGATGCTGCCTACCTTTTTCCCTTCTTGTTTCCTAAGTTGCAAGTCATGAAGATTAATTTGCATTTGTGAATCTGTCTTTTGTGTATCAATTGCAAGATGGGTAACTGTGTCTCTCTCCAGCTCCAAGTAACATGCGATGAAGTGTTGAACCATCTCCGTAGCTGCTTCTGCAGCAAACTTAAATATATCCAAAATCTCAAGAAGAATCTTGTCGCTCTGGAGACAGCCATGGAAGATCTCAAGGCGGTGCGGGCTGATCTGCTGCGGAAAGTCCATGCAGCAGAAGAAGGAGGAGGTCTACAGAGGCTTCATCAAATCAAGGTATGGCTTGAGAGAGTTAAGACTATTGAATCTAAATTCAATGGTCTATATAGTACTAGAGATGTTGAACTTGAGAGGTTGTGTTTCAATGGTGTTGGCCCCAAGAATTTAAGATTGAGTTATCTTTACGGAAAGAGGGTCTCCAAGATGTTGAAAATGGTTGAAGACTTGAAATCTAAAGGGTTTTTCGAAGAGGTGGCTAGTCGAGCTGCTAGAGCTGTGGGAGAGGAAAGACCTTTAACTCCAACGGTGGTCGGTCAGGAAACAGTTCTTGAAAAGGCGTGGAACCACCTCATGGATGATGGAACTAAGATCATGGGTCTCTACGGTATGGGTGGAGTAGGGAAAACAACTCTTCTCACACAGATCAACAATAAGTTTGTCGACTTGTGTGGCACACATGATGGGGTTGAGATAGTCATTTGGGTTGTGGTGTCTGGTGATCTACAACTCCACAAGATACAACACAGGATTGGCAACAAAATTGGATACAAAGGTGTTGAATGGAAAAGGAGAAAAGAAAACCAAAAGGCACTAGACATATTCAACTTCTTAAGCAAGAAAAGATTTGTGTTGCTTTTGGATGACATATGGAGGAAAGTGGATTTAACCGAGATTGGTATCCCTAATCCAACTACCAAAAATGGATGCAAGATAGTATTCACCACTCGCTCTTTAGCCATATGTACGAGCATGGGGGTCCATGAACCAATGGAGGTACAATGTTTAAGTACAAACAATGCATGGGACTTGTTCAAGAAGAAAGTTGGAGAGAACACACTTGATATACATCCTGACATTCCTAAGATCGCAAGAAAAGTTGCTGGAGCATGCCGTGGCTTGCCTCTAGCGTTAAACGTCATTGGAGAGACAATGTCATGCAAGAAAACAACACAAGAATGGTACCATGCGGTTGATGTTTTGAAAACGTATGCTGCGGATTTTAGTGACGTGAAGGAGAAGATTCTTCCTATCTTGAAGTACAGCTATGATAATCTTGAAGGTGACAATGTCAAATCTTGTTTCTTGTATTGCTCTCTGTTTCCTGAAGATGCGCTAATAGACAAAGAGAGGGTTATAGATTATTGGATATGTGAAGGGTTCATTGAGGGTTATGAAAGTAAAGAAAGAGCTGTGAACCAAGGGTATGAGATACTAGGCACCCTTGTGTGTGCCTCTTTATTGATGGAAGGTGGAAAGTACGACAACAAGTCATACGTGAGAATGCATGATGTGGTTCGAGAGATGGCCCTGTGGATAGCATCTGATCTTGAGAAGCATAAAGGAAGTTACATTGTACGAGCAGGTGTTGGGTTGAACGAAGTACCAAAGGTCCAGAACTGGCAACTTGTGACAAGGACGTCACTGGTGAATAACAAGATCAAAGAGATAGATGAGAGTCATGAGTGTCCTAAGCTTACAACTCTTCTTCTTCAGAACAACCGCTGTCTTGTAAGCATCTCTGGTGAATTCTTCAAGTCTATGCCAAGACTAGTTGTTTTGGATCTTTCATGGAACGTCGAGCTCAAAGTTTTGCCTGAGCAAATATCAGAGTTGGTTTCATTGCGTTATCTTGACTTGTCAGAGTCAAACATTGTGAGATTACCGGTCGGTTTACAAAAGCTGAAAAAGCTGATGCATCTGAATCTAGAGTCTATGCTGTGCCTTGAAGGTGTCTCAGGGATATCGAATTTGTCGAGTTTGAAGACGTTGAAGCTACTTAACTTCATAATGTGGCCAACAATGAGCTTACTGGAGGAGCTGGAACTCTTGGAGCATTTAGAAGTTCTGACCGTAGAGATCACGTCAAGTTCGGTATTGAAACAACTCTTGTGCTCTCACAGGTTGGTGACATGTCTTCAAAAGCTATCTATTAAGTACATCGAGGAAGAGTCCGTGAAGGTTTTGACATTGCCATCGATACAAGATCTCCGTGAAGTCTTTATAGGAGGGTGTGGAATCCGTGAGATAATGATAGAGAGGAACACAATGTTGACAAGTCCATGCTTACCTCACCTATCCAAAGTTTTGATCGCTGGTTGCAATGGTCTCAAGGATTTGACGTGGCTACTGTTCGCACCTAACCTCACTCATCTAAGTGTTTGGAACTCAAGCCAGCTAGAAGAGATAATAAGCCAAGAGAACGCTGCAAGGGTTGATATTGTTCCTTTTAGGAAGCTAGAATATCTACACTTGTGGGATTTGCCTGAACTGATGAGCATCTACTGGAGTCCATTGCCGTTTCAATATTTGAATCTGATCAACGTACAAAACGATTGTCAGAAGCTGAGAAAGCTTCCTTTGGATTCTCAAAGTTGCGTTGCGGGTGAAGAGCTTGTCATAGAGTACGGAGATGAAGAATGGAAAGAGAAGGTTGAATGGGAGGATGAAGCCACTAGACTCCGTTTCTTACCATCCTGCAAGTTGGTTTTGTATGATGTTTGAGCCAGAGGAAGCTTCAAAATGTCTTGTATGTCACTCCTCTCATTACGTTGCCTTTTGTTTCACGTTGTTCTTTTCCATTCATCATCATTTGTTATTGTTCTGTTCTACCCTTTCTTCTACTACTTTGTGTGCTTGAGTGTTCATTGGATTTGTATCTATGACCATTTTATACTGCCTCCATGTTTTCTCGAATTATCATTTCAGATTGGTGCTTAAAATTGTGACTATATATAGGCAGCAATGGGAGGTTGATTCTCGATCTTGATTCCATGTGATCAAATGGAGAATCAAATCTTTGCATCAACGGGAGCTATATTCACAGCCTTTAAGAGAATCTAGCGGCGCTGCAAAAAGACATATAGGTACTCAAGGCAAAGCAAGATTATGTGCAAAGAAGAGTTTACATGGCGTCGCAGAAGGCTCACTCAAGTCCAGGTATCGCTTACCAATGTCCTGACCAACGAGAACGAATTCAATGATCTGTTAGCACTAATAACGCTGAGTTACAAAGGTTGTCTTTGTGGGTTTCCTTTTCCATGTCTAAAGACAATCTTTGTAACAGAGTGTCCAGAGATGAGAAATCTTCCACAGGATTCTCAAAGGGTAGACAGAACCAGCTCGCTTCCAAGGATCATGAAGATACTGCTTAGCTACATCAGTGAACATATGTTCTCTGTTCTCAGTGTACATATGTTCTCTGTTCTTAATGGTTTTCTTGGAATATAAAGAAATGTTACAACTAAAATTTAATCAGGACGAGTTCATTGTTATTTTGTCAGCAAAAGTTCTATAACAAGAGCTTGAAAAAATGATTAAATTTTGTACGTAACACCTAAAACGTCATCAAACATGAGAATCGGTCACTGTTGCAAGTTGGATATTAAAGAGTGAAGAAAAAACATGAAAAATGCAAAAACGGATATTTGATGTTTCCACTCTTCTGAGACTATTTCATCTGGACGATCCCGGCGCTAATAAGCTTTTGAATCTTGCTCTTAATCACTGGGTTCTTCATTTGTTTCTGTGCTGCGCTCGGGTTCTCCTCAAGATCTGACATTACCTGTTTAGAGAAAAGAAAAGGTTTTACATTGTCAAAGAGGCATACAAATCCAATTCCTCAAAACATAGTCAGTTCTATCACAACAGGATCACAATCTACAAGCTGAAAAGCTGAAAGTGTGTTTCTTCACCTGTCTTATCACAGGATCTGTGAGTATGCTTTGGATCTCTGGGTCTTCCATCCCCTTTGCCTGCAAAACTCAAGTAAAAAAGGAGATCCAAAGTTCACAACCTGATTTTCTTTAACATATACACAGAGATATCGTTAGAGTCTTAACCTGTCTCTCTTTCAATTCCTCAGGAGTAAGACCACCACGCTTAGCCTTGTTAACTTTTTCTACACAGCTGCAGAATATTTTTAGAACAACCTTAGGCAAATACATAAAGGGTTAATAACCTTGTTTAAGCATGTTATGTGTAATATACCTTTTAACACCATCGAGCAGTTCTTGGTTATTAGGATCATGTTGAAGACCTTCTACGTATGTTTTCATTGCATTCTCAAACTCCTTCAAGTACAACTCAACCTCAGCTTTTCTGATGTATCCTCCAGAGAATTTCGGATCAATCCCCATACATTTTTCCGCATCTTCTAGTCCGTTAGCAATGGCACCAAGCTTATTGTAACAAGCAGCTCGGTTGCTATATGCCTAAACATTATTCAAAACAGTCAAAATATGAAATCAAACTGTAGAAACATATGAATGACAAAGCGGTTACTTACCTTAGGATCTTTTGGATTCCTTTTGATTGCTTCAGTGTACTGCTTTATCGCTTCTGGATACTTCTTCTTCTCAAAGAACTCATTACCTGCATTAAAAACACTCTTCATCAGTTTCTGTTCTCACACTAACATAAGACCAGTTGAAAATGCAATCACACCTTTCTTACGCTCTACATCACCGATCTTGGGATCAATATACTCCATCCGCTCCAATTCTTTCTTTACTCTCTCAGCCTCCTTCAGCTTACTCAACGTCTCACCATTGTGATGCACCATAAGAGCTCTTTGGTAAGCTTCGATAGCAGGTTCGTAGTCTTTAGAGCATTTAGCCATCTTTACAAAAGCAGTTCCCTTCCTAGTCAAAGCTCTAGCTACTAACATCTTATCATCTGATCCAATCTCCATACTTCTCACAACCACCTTATCACAATCCTCTATACACTCTTTGTACTGAACCAATCAATCAAACCACATTGATTATTATTATCATTACTATAACCCTAAGATGAAGAGACTATTACGGATTAATTAAGATTAATACCTTTTCCATCTGAAGATAAGTAGCGGCACGGTTCGTGATGTATGAGATGTCTTCGTCATCCATCTCCATGGCTTTAGAGTAATGGTGAATCGCGGTTTCTAAGTCTCTCTTCTTGTACGCAGCGGTCCCTAGTTTTTTCTCTGCTTTGGCTCTCTGCTTCATCTCTTGTTTCTTCAATAGAACTCCAAGAGAAGCCTGAGCATCGGCTAATCCTGATCTCAACGCCTCGTTGCTCGGATCGATCTCGAGCCCCTTGGTATACGCCGCGACGGCTTCTTCGAACTGGTGTAGACCTACGTGTGCGGCTCCCAGGCGGCTGTAGGATTTTTCCCAGTCGGGTTTGAGCTCTACGGTTTTCTTGGCATCGGAGAGAGCGTCGGCGTAGTGGCCGAGAGAGGCGTGAGCGGCGGAGCGGTTGGAGAAGAGGAGGTGGTTGGTTGGGGATAGAGAGATTGCGTAGTTGTAGTGGAGTACGGCGGAGGTGTAATCGCCGGAGGAGAAGGCGGCGTTTCCTTGAGCTTTGGCGTCGTCTTCCGCCATGGTTGAGAGAGTTTCTTGTGAGTTGAGTCTTGAGAGAGAGATAGAGAGAGAATGACCGTTTGGATGCGAGGGAAGAGTTTGTTACGTGGTTTGTTATATTTTTATTTATCCTCGTCGCGTTTAAATAATAAGCGGGCTTCGAAAACGACGCCGGTTTGGGAAAGCTCCGGTTATCACTTGACCACGGTTTCTTCCCCGGTTTGATTGTAGAAACAATTACATTGTAGGTCACTTTATACATTTTAATTACACCATAAGACACTTCTAACTCCTCAGACACTTTTCTCTTCTTCCAACCCGCTTTTCACCTTTCCCAATCCATAAAAACCCCATGTTGCCCTTTTTAATGAAAACCCGACCTGTTAAGTTGAAACAATGTTTACTTTACCTTTAGATCTTTTAACTTTCCGACAAACTATTCTCTATCTCTTTCTTTATTTATTTTTCCCTTTCTCTATGGTTGCAGAAACTTCCGAAGATGCATATGGAACTGTTTATAGAAGACAACGGAGAAGAAGAAGTTGAGCGTTGATTCATCGATTGCGTTGACGGCAGAACAAACGATCTTGTCGACGTAGAGGTGTTAGGTGACGATGGCTCCGACAATGTTGGCGGTTGCTCTGTGGCAGGAGACTGTGATTTTGATTCTTCCTCTCTAAACTTTTTCAGCTGTTCACGCACCTTTAGAGCCTGTGTGTGGGTATTATGGGCGTCAGATTTTATATCATTAGACAAAAAGACATGTGCTTTCTTCTATGGCGTTTCCTCCACTGTTTTCCTTCGTCTCCATAACCATTCTTTGCCGTATATGTCAATTCTCCGCCATCTCAGTCACCGCTCCGCCTTCTCTACCAACATTCTCAAGCATCTCTGCCACAATTCTAGTTTACATCCTCTGGTTTGTCCAGAGTCGGGACTCAAACCGTACCCGTCACAACGAAGAAATGGTTAGATTTCTGAGGTTCTAACTTTGGTCTGATAAAGACATTTATTATAATTTTTCTGCAAAATTCTGACAGGCCATCCAAGAAAGGAGATAGAGCTGATGCACAATAATCTTTTCCTCGTCCTTTACAAGACCTGTACGAACAATCTCTTTTAAAGTTTTCAAGTCTGCTTCTTTACTTCATCTGGATTTGTCAAAGTTTTCAAATAATTCATCTTCTGTAATTGTTGGTAAAAGTTTAGATTATTTTATGTCCACAAGCTTCCGTTATTTTTGAGAGTAGTTGTTATCTGGGAGTGTGATTATTGTTGCAGAGAAACAATTGAGTAGTGAATTTGGGTTATTGTACATCGTCTACAGTGTACATGTGGACACCAACAAAAAGTTTGTGTACACTGATGATTCTATGGTCGTATGTACATATCAATATTTTTTGAAAACTTGTTGTCTTTCTTTTTATGTCATTATGAGTCCTTTGTTTGAATCAAAATTGTGGTTTTCTAGCTACTAAATAGATTCCCCAAAGGTCTAGCCTCTTTGAAGAAAGCTCAGGTTTTATGTTTCCTACATGGAACAAACTTATCACTAGTTCTTTATCAATCAGAAATGAGTTCCACATTCCTCAACTTGATGTTCATTTTGGTTGAGTATTCATTTTAAATTGGTATGTTCACTAAAGTCAAAAATCTTTGCAACAAAACATATATGTGTACACTAAGAATGTATAATTTTGTACATGTGTACACTGAAAAATATTGTACACAGTAACAGTTGTACACATGTACAAACATATAACAACTGCAATGTATTCAAATTCAGTGTTCGTTTAAGTAAGAAACTTGGGTTTAATAACAATATGTACAATAGACACGATCATGTACTTGTACACGATGAGGCTGGTGTACACATGGACATCACCTATGGTGGACATGTTTTAAAAGTTTACAAGAGTGACCATACTCATATAGAAAACATTTTATAAATTTTACATCTCAAAGTAGTAACTAATATAGTGATGGTGTTGTCAAAAAAATAGTGATGGTTAAGACTAAACTATATTTCCTATGTACTCTAGTGGTATCGTGTGTAGAAATCAAATTATATATCCACATGGACAATATATAAAGATCATGGACAATATATAAAGATCTTCGTCTTGTTTCTTGATCCTTCACTTGATGTAAAACCAGATTTACCATGAACTTCTTGCCACCAGTGGCTGAACCAATCAAAGCTTTGCTGATTACAAGCTCATTTATGATGTGAACAAAAAAGATTACCATCCTTGGAGTTTTCAGTTGACTCTTTGTAAGCTTGCTTTTCTAGGTGGAATTTCAGTCAACCAAAACATACACGAAGGATATATGAATAAGACCATCAATCACATTGCTATTATGCTATAACGTGTTGAACTTCGGGAAGCTATACTGAAACTTCCCCTCCAGTCTACAATTCTTAAAACCCCAATTAATCTCAGAATCTAAGATGTTGTAACATTTAATTAGAAACCACATAATCTTGGATCAGATTACTGAAGGGAACGTGTAAGTAACCATGGACAAACCTGGAGATATGATTTGAGGTACCACAAGGTGAGGCCTTTCATTCCCATTGTTCTCATGCTATATTTGGGCATCGCTTCTGTAAAGATGATTAGATGAACAAGCAGAGACTCAGCAATGTCTCTATTAACAAGTGTAAGCAAAGAAAAATATAGACAAAACTCGAGTAGGATCTTAACTACAATAAACTACAAAAGGAAGTTACTTAAATGATCAAAGAGTAACAACAAATTCAGATATAAAACAACAACAAAAAAACTTTTATTTACCTAATTTCACCAACACAAGATTTAAGAAGACAGTAACAAAACTAGAGAGAAGATGGAACAGAATCAGCAGACAAGTACTCATTGTCAGGATCGACTAACTTCATAACTGCGTCTCTGGCGACTTGAGACTCTGCAATTGCCACACAAACGATTTCGTATAACTCGCGATTCAGAAAATCCATATCAGATATAGAATAGGAACCCTAATCGAATTCGTATAAAAACAAGGTAGAAGCTTTCCACCTGATTGGCACGAGAGTCTGAAGTAGCGAGATGAACTTTCCTTGCTTCCTCAAACAACGCTGTGGCATCTCCTCCGTTACCAAGGATAGCTTCGTGAGTTATGGGATTGAGAAACTTGTCACATCTCTTCCATGGATTATGTCTTTGAGATTAGTAATCGATCAAGAACATCCCGATAAACCACCACCGCATCCACCAGAGGTGACGCCAAAGATTCTCTTGGTGAAGATTGTGATGAGGTGTTTTGTGGATCTCTTGAAGGAGAATCAACAGTTGAGATGTTCCTTCTTGGTTTGGTAATTTTTCATTGTCGTTACTCTAGATCTCACAATTTTTTCTTGAGATTTTTGATATTTAAATTGATTTTAATGAAAGGCAAGTGAATATGTTTTATTTGGAGACAGTAAGCCCCTAAGTTTTAGTTGGGGACAATAACGTAAACAACCACTCTAAAACTACCTCAGTAGCTTAAAGTGACCCAAGATGTAATAAAATCACAGAAAGTGACCTGCAGTGTTAAAAACTCTTGATTGTATAGTTTATTAGGATAACTTCCGTATCAAATTAGCGAATTTAGTATAGTTTCCTATTACTTTTGTAGATTTCTTTCCCTCCTCTCTTCTCTCTTAGGACTTCAAAACTAGATTTATTTAGATTGATATGGCAGATATGTAATAGTCCATAAATCTAATTAAAAAACAACGGAAGGTCTTCATTTTTCTGTTGTTTTTTTTATTTTTGAACTATTTTTCTTTTCCGTTGTTGGAATACGAATTATTTTGATCTTAGAATCATTTTCTTGGCATAGCAGATAGTGCTGAAATTTTGCATATGATTCCAAACTCGACCTCGTGCGGTTGCTTTGGTGACAAGAAACCATTGACACTCCACATCATTAAAAAAAAATTAATGGTAATCGATGGATTTACGTTCCTCAGTTCAGCTGATGCAAAAACAAATAATTAAAAAAAAAAATTAGCAAGTTTCTCATACATTCATAAAATATGACGACATACACTCGTAATTCGTAGTGTATAGGCCAATTAATAAAAAGATGTTTGTGACAAACAATACAATTGAATTGAATTTCAGAAATTGAATGGTTATGTGTTTATAATATATATAGATTCAATTATTACACGTCGTTTTAGACTTCCTGTATGCAGTGTCTGTGATCTTTCTCAGCGTATTGAAAGACTTAATGTATCCTATGGCCAAAACAGAGTTGGACCTTTTTTTTTTTTTTTTTTGAAACACAGAGTTGGACATTTTCACTTTATCGCATGCATGTTTTTTTTTTTTGAAAAAAACACGTAAATATTTTGGAGATAAGGAAGAGAAGATCTGTGGAGGGGAAAGGAGCTTATTTATCGCATGCATGTTCTTTTATAAAATTCTCAAAATCTCCCATACGACTAGCTAGGATAGTAAAATTTCACCATTTAACTGCGCTTTATCAGGACTTATTTTTCGATACACTTAACATAATGTCGGTGTATACTGTATATAAACATATCATGCAGAAATCTAGAAACTTATATTATTATTTTTTACTCTTTGTTTTAATATGAGTCTCTTTTAATCTGTGTTCTTTTCTTTTTCTTATGATCACTACTATAATTCGTATTATTGTTCCGAAGAAGACATAAACCAAAATGCAATCATAACTCCCATTTCTATTAACATCTCACATTTTGAAAAGTATATGAAGATGGAAAAATATAAATAAAATATAACTTGTAATTATTAGTCACACGCCTTGAGCTGCCGACTGTGAAATCATGAGGGTCGATCGGTGTGTATTTTTTTTTTTGTGCAAATTGGTTGACTTTTACAGTCACACATACTGATACAGTCAACTCATATATATATATAAGTGATCAAAGAATCAAAACATGAATTCCAAACTATTAAAAAAAAAATTTAATTAAAATTTTCATTCCAAATAAATTTTCTGATATTTACATCGCATTGGGGTTTTTATCTCTTGAAATTAGCAGTGACGTTACAATCGAAACTATTTAGAGGTCATTACTACTTGAGTTTCTTGAGTAAGTATTGGTCGATTTGCAAACCATCAGTAATCTTCGTATTCAATGATTCATATGCCATGAAATAATTAACCGTTTGGTATATTTTTCAACAAGGGTCATACTAATTATGCTTGGGCACGGATCAGATATTCGGGTTTTTAAAAGTATTTGTGATTTGCTTCGTATGTCACAGATATCTAATTATTCGATTTGATTTTCTTCAGTAAAATATGAATATTCGAAAAACGAATATCCGAAAAATAAATAGATATTTGCGGATATTTATGAATACTTACGGAAATCTCATCTATTTGGATTAATACAAATAATCTTAAATATTTGATACAAATTTATTTTGTAAAATATTTTTTACATGATATAAAAGATAAAAATTTAAAGAAGTAACGAATCTACATATTTTGTAAATTTTTTAACTTAGTTAACAATTATAATAACACAAAACTAAAGAAAAAATTATAATTGTCATAAGTTTTTTCTCTTCTTTTTATTTAATACTTTTATATAAGTAATAATGAGAATAAAATTTATCAAATCATATGTTAGAATAATAATTATAAAATTTTATACATTTAAAACTTTAAATATAATCAAGATATACATGTATTTATATATTGTCGGATCGTATCGAGTATCCGCTTCCCAAAATTTTAGTATTTGTGATTTGCTTCGATTTTAACGGATATTAAATTTTAATATTTGCTTTGCTTCGAAAGTTTACGGATATTCGAAATTTTTGGATCGAATCGAAACGAAAAACGAATCGAATCAAATTTAATAAATAAAATTCCCAGCCCTAATACTAATCAATAAAAATTCCAAGCAGTTATCTATCATTTGTGGAAGGAAAGGACTCGGCTGCACTCCAATGCTGCTAGACCACCTCAGCAAACTGTAAAAGATGTTATTCTTCACCTGCCATCTAAATTATTCTTTTTAGATAAAGAAGACTCAAGTACTCAGAGACAGAACAGGTCAAACAGACAACAAGATCACTCCTATCTCTCCATCTGGTTTGACAGAGTTCAAGGACAACAACAACATTATCCTGCTTCACAAAAGTTTCAAAAATTCACAAAAATTTGTAATCTTTTGCTTTTCATCACCTAGATTATTGCAGTGGATGTAAAAACACTCAAATTTTATTTAGAAATGGTATCCACAAAAAAAAAAAAAATTCCAAATCCGAAAACCAACTCGATGGAACTATATCAACATACTTACATACACCTTAGCAGAATGCTGATTCGAGTCACGCATCCAAACTTATCAGCCATTATATTCTACGTACTTAAAATATGTTGGATCTCAAAATTTAGAAACAATTTCTTACATTGTTTAAATTCTTTCATACGAGTAGTGATATCCGACCATTATGTCTAATCAGGTTGGTGTATAGCATACTGATTAAAGTTATGCATTTAGATTATTGTTTTAACCTTTCATCTAGATTATTGTTACGTATGATAATTATGTTACTAATTATTAGAATTTAGTGTGCTCTTATTAATTACATTTACAAATAGTGGTGGGCCTAACTTATTTACTGGGGCAGAGTATACTTCGAAAGTAAAATTTTTATATAATAACCTGACAAAACAATAGTACTAATCCACAATACTAGAAAACTTTCTTCTTTACATATACAATCTAATAGATAAAGCATTTTGAGAAATTTGATGTCTCGCACATATATACATGCTTTCATATCACACACACGCACACACATATATATATATACACACACATAATCACTAGTAATACAATGATAATCATTACTACTGATAACTAGAAATGTCACAATGAAATAATTTTAGGCCTCGTTTTGATATACCATGAGATTCAGCGAATTGATGCAAGATACTTTTAAAAAAATTATTCATATTTGATCTGAGCTCAGTTCTGGTAAATTTGCTGAATAACTAAACCGATTTGGCATCTGGTTAGCGACAGCATAATATTGGTAACTGTAAGATCAACCCAAACATTAAGTAGGATACTAGTAGAATATTTCAAATGCAAGTAATTTCACATGTAATAGGTGGGTTTCACATGGGACAAGAAACTGACAAAAGGAACAAACTTTCCCACGTGATTCAATTCTTAGGGCTTCTCGCAATGATTAGGGTTATGGGACAAGTTGTGAAGAAATGTATCTTCTTGTCGAATGGATTTACACTACGTGTTCATGCGCAAACTCCCTCCAAACCCTAAAACTAAAAAGCATTGGACTTGGACCGTTCAAATAGTTTCAGTTATACAATAATATATAGAGAGTTAAACAATTTATCAGGCCTTATACTGACTTAATGTGTCATGATAATCATTGTAGGTTATAAGATAAAACTATATAGTAGCAGGATATTTTTGCAGGTAACTAAATTTTAGATTTAATAAGAAAAGTTCTGCCACCTTACCCCATGCGTATATAGGCTAGTATAATTAGTTGTCTTGACGGTTTTACACACTCAACTTTTTTTTCTTTTTTTTTAGATATACTTACTTGAAATTTTTTAACATGCTATCATTTCTATTAAAAAAAATAGTAGCGGCAACAGATATTCATGGAAATTCTTCTTCTAGAATCCAAAAATTGTTATAATAGCTTTATTATATTTATTCAGAGTGGTAACTTGCAGTTTCAGCAGGATCTATGTGAAAATATTATATTGACCATTTTATGGGTTAATTGTAACGTATAAACTTGGATTCGATCATGGAAATTAGTATTTTAATCTTAATTTAATATTCAACTTATGGTAGGTGGCCCAATGAGAGCTCACCGTTCACCTATTCAAACCTAAAGTTATATTAATTAGTATATACATTAACCGCCCGGAAGAATTTTTTTGATGAAACTGTCATTTATGCATTATAACCGATCATTATATTCTAGTTATCAACTAGTGAACGCGAGACACCTTTTTACTAAAAGTTCATAAAACACACACATTTTTAGTATGTAGAGTGAAAGTGTGGAATTACTTAATATAATTTTTTTTCAATATCAAATAGCCAATGGACAAGAGGCGAAGCGGGACCAAAATGACACTTTTCGATCACGGTCTTTACTTTTGCTTCACTTCTATTCTTCGTTTCAACAACACACAAAAGCAAAATTAAAAAAAAAATAAAGTATTTACATAAACAAATCTTTCCAATTTCCTTTCTGTTACTTTATTTTGGGGAAAATCGCATAAAAAACCTTCAAGTTGGCACTCACTAGCACTTTAAACCTTGAACTTATTTAACTAGCAAATTAAACATTCGACTTGGCTTTTGTATCATAACAAACCTTCAACTTGGCTTACTTTTTCATCAAGTCAAAATTATGACTTGGTAACCTATAATAGTAGGTTTTGTGTTTGTATTTTTTTATTTTTGTTTAATTAAGAAATGCAACTAACAATAAATAAATATGAGAAATATAAATATAAGTTAGAAAATTAAAGAAATATACAAAATTTGAATCTAATAAAATAAAAATATTTCTTAAAATTTTGAAAATTTTTAAATGCAATTTTTGCAAAATAAAAGATTTTTTTAATACAGAAAATTGTTTTTATTTTTATTTAAAATGTAATTTTGTGAATATGAATTTTTATTTATTAATTATATATATATTTATAAAGCTCTAAAATTTTATTTTAAAATTAAATAGTTAGGATATACCACCATTAAAAGTAACATTTTTTGTCATATCACCATTAATAACAACTTTTTGTAAGTTTTAAATCATTTAGTTTTGATACGTTGATATCTTCGAACGGTGATAATTTTTGACATATGGATAACAATGATTTTTGACATTATTGTCATTATCAATATAACTAAAAATGTTACTCTTAATGATGATACGATGAAGAGTGTTCATGTTGATGGTGATAATGTTTAAAATTAGTTAACTTTTTCTGAGAATATTTTATAGCTTTTATATGTATTTTTTTACAAAAACTTTTTGAAAAACTTACATTTAAAATAAAAACTGTCAAAGTTTTAAAAAAATATTTTCAGTTTTATTAAATTCAATTTTAGATTTTTTTCTCTGTAATTTTCTAATTTTTATTTATATTTCTTATCGTTATTTATTGCTAATTGCATTTAATTTTTAAAAAAATCCAACATGTCACCTACTATTACAGGTTATCAGGTCACAATTTTTACTTGATGAAAAAGTAAACCAAGTTAAAGGTTTGTTATGATACAAAATCCAAGTCGAAGGTTTAATATGCTAGTTAAATAAGTTCAAGGTTTAAATTGCTAGTGAGTGTCACTTTGAAGGTTTTTTATGTGATTTTCCCCTTTATTTTGTATTTCTTTATTGCAGTTTTATTAACTTGGACAACAAATCTTTGCCCCGAAGTCCCTAACATCAGCCGCATAACCATCAGATATTTGATAAGCTCACCTAAACACAAACTCTACCTATATTCTAAATAGAACTTACCTAATATGTATTTTAAAATATATCATTTTAGTTGGTTAGTTAAATACTTCAATGATAAGATAATATTGATACACAGTTAACAGGGGAAACCCTTTGTCATTGTACTTATATTTTCTTAGTTGAATAAAAATGTATTTATTACAGGATTTAACAATAGTGAATAAATACTAGAAGAGAATTAAGTGCGGAGGTTTTTTCCCTCGGTCGTTGAAACTTGGGAGACATTTTGACATATGTCCATTTCATAATGCGATTTGAATTATAGAGAATCAAACTTATATTAAGGAAAAACATATAATATGATCATGTCAGCGTTATTATTCACGGATAAATGTTAGACATTCTAGAAGCAATGTATGCAAGAAAAACATGTCTACGAAATTCATGAGTCGCACATTTTTTGTAAGGGATTTTTCGCATCGTGGTTGGAAACTAAAGTATAACGATACGTTGTGTTCAATTCATTCATCGATCGTAAAGTGTGAAGTATATACTATAAGAACTTTCTAGGCTCTACAAATATGAGAATATTACATATATAGAAGTTGTTCAACTGAAGCAAGTAACGGTAATTCCATTTCAAGATGACTATAAAAACATGGCTACATTACGAATTTCAGATATGTTTTTACAACCTCTATTAGTTAACATTACTTGCTATTCATGAGATATACATACTTTAGCTATGTTTCGGCCATTCTATGTTAACTCGAACTAGAAAAATCCGTTTGTGTTACATAAAACGTACAATATCATAGGTTAGCTACACATAAATTTACATGTATATATTGTCTTTTTTTGGTCAAATACATGTATATATTGTCTAATTGTTAATTTGACAAGGTAAAACAAAATTAGTGGTTGTCCAAAAAAAAAATTAATGAGGGTTTAAGAGAACGGAAAACGGGGTGGGACCCAGGTGACCAACCCGCCTGCAACAGCAAATCGTGACACTAATGATAGAGGACTCGCTCACGCCGGACCAGCATCCGCCACGTCAGCACATCATTCCGTTTTGTGGGTCCCGCGTTCCACTGAAACCCGCCAAACTCCTAGCTGTGTTTAATTTAATTTTGTGTCATAACTGAGTCACAGTTTTACCAAGGATCCGCTTCGGGGCTAACCCGAGATCACTTAAGCTCAGAGCCGGCCCTAAGATTTTGGGGGTTGTGGAGGCCTGTAACAATATCTTATGTAAAAAAAAAAATTTATCGGTTTGAGGGTTTAAAATATTTTTATCGGTTTGAGGGCTTAAAATATTTTTTGCGGATTTATGTCTATATAGTTTTTTTCAAAAATTTCGGAGACCTATTACAAATATTTCATGAGGCATTGCCAAGGGCCGGTTCTGCCTAAACTGCCTAGTTTTACAGAATTGTTTCCAAACAAATTGCACAATACAAACCCTAAGAGGCACTCCTTTTATTTTCTTCGTTATTCTTAATAAAAATAATAACAGATGAAAATATTTTAACAATGGTTAAAAGATTTTCCGTTTTACGGAATACAAATGCATGTTGTAAAAAGAATAAGGATATAATTGCCCATCCTTTCTCCCGTTTTGGGTTCAAGTTCAACGTCTTGAAGTCGTGTATTCTATTATTAATAAAAGTGCCTATGCCACTTTCCTTTTGAGTGTTATGTAATCCCCAAGTTAGAAATCAAATTGATCACCTTTCATTACACAAAAAAATAATATCGTCCGATACACAGTAATATACAACGCGTTTTTCCTTTTCCAATTGAAAAGTAAATACTATGATAAAATTGTATCATAAAATAGAAGACTTGATAGTCCATCGATTAATGCCACGGTAGTTCTATTATTGTCATTTAGGTGGTTATAATCTGAATTCAGTTTTAAGAATATGTATTATTTGTAAGAAATGTAATTCTACCAAAAAATATTTATCACATTTATTTACACTGAAATTTAACCATGTGAATGTATCTTAGTCAAGACTAGAGTTTCTCACTAAATGCATCCTATCTTGATCATTTCAATATTTACATAATATATACACATAAAACAATGATTCGGCGTTTGGCATTAGAGCATCTCCAGTGGTTTACATTATTTTTTTCTTCAAAATGAGTTTGTGTTTGGCTCCAATGGTTCCCCTCATTTTTTTCCCTCAAAATGAATAATTCAAATATATTATATTATTACTACTTATTATTAATTCTAAAGTAATTGTTTTTTTTTTTTGAATTGACTGTTAAATTAATTCAAAAAAACCTTATTACAACAGAGTGCTTCAGTTCTTTTATACTTCTGTACTTCTATACATAAATTCAAATCAAACTATCGCCCTCCTTATTTATGAACTTTCCAGCTTCCCTCCTGTTTTTATCTAGTGTCAAACCAGTATCTCAAACCTCCTTCCAGCTTATTATCCTTTCTCCTTTGTATAATAGAAAACTTGTTTCTGATGATTTTGTCAAGCATGCTGGTCAGGAGAGTTGGTGGAGACTCCTTCTCACCATGCCGTCTTCTATTTCGCTCACACCAGATACTATGCACAGCTGACTGAAGCATATATCTAGTCGTGAATAACTGCAACTTATTATGGTTAGAGCTCACAATAAGCCTCAGTATCTCTTCCCATCGCTCAGTATATTTCTCTCTCAACACTCCTTTTGCCATACTCTCCCATATCTGTTTTGAGTAAGGGCACTCAAAAAAGAGATGCTCAATAGTTTCAAGAGGTTCCTTGCAGAAAACACACGAAATATCAACACTCACATTCCAGTGCAGCATTCTACTTCCTGTTGATAATCTGTCTTTTACCGCAAGCCAAGTTAAAAAAGAGTATTTGGGGGTGTAGTGCTTAAACCAGATCCCCTTGTGCCATTCCTGGACATGATGCTTCTCCCTCATTATCTGCCAAGTTTCACTTGTGGAAAAAACTCTCTTATACTTGTCTCCTTTACATTTCCAGAGAGAGATATCTTCATCATGTTGTCTCCTCTCCTTGAACCTCTCTATTTCCAGCTCTACCCTGTTGAGAATAGGAAATCGATGATTCTTCTTTCGGTGGCGTCTACAATCGTCAACTTTTGCATTAGCAGGGATTCCCATATCCATACATCCTCTGTCTCCCAATAGGTCCGTTAAGCAGCCAAGAGGAGACCAAGCTTCATTCCAAAAGGAGGTTTTTTTACCATTCTTCACTTCTACTTTATAGAACTCCTTGGCTTTTTCTCTACTTTTGAGAATCTTCTTCCACATCCAGGAACCTAAAGCCGTCTCCTTGATTGTCCATATCGAACGCTTTCGTATGAGATAAATGTGAATCCATTTTACCCATAATGAGTCTGCTGAAAGAATTCTCCATATCAACTTCAACACACTGACTTCATTCATTTCTCTTAGTGGTCTGATACCCAGGCCTCCCTCTTTCTTAGTCTTGCATATTTCTGGCCAAGCTATTTTCGCTTTCCTACTATTAAGTTCCGGTCCCGACCACAAGAAGGCTGAGCAGATTCTTTCAACTTCCTTAATACAACCACTTGGTAATCTAAACGCTGCCATCCAGAAATTAGCAAGACTAGATATCACCGAATTTATCAGTTGTAATCTGCCAGCATAGGATAAGAACCTTCCTGTCCAACTGCCTATTCTTTTCCTTATCTTCTCAACTAAAGGGAGGAAGTCTGTTACCGTCATTCCTTTTGTTAGTAGAGGAAGTCCCAAATATCTCACTGGAAGATTCCCTGCTGCAAAAGGGAAGTGACTTAACAGGTCTTCCTTCTTTTCATCAGTAAAACCAGCCAAGAACAGAGTAGATTTCTCCAAGCTTATCTTCAAACCAGACATCTTATCAAACTGCTCAAAAACCTTCAGTACTCCTTCAACAGATCTTTTGTCCCCTTCTGCAAATACCATCAAGTCATCTGCAAAACATAGATGAGTAAGATCTATATTTTTGCATTTAGGGTGGTATCCAATAAGCCCCTGCTCTGCTGCATCATCTAACATCTTTGAGAGAACATTCATACAAATGACAAATAGGTAAGGAGAGAGAGAACATCCTTGACGCAAGCCACTCTTACTCTGAAAATATCCAGCTAGATCACCATTTACTTGGACCGAAAAGGATGCAGTAGTAATGCATAGAGAGATCCAATAGACGAATTTATCTGGCAAACCCATTGCTCTTAATGTGTTGAGCAGAAAAGACCACTGCACAGAATCAAATGCTTTAGATATATCAATCATCATAGCACATCTTGGCGAGACTGCTTCTTTATGATAATCCTTTACGATTTCTGTAGCTAAAAGAACATTTTCCATTAGAAGCCTTTCCTTGATGAACGCTGACTGATTGAGTGAGATACACTTAGGCAACACCTCCTTCAATCTGTTAGCAATGATTTTCGAGACTATCTTGTATAGAACATTACAACATGAAATGGGTCTATAATCTCTCATACCTTTTGCTTCTGTTTTCTTCGGGATTAGGGCCAGTATAGTTGAGTTCACTCCTTTAGGCAAAAAACCTTTAATGAAGAAGGATTGTATGGCTATCGTCACATCCTCTCCTATGACGTTCCATGCTTCTTTAAAGAATTCAGAGGTATAGCCATCCGGACCGGGGGATTTATCATTTGGCATTTTAAACAGAACCTCTCTGATCTCTTCCTTGGTAACTTCTTTCTCAAGCTCCTCACAATCTCGTCTACTACACTGAAAACCCAATAACTCTCTTAACCTTTCAACTGTGGCTCCTTCATAATCCACTGGTTGCGCTGTCATGAATTCAGTAAAGAATCTCTCAGCCTCGTCTTTAATGTCTGCATCAGTATTTGCCAAAGTGCCATCATCACGAAGAATCTCTCTGATACAGTTTCTTACTTCTCTGATACGAATCGCACTGTGAAAGAACTTATTATTTCCATCACCAACAGCCAGCCAGTGCAATTTGGAGCGCTGTTTTAAGTATTGCTCTTCCAGATCAGCTAGCCTCTTCCATTTATCATAGACCCTTAACTCCTCTTGAATAGTATCCGGTCCTGGTCTCTCCAATGTTGATTTCTGCTTCTCACAGAGATCATTATATGCATCTTTTGCTCTCTTCACTAAATTACCCAGCTTCTTTTTACTCAGAGTTCTCAAAGGTTGTTTCAATACCTTAAGACGCTTAGATAGCATAAACATTGCTGCAGTGGAATGATACAGCGCTTCACTTCCTCTCCAATGATCACGAATTAATGGAAGAAACTCTTCCATCTTTGCTATCGAATTTGTGAATTTAAAAGGTCTTCTCTTCTTTACTTCCTCCACTTCCAGTTGGATCCGACATCGCAAGTGATCCGAACATCCACCAGATTCAAATACACAGTATGCCTTAGAGTTGTGGAGCCACTCCTCATTCACCAGAACTCGATCCAATTTTTTGCATATCAAACCCTCTTCTCTTTTATTACACCAGGTAAATCTCGGTCCTTGGTATCCCATATCCGTCAAGCTACAATAACGAGCAACATCTTGAAAGTCTCTCATACCTTGTGGGATCCTTGGATTATCTTCAAACTCAGAATGCTCTTCACCATCCAATATTTCGTTGAAATCTCCTATAAGCATCCACTTCTTATTCTTCATCACAGGAGTATCATAATGGTTCTTTATATCTTCCCATAGTCTCTTTCTCTCCTCCATTCCATTTGACGCATACACAAACGAACAAAAGAATTCTGTTTCCTCCCCCTTCATCATCACAGAACAAGTAATCATTTGGCTGCTCTTATATACAGGAGTCATGCGCACCATTGGTCCCCAAACCACCCATAATCTCCCCAGCCTATGATACTCATAATTTGAAATGTTATCCCACCCTTCAAACACTCTTGAAATAATCCTCTCCGCCTTGTTTTCTTTTACCCTTGTCTCAATTAAACATCCAAAATGCAAACCCTGATTTCTCACCCAATTTCTCACCACCTCTTGCTTTATAGATTTATTGAAGCCCCTGATATTCCAGAAAAATCCAGACATTAATGATTTCTTTGGGAAGTTCTTGTCATATTACCAAGATCACTCTTGGAATGATTCGAAGCAACCGAAAGAACTCGATGTTTTGTCTTAGAATTCCTGGGTAATATTTGCCTTCCTCCTTCAGTGTCTACTGCCTTTTGTTTCTCCTCCACAACATGAGCTATTCGCCTTCCTTCTTCAGTGTCTACTGCTTTTTGTTTCTCCTCCACATCATGAGTTTTTCCTCTGCCAACTTCTTGCTTTTTCTCATTACTTTTCCCAGTCTCCTCTACAAATTTCTCTTCCTGTATACTATTATCTTCTTCACTCTCTTCTTCAGGGATGCTTAAAGCAGCAAATCTCGAAGGCGTAATGATTTTAACTTCTCCATATTTTAGTTCATGAGCAGATGTCGTTGGACTCCTTCCAGCTTTATCTGGAGATACTGTCTTCCATGGCTCCTCTATTCCTCCAGTTAACTTTATTTTTTCCTTTACCTCACTTCGCTCCTCTGGACTAGTCTTTTCTAATCCCTTCTCCACATCTTCTACCTCAATTTTCTCCTGTATTGCTTCCTTTTCCACTTTTGACTTATTTAAAAAGCATACTTTTTCCGAGTGACCCCATTTGCCGCACTTAGAGCACTTTGATGGAAGCCACGGATAAGCATATTCCACCGTTGTTTCAATTCCTTGAATGGTAAAATTCATCTTCTTTGGTAGCTGCTTTGATAGATCTGCCTTAACACACACCTTTGCAACCTCAAAATTTGTACAAGCAAGTGTTTACGGATGCAGCTTATCTGGTATTCCAGATGCACTTGCAATGAAACTTAATCCTTCCCATGAATACATGGTCATCGGAACCTTCCTCAAGTGAACCCATAGTGGAGTTAGTCTCGTCTCTGATTCATCTTCCACTGGAGACCATTTTGAAACAACCATCGGAACCCCCGCGATGTTCCACATCCCTCGCCGTATAATCTTCTCCCTTACTACCTCGTTCGGAATCCTGATTCTCATCGTCATCGGATCCATTTCATATACATCAATCTTCTGAACTTTATCTCCAAAGGACCAGATCTTATTCAGTATAACGTGAACCTTTGCAACGTGCGGAGCTGTCTCCAGAAATCGCGCTATTACAAAATCATCCCATAGCAGATTTGATTCTTCGATTATCTCCGACGGCACTTCAACTGATTGAATCCCTTCTGAGTTTGAAACTTCTAAATCATACTTTTTTAAGACCTTCTTTTGCTTAGCTACTGCTACCCACGACTTCTGTGCTATCTGGATCGGAGGATCCCCCGGATCCACCGTCAAATCCGTCTCAACCGCCATGGATGACAGCGGAGATCGCGAACCGTAATCGTCTTCTTTTTCGCCTTCAAAATCGCCTTTTTTGGAGCTTAGGATTTTCACCCAATTCACTCAATATGATGATACTAAAGTAATTGTTACTATTTATAAAACTTACAAATTTTACCCAAGTATGGTTTTATTTTAATTAAATATTCATTATGTACATAAGTTTAATTTCTAAAAAGAAGATACAAGGGTTTATATAAACTTATAATTTTATTATGAAAGTATTAATATTTTTTTAAAGTATAAAAAATATTGTGTTTTTAGATATAAAAAATTATATAAAAGTTTAAAGATTAATATAAAAAAAAGCTTCACATAAAATGAGGAAAACCTTTCCCAATGGTGCATCATTTTGAGGGAAAAAATGAATTTATAAATAGTGTTCCTTCAAATTTGATGCAACACTATTCACAAACTCATTAATGTATCATTGGACAGTTTTCCCTCATCTTTTAATGTTTTCCCTCAAAATGATATACCATTAGAGATGGTCTTAGTTGTGTACACAAACTTATTAGCACTAGATTGAAAATGAGTAATCAAGGGTCAAATTTTTGTTTAAAAAAGTTTCAACTAATTAAAGACTGTCGATAATTCTCTATGCTCACAGTAGATAATTAGTTTAAAATCATTCTCTATTCTATCAATTGAGCAAAAACGGAAGTGGGTTATGCATTTTGTGTGCAGGAAGGGGGAATAATTACAGTATCTATTAAAAAAAAAAGATTTCTAGAAATTCTGAATATATAGATACAAAGATATTTTCGTAAACACCATCGAACTAACAATATCTTTTTATTCATAGCTATTTGAGTTGCTTTTGTTTAGGATGTAAAACATTGTTTGGACATCAAAGAAGTCCATACTATAAAGCCAAGAAAATAAGCTTATAATGTGAGGACAAACAAAAAAGAACCTTAATATTGATGATCAAGCATATGCATCAAGAGCTGGTGGGTGGTAATTGATGTTGCCACCTCTCTATCTCTCTCTAAATCTTACTTTACTCCCTTATCCTCCTCTCTCTTCTCCCCCGAAGCTTTTGCAACAAATAAAGTCTCCTCTCTCTTTCTCTCTCTTTCTCTCTCTAGATGCAAGAAGACTCAGAGAGAAAGTATGATTGATGGGGAAAGAGAGAAAGAGAAAGAAGGTAAAATACAATAGATTATTAGGACACGGTTGTCATCTTTTGTTATGTGTCTTGTGTGCGCTCTCCTTCTTTTCTTCATCCATTGATCTTCTTTATTTAACCCTACTCTCTTCTCCTTTTCCCATTCTTTCTATCATTCCTTTTTTCTCTCTCGGGATCTGCTATCTCTTTACAGTAACCTATTCCCGAGAAGCACTGTCAAATCTTGTCCACTCTTCTTTCAGAGATACTTTTCTCTCTATGCTGGAGTGTTCCAACTTATGATGAGAAGGGCATAGAATAGCTGAAAATATAAAGTTTTGTTAGAAGGTGTTGAAAAGGTTCCAGCTGAATCATCTTGAATCTAGAGTTTCTTCAGGTAAAACCCTAATTTTCGGTCAACTTTAAATTCAATCTCCGATCCTCACCTTCACAAAAAAATGGGAGTTTTCGTTCTTGTTTTGGTAAAGTTTTTGCTTTTGAATAATCTT
The DNA here is from genome assembly GCA_016771965.1 of Brassica carinata. Classification (NCBI taxonomy): domain Eukaryota; kingdom Viridiplantae; phylum Streptophyta; class Magnoliopsida; order Brassicales; family Brassicaceae; genus Brassica; species Brassica carinata. Next base: position 54,733,122 of record CM028701.1, on the reverse strand, counting down.
TGATCCTTCATCATCATCATCTTCATCAATCACCTTGACTATCATCATCATATCATCTCATCATACTCAATGTTTGCTGATGTTACAAGCAAAGCAAAATAGTATCTAAATCTGAAATATTAAATTAAATAAATTTAACAACTAACCAGTTTTTTTTTTGTGTGTAAAATAAAAAATTTCATAGGATATACAACAATCTAGAAAATCAACATCATCATCTCTTTAAAGAGTGTTCTCCTCTTCATCTTAACTTGTTTGGTTATATATACTTACATAAGTCTTACATGTGATAAAATATCAAGGCCTGGTGTTTGTACAAATGTAGCAATATATTTACTTTAATTAATCGATCTTGTACATATAAATTTGAAATGCATGCATCTAATTATATCAACTTCACTATATCGTTCTCGAAGAAAGATAGTTTACCATGTGAATGGTCTTCATGTATCATTGATGTAACAAAAAAAAATTCTCGTGATAGATGAATGTGCCACTGTAATTCTGTCAATTATAAATGTAGAATTTCTTCTCTTGTAGACTAAGCATAGACAGTATTTAAGACGCACAATCAAAATCACACAATTAAGTAATAAATGTAATTATTATCTTATTTTCGTAACTTAATTATTTTGTTTTCAATTTGTTTGTAATCATCAATTGACTTATTAACAGGTTATTAGTTGATCAAGAAGACGCAAAGATGAATTCGTTTTCCCACGTCCCCCCGGGTTTTAGATTTCACCCAACAGACGAAGAACTTGTAGACTACTACCTGAGGAAAAAAGTTGCATCGAAGAGAATAGAAATCGATTTCATAAAAGACATTGATCTTTACAAGATTGAACCATGGGATCTTCTAGGTTTGCCAAATCACATTATCTTTTAGAATTTCCTAGGAACTTAAAAAAAAAACTGATATCATTCCTTTTTGGAAATAGAGTTGTGCAAAATTGGTCATGAAGAGCAGAGTGATTGGTATTTTTTTAGCCATAAAGACAAGAAGTATCCCACAGGGACTCGAACCAATAGAGCAACCAAAGCAGGGTTTTGGAAAGCCACAGGAAGAGATAAGGCTATATACTTGAGGCATAATCTTATTGGCATGAGGAAAACACTTGTGTTCTACATGGGGAGAGCCCCAAATGGACAAAAATCTGATTGGATCATGCATGAATACCGCTTAGAAACCGATGAAAATGGAGCTCCTCAGGTATTAATCAACCCTAAACCATAACTTCTATTTACAATATATTTGGTTGTTATGTTAACAATCTCAATCTATAATCTCCTAAACCCATTTGAACTAATTCCATTATATGATATTTTGTTGTAGGAAGAAGGATGGGTTGTGTGTAGGGTTTTTAAGAAGAGATTGCCTGCAGTTATTAGACGAATGGGAGATTACGACTCATCTCCTTCACATTGGTATGACGAGCAGCTCTCTTTTATGGCATCTGACCTCGAGACAAATGGTCCAAGACGGCTTGTCCCCAATCATCATCAGCAGTACCAACAGCCTTTACCATATGGCCTCAATGCATCTACTTACGCTCTCAACAACCCTAACTTGCAATGCAAGCAAGAGCTAGAACTACAATACAACCATCTGGTACAACATAATAATCTTCTTCATGAATTTACTTTATCATTCCTCCAACTTCCTCAGTTGGAAATCTCTAATATCCAACTAGATCATATTAATTGCAACTCTCTTTCTTGCTGAACAAGCAACAATGATAATAATTTGATTCATATTGCTAACTTGCAGCAGTCCAATCTAGCGCATGCGGAACAATTAACTCAAGGGAATCCGAGTTTCAGCTCTCTATACGTGAATAGTGGGAATGAGCAAACAATGGACCAAGTCACAGACTGGAGAACTCTCGATAAATTTGTTGCTTCTCAGCTAAGCAACGAGGACGCCGCCATAGCTTCTGCTTCTCTACAGAACAATGCCAAAGACACAAGCAACGTGGAGTACCAAATTGATGAGGAAAAAGACCAGAAAAAGGTTTCAGACATGGAAGAAGCATATGCTGCTTCGACTTCTTCGAATTGTCAGATTGATCTATGGAAGTGAGCGCAAAGAAAAACAAATCATATAAATGCATATATACATATACGTAAACACGAAGACTAATCAAGTGTAGATGATGATGATGGTACAGATTTATATTTTCTTTGATTGATTCTTACTACATTATTGAACTTATTTTATATGCATATATACTTTGCGTATGTATGAATATATACTTGTACTCGATACATGATTAACCATATAAACTCTAATCTAAATGTGTATTTTTTATAAACAATTGTTTACAATATTTTTTATAACACCAATATTTTTATATACAATTGTCTCTTATTATTCTATAATGTGTTCCATGTTACAAGATAGTTGGATTCTTCAAGAAAATCTATTTGCACATGCATAAATGTGATCAGTATCTCCTTTGTTTAGTCTTATCTTCCATTTTCTCTCTTTCCGGTCATTTACAATTTATAACCAACGTATAAAAGAAACAAATGTTATTGCATTTGCACTGTAGCCACCCACACACATGTTCTTAAGTTCTTAAAACAACTGATACTAAGAGGCGTCACAAAGACCGGTCTTCTCATCACAGAATCCATCGCGACCGAGCAGACGTTGAGGCGGTGCACTGAGTAAAGGAGACGAAGGCGAGCCATATGCATTTCTCCTACTATTTCCACAGCCGAGACTCTTTCTTGTGCTCACTCCTGTCAATGGGTTTGTCCCGTTTGCGTACTTACACAGAGCCTTCAAAAGAACATTTGAAAACCACTCAGCTTATGTTAATGGAAAGCTATGAATGGATGAAACGTTACCTGTTTTTGAAGAAGATCTATCACCGCGTCACTGAAATCTGCGCCTTCGATCTTGGCACCACCGAGGTCACTACGGGTTAGAACCGAACGTACAAGAATTGCATTTGTCAGATTTGCCTCGTTTAGCACCTAAAGTTTGCCATAAAAGAATCATTCCTTTAACCGAAAGGAGAATGCCTCATGTACAAATAACGTATTTACAGAGTATAGTGTATGTCATTTACCATCCGGTCCATCAATGTATCACTCAAGTCAGCACCTGCAGAATAAAAAATTCATACTTTTCAGATAGACATCGTCAAGGACTCAAATGCTTAAACAAGGTTGACCAAATTGCTCTATAAAGAAGAGTCTTCTTAGAAGACAAGGGTGTTTCGAAGATGAAACATCTACTACAACTACAAAGGATCTAAGCTAGGGATGCAACTTAACTAGGATGCAACACAGAGAGCAACTGTTTTGGGATTAAATACTATGTCAAAATGCTTGTGGAGGCAAATGAACATCTGAATAGCTGAATATTATTTGTGGAATCCGTTCTCTTTCATAAGTCTAATACCACAAATCTCATAGTTACTGCAGAGGGAAAGCTAAGTGATAGCACAAGAGAGAGAGAGAGAGATGCTACCTGAGAAGTTAGCTTTGTATGCAACTGCTTTCTCGAGATAGGCGCCGTTGAAGGTTGAACCACTGAAATCAGACTCCCTCATGTCTGCAGAAGTGAAGTTGGCTCTTCTGCAACAATCAATAAACGTAAATCAAAGTCTTGCTTCTTGAAAATGCAAATCTCTATTACCAAATGATCAACGTTGGACTTTGTTATGCTGATTACAATCTCCATCACCAACAAAACTCAATTCTTATTAATGGAAGTCAAATATTTACCTGAAATTTTCATTGGAGTGAACTGTTTTGCTGCAAAACAAACAGTTTTCATCTCAGCCAAACGAAACTTCTACAAAGATTTGATGAAAAACATTCAGACAAGAACCATTTATGATACCTGAGATCAGCAGAACCGAACTGAGCAGCTGAACCTATCCCAAACTCGCCACGTATATCCGCCTCGAACTTGTTAAGATCAGCCATTGCTGGAAACCCTGAGCTCGAGACTATCACAGCCGCTGCTAATGCTCCAGATAAAAACCTCTTCCACGTCTTCGATTCTCCACCGGAGCAACAATCTTCCCTTTTCAAACAACAATTCAATGCCATAAGTTTCTAAAAATCCAAACTTTTGCGAAAACAGGGAACCTCAAAGACTCTGTTTTTGTGATGGGAAGTGTTCGAATCTCACCTAGAACTTGACGAATCTCTTTCTGGTTTTGAACGGGAGATTAGCTGTAAACGCCTCGATGGGTATCTCGGAAGATGGTAAAGAGAACTTGAGACGGAAGATGAGGATCGTGTAGTGTCAAGTGACTTCATGGGGAGAGGAGAGAGCGAAGAGAGAGCCATTGTTAAAGGTTTAGACTTTGCAGAGTAGTTATGGCTCAATCAACTCTATAAACAAAGAGATGATCTCGCACGTGCGAAAGAGTTTCATTATCCACTTTGATTGGGCTAGATGTGTACACGTATGTCAGTTATGTTCACCAGTTTACTTAACTCTGTTCTGCCTTGTAACATAAAACACACATAAACAGAGGGAAAATATGATCTTTTGGTAGAGGAACTAACAAGATCATAGGCAAAAGAACTTTATTGTTGTGTTTATATACTGATGTCTGCGTGAATGAATTGAAATCAAAGGGTGGGATAACGAAAGCAAACTAGATTAGAATCTGTAATACTCTTCGAGCTTTCCCGGTAAAAAGTCAGGGTCTTCAGGTGCAGTGTTCTTGATCTTCTCTTGGAGATCTACACTCTTGGGAAGTATAATCTCAGTTCCTAGACCTTGTGTAGAGAAATACCTCTCCAACAATATCTGCAACATAAGATAAGAACCATTAATATTACAGTTTCGAACTCAAGATGGTGTTCTCATTGCCTTACCACAGCAGCGTACGCATCTTCTCTGTCCTGTCTTTCACTCTTGCCGAGTCCCCTAGAAGAACAGAACGTCTGAACATCATAAGGTTCAAATCATCCACACACAAGTAACCAAGAAGCGACAGAGAATGAGAAGAGGAACTAACATTACAATCATTCTGTCTGAAGCTTCTGATGATGTCCCATGCTCATCCAATACATAAACCCTCCAACCCCTTAAAAACACACACAAAAAGTTTACAACTTTGATCACACCTATGTAAGTGTGTGAGAGAGTATATACTTCACCTCTCGGCGGCTTGAACCGCAAGCCTTCCAGCGACAGATCGAACTTTATTAGACTGAACCGTCTCTTTCCCGTCAGAAGATCTCGGCAACCCAATTATGAACTCATCAACCTCCTGCAAACACACACACTTCCAATCAAAACCACTTCTCACTTCCAAGAAACGTTTCGCATCATACGTACCTCTTCTTCTGCAATTTCTAACAGCCTCGTCTCAAGCTTCTGCCCTCTGGACTTCAAAACCTAATACCCAAAATCACATCACTTTCACTAAACATTTTTTAGAGATAACGGAAAACGCCCAGAGATTGAGGACTTTCGAAGTTACCGTGAGAGGCCGAAAGGTGTAGCCTTTACTAAGTGCGACTCCTGTCCGAGATAACCCTAAGTCTACGCCGAGACTGAACCCTCCTCTCCAGTTACTGTCTGTTTTCCGGCGAACGGCGTTAGGGGGTATCTCATCAGTTGACGTCGCTGCCCTCAACGGTAGAGGATAACTACGTGTTTTTATGAGAGATAAGCGAGGGACGAGAAGGGTATTTGCGTCTTTTGGGGTTCTGTGGTAAACTGTGAAGGAGGGGAGATACTGAAGAGAGCGCATTGCCGTTGGAAGAAGACGAGAACAGTGACGACTACTTTGACGATGAGACCAACAAAAGCTCTGTTCTTTAGACCTTCTGTCTCTATCCGAAGGTCCAATTAGTTTAGTTTTAACTATATGGGTCAAAAAGGCCCGATAAGTTCTTTTTATTTTTGTGAGCAAACTTTTGTAGTTTTTAGGCATGAGAGCACAGTAACAAAGCCTCTGGTATATTACGCTTAAGTAAGCTGGAAAACCAAACCAAACCATGATCGTAGGGAGCCGAGGAAATATTTAATTTTGTGGAACGTAGATATGATAACCTTTACTAAAAAACTTGATAGGACAACCAAGTTTGCCAGTGTTATTACAGAGTTTTATCATAAAAACATATTTAAAATCCAGACAAAACATAACATTTTCAACATCCAGAAAAGAGAAAAGGAGGTGGTGGCATTGCAAGACAAGTAAATAACACGAGACAGCATTTGAGAGGGAGAGAGATTTCTAGTACGTAGTCATGATCGCCTTCTGATTTCCCTCAGACATAGCCAACCTACCTGAAACAAACAAACAAACATACGAATGAATCTGAGCCTCTGGCTGACTTGTCCCTCCTCCACCCTGGCCTTCCCCATCACCCTCCTGTAACCCTGCCTCTCTCAAAAACCCCTTCGCTCCAAACCTCCAATCCCCCTCTCCTCAGACCTCTTTCCTCTGCCTCTGCCTCTGCCCATTCCCTATGCCTCGTTGTCTCTCCTCCCTCACCCCCTGAACAGCCAAAGAAAAGACCCCGTCCCTCTGAACCCCAATCCTTTTCTTCCTTTACTGCCCAACTAAATTTTTTCACCTCTCCAAAATCTGCTATCCGCTCTTCTACCTACCCCGCTGTCCTTCCTCCCCTTGCTCCCTCTTTTGATTCAAACCCTTTTGCTGTCTTGTCTTCTCATGCTCCTCTTCCCCTGGAAGAGGTAATTGATTAGTACCTATGAATACAAATATATTTTTTTGGAATGTCCGTGGATTGAATGACCCGGACAAGCATGCCCCTTTTTGTCAATGGTTTGCTAGGCATCAGCCCTCTTTTGGTATTATTCTGGAGTCTCACATCAAGAATCACAACTTAAGTCACCTTATGAGCAAACTCTGTAGAGGCTGGAACTACACATCCAACCACTCGATGGATGATGAAGGTCGTATCATTATTATTTGGAAGGACTCCGTCTCAGTTCGTGTACTACAGCAGTCGAGGCAAGCCGTTACGTGTGAAGTCAGGCTTTTAGGCACTGCTCCCTTCATTTATACAGCGATCTATGCATCTAATGAGACTGATGAGCGTGCTGATCTCTGGATGGAACTTCTCAACTCTTGCCAAACCTTCTCTCTAGACACTACTCCATGGATCATGGGCGGCGATTTCAACCAGATCATTCATCATTCCGAGCACTCAAATGCAAATGTCAACTATTTGACAAGCCGTATGGTGGAGCTTAAGGATTGCATGACTCAGCTAGGTCTCTATGACCTTCGCTATCAAGGGCCTGTCTTCACCTGGACTAATAAACAGCCTGTGTCGCCTGTAGCTAAAAAGCTGGATCGCCTTCTCATTAATAGCCAAATCCTGAACCTTTTCCCCAACTGCTCTGCCTCTTTCCTCCCTGCCCTTACTTCTGACCACTGTCCTTGCCTCCTTAATCTAGCCTACAAAACGCCCTCCCATGGTACCCGTCCCTTTAAATTCTTCAACTACCTAGCCAAACATCCTGACTTTCTTCAGGTGGTTGATGAAGCATGGAGACAAGCCGGAAGCTTTGCATGGAACCTCACAGCAATTAGCTGGAAACAGAAACAAATCAAGAGAGAGTTAAAAACACTAAACAGAGAGAATTTTTCACAAATACAAAAGAGAGTGTGTGAGGCTAACCAGTTGTTGCAGTCTGTGCAGGTTCAGGTGATGCACACTCCGACACAACTACTACTTGAACTTGAGAAGGAAGCTTTGGAGAGATGGAATTTTTTGAGAGTTATAGAGGAGAGCTATTTTAAGCAACGGTCTCGAGTCAACTGGCTTAAAGAAGGGGACCAGAATACCACCTTCTTCTATCGGATCGTTCAGTCACGCCTGAGCTACAACACCATCAGATCACTCACCCTTCCCTCGGGTCTCATACTTACTGATCCTTTCGATATGAGCTCTCATGCTATCCAACACTTCACTTCAATCCTTGGACCCAAGCCGCTGCCACCACTGGGTATTTTCTCCACTACGGAATGGTTCCAGGATCTTTCTCCCTTCCGTTGCTCTCCTTCTCAATGCCAGCTCATGATCTCCATCCCCACTGCAGAGGAAGTCACACAAATGATTCACCGGCTCAATCCCAACAAGGCCCCCGGTCCGGACGGCTTATCTTCAGGATTTTACAAGTCGGCCTGGAATATCGTTGGATCTGAGGTTGTTGCCTCCATTCTTCACTTTTTCACCACAGCTTTCATGCCCTTGGCGACGAACTCGACAATCCTTACGCTTGTCCCAAAGCACACAGGAGCTTCCAAGATCACGGACTACCGACCTATTGCTTGCCTCAACACGCTATACAAGGTTGTCTCGCGACTGCTAGTGAAAAGATTGAAGCCGCTCCTCACCCCCCTCATTGTACCTAATCAGACTGCATTTGTAAGAGGAAGATTACTAGTGGAGAACACCTCTTTGGCAGGAGAATTAATCAACGGCTATCACAAAGCAAATGGCCAGCAACGTATAACTCTAAAGGTGGACATTGCGAAAGCATTTGATACCTTATCATGGACGTTTCTCTTCTCATGCCTTGAGAGTCTGAACTTGCCTGCTCTATTCATCTCCTGGTTAAAGGCGTGTGTGTGCAATACTAGCTTCACAGTGGGTTACAATGGTGCAATTGATGGTTACTTCAAGGGAACCCGAGGGCTAAGACAGGGAGACCCTCTCTCACCTTATCTCTTCGTCATAGCTCTCAATAACTTGTCTCTGATGTTGAAGAGAGCTGCAGAGGAGAGAAAATTTCAGTACCACTTCAAATGTGCTTCAACTAAAATGACTCATCTATGTTTTGCAGATGACTTACTCATATTTATAGATGGAAGTCTTGACTCTGTCCAAGCGGTTCTACAGGTCCTCCGGGAGTTTGAGCTTCGCTCAGGGTTGGCGGTGAGTGTGCACAAAACGACTTTCTTTGCCTCAGGTCTCACGGCAGCTGACACAAACGTAATCCAATTCTCTACGGGAATGCCTTTGGGGTCCCTACCAGTACGCTACTTGGGAGTTCCTCTGGTCACTAAGAAGCTGAGCCTGCTCAACTGTGAGGTTCTTTTACAGCAGATAAAGGGAAAATTCTCTTCGTGGAGCTCCAAGTCTCTATCGTTCGCAGGACGACTTCTACTGATCAAAACCGTTATAGCGGGTATCAACACTTTCTGGTGCTCCACCTTCATCCTTCCAAAAGCGTGTGTCAATCGTATTAACTCCTTGTGTGGAGTATTCCTGTGGAAAGGCAACGTAGAAAGTCACCATTCTGCGAGAGTATCATGGGCAGTGGTAACTAGAACTAAAGAAGAGGGAGGCTTGGGAATCAAGGACTTATCTGTTTGGAACAAAGCTTGTTGTCTCAAGCTCATCTGGCTTCTCTTCTTCCAATCTGGATCCATATGGGTTGCCTGGTTCGTAGAGGAAGTATTGCAGGGGAACCTCAGTAACTTATGGACTACTCAACCAAACCGGAGGTTCTCATGGCAGGTCAACAAACTGCTTAAGCTTAGTCCTTTACTTTATCAGTGGATCAAATTGAGAGTTTCTAACGGACTCAGCTGTCGCTTCTGGACTGATCACTGGTGTGCTCTTGGGAGCCTGCGGCAGTATCTTCAACTGGGAAGTGAGAACTCGCTTGGGATCCTGGAGCAGGCAACTCTGGCATCTCTCTGCACTAATGGCGTCTGGCAAATACCTCCTGCTCGTTCTGAGGCGCAGGTACAACTTCATGCTCTCCTCACTACAATCATTTTAAATGAGGAAGATGATTACTATGTATGGGAAATAGATGGCAAAGAGACAAGAAAGTATGCTATTGGACAAGTATATGATCACATACGCGTTCAGGAACCTCGTGTTTCTTGGTACCAAACGATTTGGAATAAGGGAGGAATTCCGAGGCACAGCTTCCTTGCTTGGCTCCTAGTGCTCAACCGCTGTCCCACTAGAGACAGAATCATCAGCTGGGGCATCCCCTCGTCTCCCCTCTGTCTCCTCTGCAATGTGCAATGTGAGAGTCGAGATCATCTTTACTTTCAATGTTCTTTCACTTGGGAACTCTGGAGCGTCCTCATTCGTCGTTGTGGACTGTTACCGGAAAGGGAATGGAGCAGAGTGCTTGATCAACTTCAACGGCTAAATCGCAGATCGCCAATAGGTATCCTTTCGCTTCTCTGTTGGCAAGCATGTCTTTATTGGTCGTGGTCTGAACGGAACACCAGATTGCATCAGAACATCTTTCGCTCTCCGGACTCCATTCTTCGTCGGATTGATAGACAAATCAAGGACAGGATCCAATCCCTCCGTGATGCAAACCCTACTACCTCTTCACTCATGATGCAACAATGGCTTGCTTGAACCATCGACTTCTCCTCTTCTCTCGTTAACTTCTAGGCTCTCTACATCTCAGTGGGCTTAAGGTGTTGTTAAATTATGATTCTTGATATTTAACTTTGGGGCTGGGCTTTATCTTAAACTTAAGCTGTAAGCTTGTAAAACATTTATGTTTCCCCTTTCGCTTTTAATATGAAAAAAAGTTGCAAAAAAAAAAAAAAACATACGAATGAATGAACGGTTTTAAACTTTGTTTTCTCAAAAAAAGAAAGAAAAAAAGAATGAAGAAAGTAACGTACGTGCGAGAGATACGCCAGAGCGGCCCCTACTTATTAGTGGGATGACCGAATCAACTACAATTTTAAAGCCTCCCACAGAACCTCCGCTAAGTTTCAGAGCCGTTTCAATAGCATCTAGTCCACAGAGATAAACAAAAACACACCCTTCCCGGGGAGAAAAACGTTCGGATTGAGGGAAAACCGCACGTACCATCTCCTCGAGAACATCCCTAGCAAGGGAAGTATCAAATCCTGTAACTTTCAACCTAAAATAGCAGGACATCATATTATGTTATCAATAGGACAAAAACAAACATTCTTCATTAACAAATAAGAAAGGTAAAAAAAAAAAATCAACTTACGCGCGCAGTAGGTTTTTGTCTTGTGCTTCGGTAGTAGAAAAGAAATGGTCAAGGCGATTGTTTTCGAAAGGGTAAGCCGTAACTCGTAGCATACGTCCTCCCATGACGCTTCCATCAAACTTCAACGCCTTTTCTTCATCTTCTTCGTTAAGATAGATTAATCCGCATCTGTAAAAATAAAAATAAAAAACACAAAGATTATTATAGACTAAGTAGCAATAGCGATCAAGCTGAGGGAGGAACAAGTCACAAACCTGCAGAGAATAGTATGAGTCTTGTCAACTTCGGGAACAGAAACATGTATTAGCTTTATTCCACGTGATGCGAAGTGTTTTATAAGGGCCTCTTCAACATCAGTCCTATCAGTGGAGCCGTCGTATCCCTCAACCACCATCCTGATAATGCTATATTATTGCAAAAAGGATATTAATTAATTACTACCGTGAGACACAATAACACATGATCTATCTAATTAGATATACAAGACAGAACCTGCTTTTTCGAACCGCTGCATCACTACCGTTCAATTCCACACCTTCCACACCCTAAAGTAAATAAGATCACAACTAATTCGAGAAACAGAAAGCGATGATAAGGATCGAAGAATAATTACTTTGATCACGGATTCGTCCATGGCTACTGCTGCGCTAGGTTTTTCGAGAGGCGATAAAGATACATATTTTGTTTTCGGATTTTTTTTTTTTTTGGTCTTTATAGAGAGTCTCGACTTTAATTGTTATTCTGGTTAAAAAAAAAAAAAAATTGTTATTCTGGTTTTGGGCCGTAACCGTCCTGCTCGTTGGGTCTTAAATTTAGTTTAAGCCTCGATTAGGCCCATTCACTAATAATCCTCTTCTGAAGCATTAACATTTCGAAAGCGATCATTGTAATTGTACCGACTGTTTTGCGCTCACGTCAGCACTTACCAGGCCCTGTCATGCTCCAGAAATCTTCAAGATATTTCTCCTTTCTCGGGTAGGAGGCGTTTGCTCAAACAATGTTTCTTTGGACTAGTTTCTTGCCTTTCACAAGATAAATAATTAATCTGATGATGACCCCCCCCTTATTTTATTGTCCCTACTGCCATTTTACTCAAAGCTAGCCTACCAAATTTAAGCATTTCTTAGAGCAATTCCATCGTCTTAAAACCATAAAAGTTTCTAAAAATAAAAAAAAGTTTTATAGTTACTCACCCATGTTTTCATCAATAAAACACTAATTTCTTCTCACATAACGATTTTAATGATGAGAACTTTTGATCATTCTCTCTCTAGAAAACCGACATTACATGGCTGAATTACATAATAAAAATGTACACAACACTTATCTTGTTGCAAAAGGTGATTAATAAAATTCAACATGAGCTACGATGATTCATCTACCAGTCTACTCAACGGGCAGCATTCATATACACCGTATGTATAATTTGTTGAATTAAAAAAAAATGGAATATACGAAGCTTGTTTTTGCTACTAAAGAAAAAACTTCTGCCTTTTATCTACTCACATGATTAAACAATTAAGATTTGTTTGGGCTGACCTTTACAGGCCCATAGGCTTATAAAGCCTACTGATATATTAAACCGGCATGGAACGGTATTTCGATCGAGTTAACAAAAAATCAGTTATGACAAGAATCGAACCGGAGCATCGGGAAACAACAGAACCGGAAGTCTCGTGCCTTTCTCTTGTTTGTTTTGTTTCCGACAAAAATCTCGTAACTGAAGCCAAACTGGACCTATCCCGTTTGGTAAATTCACGATCAGATTCACTATTCCCTCTACTGACTTCGGATGCGATCTGGATTGCGTCTCTGATTCTTGATTCGGTCTCTGAGTTAGCTTCCTTGTACTTCACGTCGAGTCTTGCCGCGGCGAAGTCTCTCTTAGAGCTGATCGGTGAGAAAAGCTCGAAACTTTGGATGCGGCGGAGGAGGAACAGAGTACTCGACGCAGAACCTCGAAGGATCCACGACGGTAGTGAGACGGTGCGTGAAGGGTTGGAAGCGGAGAAAACGGCGTCACATAAGGAGCAGCGGAGTTTCACTGCTTTGGGGAGGTTAGTGTCGGTGTTGCGCACGAGGTGAGTCCAGTACCACGCGCCTTTGCCTTTAACCACTCTGGCTCTCACCGTTAGCAGCCCTTCGTATCTCTTGTTTAATGCTTTCGTTGTTAGCTCGTCGGTTGTTAACTCATTGATCGCTGTCTCTGGAGCGTTCGTCGTCGACATTTGCCAAGACAGGAACAAAAAAAAGATCGGAACTTTCGAGGTGGGTTTTTTTGAGAGAGAGTGATGTTTTGTTTTTCTTGGTTATGTTCTTTAAAAAGGGGTTTAAGCGGGAGATGTTGTTGCCTCTTAAAAAACGTGTGATGTTTTCTTAACCGGGAAAATTCGCCGGGAGACGGTTAACTTCGTCGTCCTCCCTAGCCATTTTTTTCTGATGATCAAGAGAAATTCACTGCTATGGTTTTCTTTCTAATGTCACTCACTGATCCTTCTTTTTTTGCTAATTTGAAGAAAGAGACAGAGGGAGAGGAAGAAGACGAGAGTTCAGTGTTCAGACAAGTGAAGTGATGAATGAAAGTCACGCGCGTGGAACCACTGAAGTCAGACTCTCTCATGTTTTGCTGCAAAACAAACAGTATTCATCTCAGCCAAATGAAACTTCTAACATTCAGACAAGAACCAATCAATGATACCTGAGATCAGCAGAACCAAACTGAGCAGCTGATCCTATCCCAAACTCGCCACGCCTCGAACTTGTTAAGATCAGCCATTGCTGGAAACCCTGAGCTCGAGACTATCACCGCAGCTGCTAATGCTCCACATAAAAACCTCTTCCACGTCTTTGGTTGTCCACCGGAGCAACAATCTTCCCTTTTCAAACAACAAATTCAACGCCATAAGTCTCTAAAAATCCAAACTTTTCCAGAACAGGGGATCATAAAGACTGTGTTTTTTGTGATGGAAATGTTCGAGACTCACCTAGAACTTGACGAATCTCTTTCTGGTTTTGAACGGGAGGTTAGCTGTAAACGCCTCAATGGGGACCTTGGAAGATGGTAAAGAGACCTTGAGACGGGAGATGAGGGTCGTGTAGTGTCAAGTGACTTCATGGGCAGAGGAGAGAGAGCCATTGTTAGAGGTTTAAACTTTGCAGAGTAGAATTGGTACATTCAAGTTTATAAAACAAGAGACGATCTCGCACGTGTGAATGATTTCCATTATCCACTTTGATTGGGTTAGATGTGTACACGTATGTCACTTGTGTTCACCACTTTACTTGACTCTGTTCTGCCGTGTCACATAGAACACAATAACATAGGATCTTTGGTAGAGGAGCTGATTGTGTTTATATACTCATGTCTGCGTGAACGAATCGAAACTATAGAAATTGCAAAGAAGGATAACAAAAGCAAACTACATTAGAATCTGTAAAACTCTTCGAGCTTTTCCGGTATAAAGTCAGGGTCTATAGGTGCACGGTTCTTGATCTTCTCTTGTAGATCTAAACTCTTGGGAAGTATAATCTCGGCTGCTAGACCTTGTGTAGAGAAATACCCCTCCAACAATATCTGCAACATAAGAAACACTCGATAAGAACAACCATAGATACTAATACTCAAGATGGTGTTCTCATTGCCTTACCACAGCAGCGTACGCATCTTCTCTGTTCTGCCTTTCACTCTTGCCGAGTCCCCTGAAATGTTCAAACCTCATCAGGTTCAAACCATCCACACACACGAGTAACCAAGAACAGAGAGAGGTTGAGAAGAGGAACTAACATTACAATCATTCTGTCTGAAGCTTCTGATGATGTCCCATGTTCATCCAATACATAAACCCTCCAACCCCTTAAAAAAACACAAAAAGTTTACAACTTTGACCACAATCTACGTATCTATGTGAGTACGCTTCACCTCTCAGCAGCTTGAACCGCAAGCCTTCCAGCGACAGATCGAACTTTATTAGACTGAACCGTCTCTTTCCCGTCAGAAGATCTCGGCAACCCAATTATGAACTCATCAACCTCCTGCAAACACACACACTTCCAATCAAAACCACTTCTCAATTCCAAGAAACGTTTCGAATCATACCTCTTCTTCTGCAATTTCTAACAGCCTCGTCTCGAGTTTCTGCCCTCTCGATTTCAAAACCTAACCCCCAAAACCACATCATCACTTCACTAAAACCTTTTAAACATAACGTAAAACGAACAGAGAGATGGAGGACATTCGAAAGTTACCGTGAGAGGACGAAAGGTGTAGCCTTTACTAAGTGCGACTCCTGTCTTCGACAACCCTAAGTCTACGCCGAGACTAAACCCTCCTCTCCAGTTGCTGTCTGTTTTCCGGCGAACGGCGTTAGGGGGTATCTCATCAGTTGACGTCGCTGCCCTCAACGGTAGAGGATAATTACGGGTTTTAATGAGAGATAAGCGAGGGACGAGAAGGGTATTTACGTCTTTTGCGGTTCTGTGGTAAACTGTGAAGGAGGGGAGATACTGAAGAGAGCGCATTGCAGTTGGAAGAAGACGAGAACAGTGACAACTACTTTGACGATGAGACCAACAAAAGCTATGTTCTTAGACCTTCTGTTTCTATCCGAAGGTCCAGTTAGTTTAGTTTTAACTATATGGGTCAAAAAGGCCCGATAAGTTCTTTTTATTTTTGTGACCCCAATTTGTTCTATTTGTATATTTTCTATTTTTACGGGTCAAAGAGGCCCATTGAAATAGTAATTTCAAGATCAAATAAAACATCTTTATTTCACCAAAATCTTAATAATGATTGTGAGAAAAAAGTTCTCACCCATCTCTTTTTCTTACATATGAATATATGATGAATCAAATATCAAACATAATAGAATAATAAACTGGTAAAAGAACAGAAAGAAAAAAAAATATTTATTCCAAGTAAACCTACAAAAACAAATTAAATGGCTGGAGGTAATGGGTGTGTATAAATCAGGTGCGGGAGAGAGCACGGACAGCTTCCTCATAGTAAGGGTGAATAAAAGCACTGTTCATTTGCCAGACTTTGAACGACGCCGTAACAGTCGCATCAATGGCATTGTTGAATACAAAAAGCTTTGCTGCTCCATAGATGGCTTTTGTTGGATATACCCTTGATGTTATACATGTTCTTCCACCTTGTGCAAATCCTTCTACTATCGAATGATCCACCTGCATAAATAAATAAATAAATTCAGTTTAAAGTGTATGGTAATAATGAAATTATCTGTCAACGTATGTATAAAGTCATGCTGATTCGGTCAATTTACCAGTATTCTCATGGTCAATTTCTCCCCTTTTAGAACCGGTACAGAACTACCATAAATCGGCTTAACGACATCGTTGGCAAAAGTTGACCTGTTACATAAAATGTTATATTTCATAGTGGAATGCTATACCACGGTTAGACATTACTTTATAATAATTTTAAGAAAATAATACCTTGAAGTGTCTGTGCAGAAGAAAGTTTTGAGCTTAGAATCTTTTCCCTTGGCCACATAGAAGTAAATCGGAGTTTGCTCCGACAAGCTTTTATCGGCAAGAACCGAGAATCCAAAAGGTCCTAAAGCACCACGGACGGTGGAACCTCCGCTCTTCTGGCAGCTAAACTCCTCAGCCTCAGCCACCACTGAAGCATCTCCAAGGATTTTGTCAAGAGACTCTTTCTTGATCTCGAACTCCGCTTCTATGTCTAGCTGAGCTGCAGAATCCACATCGACCGGTACTACTGAACCGGGACCGACTTCTATATCAAATTGCTTGCTGTTTAATCTAAGAGATTCTATTTCTTCCACTGGCCATTGGACCAAGTTCTTCCCTGTCTTTGTGTCGAGAACAACGGTTCTTGGGATACCCTAATCATAGTATAAACAAACTTTTAGCCCCACCTTGGATTACAAGCAACTATAGCAAACAAAACTTAACTTTAACAGCACGTTATGTTAAGAAAACAGAACATACCTGAAGAGAAGACCAGCCCTTTTGTACATCAGCTGCCTCACTATCAGATTCACCAATCCAACTCCATAAGATTCTCCGACCCTTGTTCTGGTCATAAAACGTCTTTGAAGCGTAGAACTTTCCGTAATCATATCTCAAACTAGCACTCATCCCAACATCGACAGTTGGATCATCCGGGATCCATGTTCCGTTCGAATCAAAATACGTCCCCACGGCATAATGATCGAACCTGGTGTCGTCCATACTAGCCTTCACGATGTGCTTCACATCTGGTCCGTTGACCGATGTGTCGAGCCCATTGACCGCGGTTTTAGACACTGGATAAAAGTCAACACACTCCCACATCCCGGTGTTTGGAACCTTGTGCAACAATGTGTCGTGTTTCTCGTAAGTCTTGAAGTCGGTAGTGTCGTACACTAGTGAGATCCCGGTTTTGTTGATCTTGGAACCGATTGTGATCCGCCATTTTCCATCTGATGTCTTCCATGCAGTCGTTGGGTCACGGAAGTCCTTGGGGAGAATACCTGGCGGAGGTACTAGAACCGGATTGCCTGAATACTTGACCCATTTCAATAGGAGTGGGTCGTTGAGGTCCTCAGGGTATGCAAGGTTTTGGACCTGAAAATTTTATATTAATTATCTTAAAACAAAACTAAACCTTTTGATCAGAAAAAAAAACAAAAAAAAAACTAAACCTAACTTGCATGTTCCAGGACCAAAACTAACGTACGGAAATCTGGCTGTATAACTCACTATATCTACTATTTGCCTAACAGTTCATAAACATAATTTAAAATCCTCTCGTCAATTGTTGTCGCATCTGTATTTCAAAAACTATTTGTTAAAATTATCACATGTTCATTACAGTTACTTTAATAAATATCATCGGATTAACATTCACCCATTTTCCTCACGGTTAAGCCCTGTTCTTTAGAAAAAATAGTATTTTGTATCGTTAGAAAAAATAGTATTTTGGTAATAACTTTGTTAGATTTGATTTTATTTATTAGAGTTACATGAGCTTTATACTTTAGCGCAAATAACTACTTTACTAGAGTTAATATAAATATTGCTATAGTTATAACTATTCTGTTTTATCAATGTATATTACTTTTCTTCCAACACTTTTAAGTTGAATGTAAAGTTGTAATTCGGGTTTACATACCTGTACTGATTTGTCAGTGGAACCAGTGTATAACATGACGATAGAGCCATCATCGAGGAATGTGGCTGAGCCTGTCCAGACACCATTGGCATCATACCATTGGTCAGCAACCATGGCTATGGGCAAATGGACCCAATGGATTAGGTCCTTAGACACGGCATGACCCCAGACAATATCACCCCATACGGCTGCGTTTGGATTATACTGGTAGAAGAAATGGTACCATCCTTTGTAGAACAATGGACCTAGACAAAATGCAAAACATTATGTTTTATTGGGTGGTCAAAATGAATATAACTCCGAAATATTGAGATTTTATAAGTAGACGACAAAGTTCTAGGTATCAAATCGAGATAGCATAGTTTAGTATACCCCACGGGCTTTAATCAATTTGAGATAAGATCTAAACTTTGCATTCATAAGGATTTATCAATCAAGATAACTTTTATGTGGCAACCAGTGATTTGCACAATCTCTTTAGCATGTGGATCTCATGTGAGATATGAAGTGGCAAAATCAGTTTAAACTAAATATAATAAATTTTTGCTATTGGTTGTGTGGTAACTCTGTTCTGATTTTGTCAGTGGGCCTTTGGCTATAACGTGGAATGTGTGATGACGTTATGTGATCCACTACTTCTTGTCCCTCCAATTATTTCTTATAAATTTCATAATTTTGTATTAAGATAAACATACTTTACAGTTACACTAAGAGAAAATCATTTTTTATAAAATTTATTATAAACAGAAAAGAAAGGAAAGTGAAACTTACCATTCGGATCTGCAGAAAGAAAAACCCAGATTTGCCATTGAGCAACATCGTATTGGATAAACGGAGGAAGAAGAAAACAAAAAAAATAAGCAGGAATATTAGAACAGAATTAGAGACTAATTAACACAAGATCATATGATAAATGAAACTATACAATGTTCTCTGAATGAAATTTGATAGATTTGAATGAATCAATCACTGTTGAATAATTTGGAAATTTGAAGATTTTAAATATTCTCTCCCGTATTATGGAAAAGGAAATATATACGTTAACGTGAAGAATGAATATTCTTTGAATGTGTAACAAAAAGAGGAAAGACTTTTTCAACCAAAGTAACAGATAATTAAAATCAACTAATTAATTATTTTTTTCTTTTAGCAAATGTTGCCCATACCGTTCATCCAATTCTGTTCTGGCTGGAAATGAAAGGCCGTTCGTTGCCACGACAACACACTGTTGTTCCAAGCGAACGCCACCGTATTCCGCTCACCGGAAAGCTTCCACAACTGATCATTGCTTTTCTCCGATACGCCAGCAAGACGGGCAGGTGACGATGTCGTTGCTGTTTCATCGTCTTCGATTTTAACGTCGTTGGATCTACGAGATCCGTCGTGTGTGGCGATGAGAGCGACGTAAAAGGCGATAAACAAAAGCCCAAATGAGACGGCGAAGAAACCTTTAACGGGTCTTTTACGGCGACGGGTTTCCGCATTCGGGTCGGATCTTGACTCGTCGGATAATAATGGGTCCTCTTTTCTGGCGGAGATTGGCAAGAGTGCATCGGAGATAGCCATTGTTTTTTTTTTTCTTTGTGTTTGAGATTTCGATGCACGAGCTTTTCTAAATCCTCTATTTATAGTAGAGTCGGAAAATAAAATTAAAAAAAAAAGTGAGATTTATGTCTTCCTGCCTCGCTGGAAGAAAGAGAAATGTGTACGAATGTCAAAGTAAAAGAGATTGGTCCTTCTGTAATAATGCAGTGTCTAAATCATTTTTATGTATTTATATTATAAATTTTGTTTTCCATTCTACAATGAATTAGCCCATGAAAGGTAAACTAATAGTAGTAAAATTTCTCAAAACTGAAAAAAATGGATAATTTGCTCAAAAACAAAGGAAAATGGCGAAATTAATTAATTGCCAAAAACAGTAAAAATAGCAGAAAGCTTAGTGACGTGGTGGGATGATATTGTCAAGACTACCCTTTTAGTATAGCGATGTTTCTGTTTGGGAGGATGTAGGGCAAATACACTTGGTATCTTTTGATATCTTGTAAGTACAAAAAGATATAGAAAAGATTTTGGATTAGATTTCAAAATTCTTCTCGTTGAGAGAGAATTGACTGTGCTTTCCTGCAGTAAAACAAAAGGAATCCATCTAAAAGATTTACATCGGTAATATACGAAGCTTTTGTAATAAAAAACTTCTACTATCTAGCATACAAGTTTTCTTTCTTCATCTTCTTACTCTGTTGTTACATTTTCATAAGTTTCTCTATTTTTTTCTTCAAGAGTTCACGAGTTGTGAACAACCGAAGAACATATTTTTTCCAGTTTCTTCCTCTACACAATCATTTAGCTTATCCAACCATTCATCATCACAATCCTGAACAAGATTATTACTTCTCTCTGCCGGAGTTTATCATCTGCCATTCAAAGATTCCTCCGGTCACTTTTCCAACGGTACCGTCTCAGAATTAGCTGGCTATCTGGTCGTGTATACGGTTGTTATTATTTTAGCCAGCTAATAAAAATATGGACGTGGTCTACTTCACCAGCCTCCACATGATTCATTTCTACGTTCAAAGACCTCTGAGCTGTCACAACAATTTAAAGACTTCTCATACAATATAATAAAGATATATACTATGATAATATGATAGTTAGACGGCTACAATATATCAAGGATGTATGTATTTTAATATTAGCTTATGCATAGAGGAGTTTTAGCCGGTTATAAATCATTCAAATATACTATTCTTGAAAATTATGGTTACTTACATTTTAACTTGGCCATACACATTAAGAATTCCAAAAAACGGACAAAATATTGATTTACTTATCAGTGATGTGAATTACCGTAAAGACCATAGTTAGTTATTTTATATTTTGTTCTGTGACACGGAGTGAACTAATCTTGTAAAACACGTTCAATAAAAATTGATGGTAAGCTAGCTAAAATAATTTATGGTTTGAAATCATAAAGCTTAACCTAAACCCAAAGCAGTAAACCCTAAAAAATATGCTAAGACCTAAACCCGAAACTCTAAACCACAAACCCTAAATCAATACCATAAGCCTTAACCAAACAACAACACCTTAGACCATGCACCATTGATCAGAAACCTTGGACACTATAACACGATACACTAAACCGTATAGACAATTTCATTAAGCCTATGCCATGGTAGATAGAGAAGAAATATAAGTCAATTATGAGATGTCCAATTTTTTATGTGGACAGTTACCACATGTTTTGGATGGCTAACACAGCTAATGAACATGTCAATAATAAGGTTAGCTATAAATTATCATACCGGCCCCTACACTCTAAAGTTTAAACGATAAATCGAAATCTCTAGACCTCCTACGTCTATGATATAAGAATGCTTGTTAATTTTGTAGATGGATGTGTAACTTTTTTGATAGCTTGTTAACACTTTTTTGGATAGATAATACAATTAATTAACATGTCAATAATATGATTAGCTATAAATTATCAAACCCATGTACTCTATAGTTTTAACCATAAATCAAAATCCCTAATCCCCCTACGTCTATGATATAAGATTGCTTGTTAATTTTGTAGACAGATGTGTAACTTGTTTGATAGCTTGTTAACACATTTTTGGATGACTAACATAATTAATTAACATGTTGATAGTAAGATTAGCTATAAATTATCATACCACTATACTCTACCATTTTAACCATAAATCGAAATCCCTAAACCCCCAACGGCTTTGATATAAAATTGCTTGTTAATTTTATAGATGGATGCATAACGTGTTTGATAGCTTGTTAACAGTAATTTTATAACTTATTAATGGTTATGAGAAACCTAACTTTCAATCATCCGGAATTCACTCTTATAGTACAATAATTTTTCTGGCTATCCATTAAATAAAGTTTTTGGTTAACAATTTTGCGAGCTGGTAATAAATTTAATTATCCAAACATTGCATAGACAATAATTATTGTCTATTCAACACACACACACACACACCGAAAAATCAGAGACCTTCGATGGAGACACAGCGGCAAAGAGATTCACCAGAGACCGAGAGGCAGATAGCTTCAACCTCGAGACAGGAAAAGCCAGTCTCATGATCTTTCTTCTCTTGTTTTCGATGATCTATTTCAGCTTCCATAACTTCAATATTGATAGCTTCGCCAGGGATACAACAGCTGATAGATTCACCGTAGACGCAAATACAGAGAGCTTGACCTGAGACACAGATTTTGCGAGGTTCACGGGATATGCACCGGCCGAGGGCTTCATAGGAGAAGCATCTTGTAAGGCTTATCTTGAAGCTGGACAATGTCTCGAATGGTTTCTACTTCTTTGGCTTCGAATGAATTTATTATTTATCTAGTAACATAGACTTTGTGATACAGTGGTACCTTCACTCCGACTCGTTCTTCACGGCCGGGAAAAATTCTCTCTCAGAATGGGAAGTTGTGGAGTTCGGTGTTCGTCATCTTCCATTTGGGGTCTTTAGTTATAGAATCTAGGGTTTGGTTAAGGATTGAAGGTGTTTTAGAGAGGAAAAAGGATGGAGGGGGAGAGATGTTGAGAGATTTTTTGGATTAGTGAGGATACGATGGAAGAAAGAGAATAGCTGCAAATATAGAATTTTGAAAGGAACCTATTTTGAAATCGTAAATGGGATCATAGTTGTAATTTTGGATTGACAACTCCTGCGAAAATGAGTTTTCTCTTAGAAGAAACAGATTTGGGAAATCTACTAGGATAACTTTAGAATTTAAGACTGACAAAATCCTGAGATAAGTACTTCATATCTTATATCTCTATTTTGTATACTCACGCCGAGTGAACCGATATAGGGGTAGCAGAGTCTTAAAAATTTATAAACAGTGATGGAAAAGATGATTTTTGGTAGAGTGCTAAATATCGTATAAGTCTTTGGTAGATATCCTAATTTCCCAAAAAAAAAAAAATAAGGAAAACAATTGTATTCGTTCATATCTGTTAATTAGTCCGTTTGGTTGAATGAGTATGACTTATGACAAAGATATGAGTTATACATTGAATTGTCAACCTACTTTTGTAGAAATTCATTTTTGTAAGTGCAGTTGGAGATGTGTCTAAATCTCGACCAAGGCATAGATAATCACTAGAGAAGAATATAATTCATTACTAAATCCATTACATTTTCATTAATTGGAGATATTAGTTTCACAGTTATTTGTTAGCAAAAATGGTTATATACAGTGGCCGAGTCAGAAAATATTTATACCAGAGTCATAATTTAAATTAATTAAATTAAAATTTATTTAAAATATAATTTATTAATACTAATTTAAAAGTATTTGTAACATAAACTATTAAGCTGTTTTAATTTTCAGAAGAAATTATATTTGAAACAAAAAGTATATACATAAGGTATTTAAAAATTAATTGCTAAATAAAACTTTCAAACAAAGTGGAAAATGAACTAAATAAATTGTAAAACAGCCGAAAGAAAAAATAATAAGAACGTAAACAAACAAAAAACATATAAGAAAACACTTGAAAAGTAATAAAAAAACTGGTTTGACTTATATGTTCGGTTTTAAATCAGGATTTTAGGCCCAAATTATTTAAAGAAGAAGGTAAAAAAGAAGAAAAGAGGGGGCTTAGAGGATAATCGATCTTGGGATAAAGGGAATCAATTGATAGGAAGTAGACCAACTGAGCAAATATTATTTACATGTCTAAGCTTAAAATTTTAATTTTTCATGTTTGACTGGGGTCAGCTGACCCCACTCCTCACCATGTAGCTCCGCCCCTGGTTATATATATATGCAGATTGTGTTTAGTGTCAAGGTTGGCATACGTTGTAACATATACAAATACATCATATTCTTTTTTTTTTGAACACAACAAATACATCATATTCACTTCTTTGAAAATATAGCTGTAATTCCTATTTGCCTTCTTCGAAGATTTTTACTTCCGTGTAATATTTGATATTGCAAACTAGGCCTGGGCGTTCGGTGGCCCGTTCGGTATCGGTCCGGTTGATTCGGATTTTCGGATTTTCGGTGTTATGCTCACAAGTACCATTCGATTTTTACTAATTATCGGATCGGATTCGGTTCGGATCCTTCCGGGTTCGGTTCGGATCGGATGTAACCAATGTTTAAAATTGTCCAAAAAAAATATTTTTAAACCTCAAAAATTGACAAATTTTCTTTTCAAAAAATATAAATTATTTACAAATCTCGTTAAATATTAGTTAAACTATCTAAATTAGTTAAAAAGTATTAAAAATAACAAATAAAACAAAATACAAAGATATTTTGAATACTTTAAAATATCTAATCACCTTAAAATATATAGAAATATTAACATATTTAACTAATTTCGGATATTTTCGGATCCTAATTTGGATTTTGGTTCGGTTCGGATTATAACCAAACTCCAAAGTACTAAGTTCATAAGTCCCATTCGGATATTTTTGTATACCAGTTCGGATTCGGTTTTGGTTTTTCCGGTTCGGGTCTAGGTAAATACTTCGGGTTGAGTTAAAAACGCCCAGGCCTATTGCAAACTTCTAATTTCTTTGGTCAGCATTGATATTACCAACTTAAAGGCAGCAGTTAATATCGAATTACGAATAATTTATAGAGAGACACGAGAAACACGAGAAACACGTAAACATAACCGGCCAACTACTAGTCTAGTTTAACTGCTAAACTAAAACTCTTTTCTTCTAAGACAACAAATAAGCTGGAAACACATTAACTCGATCCAACATAAAACAAAAGTTTAGACCAGTAAAAACAGCTAAGTAGTTTTGAACCATTGATTTCATTTGGCCGGTGGAAAAATGAAAAAAAAGAAAAACATTAAGAGAATTAGTTTTAGTTCCATCAGGAAAGAATGATACTCCCTCCGTTTCTAAAAGATCCATGTTCTGGAAAAAAAATTTGTTTCAAAAAGATACATCTTTTTCATTTTTAATGCACTTTTTAATGAAAATTTGTACATTTCAAAAAATATAATTGTATTTATTAAAATCTTATTGGTTAAAATTTATGGGGAATAGTTAATTAAGAAAATCAATATATTGGTAACTAAAATTTTATGTTTTTCTTAATAAATGTAAAAAATCTAAAACATACATCTTTTAGAAACGGAGGAAGTAGTTAAGAATTTAAAATATACATTTAACACCACTTGTTAGTTTGGTCAAGCACATTAAATAATACATTGTCTCAATCACAACAGTGTCCAGGAGGAGGAACCCATGTCCAATAATTATGATAAGAAATGAACCAACACCGATTATAAGAAGAATAAACAATTATTCCAACACGTGAAACCTATTCAAGCCACATATCAATTGCATGTGGGATTGAAGATTGAAAGCTAACTTACAAACTAGAAAGATCGGAAAGTAAAAAATGTCTCTGATAACAACCTTTTGAATACATTTCCTCCCGATTTGTGAGAAAACAGCTTCTCCAAATCCATATTTGACCCGATCTCAATGGTTAGAACTTCTAAATGTTTCAAGAGAAGCAACTCCTCCGAGCTTTTGTCAAATTGGACTCGATAGGAACCTAGTAATTTTAATCTTCTTAAACTCGACAACATAGATATTCCATCGATACTCTCAAGATTCCTCATACGCTCTAGATACAAATGTATTAGCCTTTTCAACTTCCAGAGACCAGCAGGTAGCTCCCAGATATCTGTTCTTGACAAATCAAGATATTTTAAGGAGACTAACTCTGATATTTCCTTCGGCAATTCAGAAATACTATCGTTCTGAGAGAGATCCAAAACAACTAGTTTTGGCATATGCTTAAAGAAGCCACTTGAGATATATGCGCTGTTTTCTTGGAGAAATAGAGTCGTTAGTTCGGGACACTCGGGACTACCAGATATCCCTTCAATCTTATTCCTCATCAGTGACATTCTTTCCACAGCACTCCACTTCTCTACTTTGGGTACCTTACTTAACCCAACTCCGGCTCGCACGATACACTTTTCTTTTTTCCAAAATCAGATGATATCCCTAGAGCCATCTCACGAACCACATCATGCATTTTCACCTTTGATATGCTGCTTCCTTCCTCCAGCAGCAAACATGAACTGACAAGGGTAGCAATTATACCATAACCTTGGTTTACTGTTCTTTCTCTGTCTTCGTTTTCTCCTATGAATCTCTCACATATCCAGTAGTCTATCAACTTCTCTTTTTCTATCAAATAATCTTCAGGAAAAAGAGAGCAATACTGGAAGCATGACTTGATGTGTTTACCCTTCAAGTTATCATAGCTATACTTTAGAATAGGAAGGATTTGGTCATCCATGCCAGCAAAATCCTCAACCGCAAGATCCCATTCTTTATAGTTTTTGCATGACATGGTCTCGCCAATGACGCTGAGAGCTAAAGGTAGGCCACCGCATTTTTCAGCAACTTTCTTGCTTGTTCTAGAATGCGTGGGTGGCTTTTAACGTGAGTGGTCCGACTTTTTCTTGAACAGATCCCACGCAGCACTGTCTGTTAGACACTGGACTTCCATTGGATCATCGACCCCCATGTAGCCACATACTTCCCTAGAACGAGTGGTGAATACTACTTTGCATCCGTTTTCTCTTGTCGGAAATGGAATTCCGATTTCTTCTAAATTCACTTTTCTCCAGATGTTATCCAATAATAAGACAAATTTCTTATTCTTCATACGAGCTTGTATATCATAGGCCTTATGTCTTTTGTCTTTCCAGTCCCACTCCTCTCCATGAAGGCCTAACTTCTCAGCGATATCATCTTGAATCTTCTCAACCCGTAGATCACTGGACACCACAACCCAAATGACAATCTGGACACCATCAACTCCATCACACAACTTATTGTTGATCTGTGTGAGAAGAGTTGTTTTCCTACTCCACCCATTCCATAGAGGCCCACAGTTTGAGTTTCGTCATCCATGAGGCGATTCCACGCCTTCTCTAGCATCGTTTCTCGACCAAAATTACCGGTTGTAAAGGCCTTTCCTCAACTACGCATCTCATAGCCGGCGGTTCAGCCGCAACAACTTCAAAACTCCGTTAGATATGAGACTCTCAACCTCTTTCAACATGAGAGAAACCCTTCTCCCGTAATGGAAGCTAGACTTTACGTTCTTCGAACAAACACCAAGAAGACACAACCTTTGTAGTTCCCTGGTTCTAGTAATATTTAGATCGTCAAAGTGATTTTCGATGGTCTGAACACTTGTAAGCCATACCTGGACTTCGTTTAGCCTTTGTTGACCCTTGCCTTCTTCCTCTTGCACCCTTCTTAACACATCATATCGCCTTGACTTGAGTACTCTTATGGTTTCCTCCAGAGCCACCAAATTCTTCTCCAGATTACGAATATGGTCCGAATCGCCTGATATTTGGATAGAGATGCAACCACCCATCCTGCACTTGAGTTGACACACAAAGAGGGATCAAAATGTAACAAAGGAACAATTTGCCAATAAAGAACAATGCTATTGAACTGGAATATTATTTGTCCTTCTTCTGAATTCAGAAAAAGTCAAGTCGTCGAAATTAAAAAAAATAGAGGTGACTTTTTCAAGCAATTACGCAAGTCGTCTATATCACGTTTGGTACGAACACGGAGGCAATTTTTAAGGCTACTTAATCAATACAAAACTTAGTGGTGTCGAACAAGGGGCAATTTTATTCACCACCCCGGCTCATGAAGAGAAAAGACAGATATATGCACTCGAAACACGAAAGCTTAATGCTTAATTCGAATGAAAATTAAGACAGAAACTAAGACAGACGTCACAGACCGATATAGGCAGAGATCAATTTTTTCAATCAACATAAGTTAACTCCAAGAAAGCAAAAGAGCATTATAATCTGCTTTTTAAATAAACCTAGTATGCATTATACGTTTGATAACAGGTGTCTGAGTGATGAGTGCAAATGCAATCATGCAATTTAGAACTATTTTTCCCCTTTTTATAGAAGAATTTTACAAATGATCCCCATATTACTACACATTCTCGAAATCACTCCACGTACTATTATTTTTACAAGTAGCCCCCATATATGCATTCTTATACGGATACATTATTTATTAGCTTATTGCTCTACATTTTCACATTCTAGAAACACAACAACCACAAAACACAAACTTACAAAAACATACCCACACACCGTCTTCAAATAACAAAGAATAACAACCCACTGTAACAATATAAAGTTATAGCAGTTCAAAAAAAAATACAAAGTTATAGAATGTTATATATTGATTTAATAGAATCATTTGAAGAGAAATTCTTGTTTGACGATTATTGTGAAAGAAAAACTGCAACAAAAGAAACGGGAGAAGAAATATAAAGTAAAGTATAGGGCAATTCTCATAAATACACTATTTTCAAGTTTTGGTCACAAAATAGACCACAAGGAGGAAAATGACCAAAATATTTTATTTAATAGGTAAAGAACACTAATATCCTAGATATATAAAAAATAAAAAAATATTTTTTTATAGTTTTAGATTATATGTTTTCAAATTCGAACTTTTTATAATTTTTTTTGAATTTTTTGAAGTTTTTTTAAATTTTTTTTTGTAATTCGAAATAATTTTGAAACTATTTAAAAAATTTTATTTTCAAATTTTTAATATTTATTTTTATTTTATAAAATTTTAAACCTCAAATCCAAATCCCTACTTCCTAATCAGAACCTTAGGTTTGGATTAGTTAACACTAGGGGTATAAATGTATACTTATCTCTTTAATGAAACATTTTGGTCATTTTGATTTTTAAAGTCTATATTTGTGATATAAACTTTTTGTAAAGTATAATCCAATGTAAATTTATTTATTTGTGTTTGTAAAAATAGAGGAGAGACTAGGAGAAAGGATGCATCAGTTTTGTGGACGGTAAGAAATGGAGTTTTGGTTGCTTCATCCTTCCAGTCAAGACTTTAGGAACCCCACCTCATCCATGAACATAGTTACACACATATATCAAAGACACAGTTTGGTACTTACACTTCGCATTTAACAATTCTGTATCAATCACAAATCGACATTTTTCAGCTAAGAACTAAAGCAAGCAGAGCCATTGTATCATCAGTTTTCAGACCAAATTGGGATGAAGAAGATGGAGATGAGGAGGAGGAAGAGCTGGCAGAAGCAGGAAGCCGAGGAATCGATCACCGAGACTGAAGATATGTATTTCAAATGTATGCGGTTCAAAGATCGCATACATTTGAAATACATAAACAGATAGAAACATATGTACACATAATGCTACTGAAGAATGAAAGCTAGCAAAAACAGAGATAGTACTTGGATCGAAGCAAAGAGAGTTGCAGAAGGCGGAGATTGCAAAGTGGATATTGCATTTTTTTTCTCAGCAACAGTTGATTTGAGTTAACAAATCAAGCGTTGATATCTTCCCATTAAGGTGGCGCCCCCATTTTTATTTATTCAAAAAAATGTCAGAATATAAGACCATCTTATGGTTAGGAGTTTCACACACCATCTTATGGATTACCAGACATTTCATTTGCTTCCCACTTTTTTTTTTTTTGAACAGATCCCACGCAGCACTGTCTGTTAGACACTGGACTTCCATTGGATCATCGACCCCCATGTAGCCACATACTTCCCTAGAACGAGTGGTGAATACTACTTTGCATCCGTTTTCTCTTGTCGGAAATGGAATTCCGATTTCTTCTAAATTCACTTTTCTCCAGATGTTATCCAATAATAAGACAAATTTCTTATTCTTCATACGAGCTTGTATATCATAGGCCTTATGTCTTTTGTCTTTCCAGTCCCACTCCTCTCCATGAAGGCCTAACTTCTCAGCGATATCATCTTGAATCTTCTCAACCCGTAGATCACTGGACACCACAACCCAAATGACAATCTGGACACCATCAACTCCATCACACAACTTATTGTTGATCTGTGTGAGAAGAGTTGTTTTCCTACTCCACCCATTCCATAGAGGCCCACAGTTTGAGTTTCGTCATCCATGAGGCGATTCCACGCCTTCTCTAGCATCGTTTCTCGACCAAAATTACCGGTTGTAAAGGCCTTTCCTCAACTACGCATCTCATAGCCGGCGGTTCAGCCGCAACAACTTCAAAACTCCGTTAGATATGAGACTCTCAACCTCTTTCAACATGAGAGAAACCTTCTCCCGTAATGGAAGCTAGACTTTACGTTCTTCGAACAAACACCAAGAAGACACAACCTTTGTAGTTCCCTGGTTCTAGTAATATTTAGATCGTCAAAGTGATTTTCGATGGTCTGAACACTTGTAAGCCATACCTGGACTTCGTTTAGCCTTTGTTGACCCTTGCCTTCTTCCTCTTGCACCCTTCTTAACACATCATATCGCCTTGACTTGAGTACTCTTATGGTTTCCTCCAGAGCCACCAAATTCTTCTCCAGATTACGAATATGGTCCGAATCGCCTGATATTTGGATAGAGATGCAACCACCCATCCTGCACTTGAGTTGACACACAAAGAGGGATCAAAATGTAACAAAGGAACAATTTGCCAATAAAGAACAATGCTATTGAACTGGAATATTATTTGTCCTTCTTCTGAATTCAGAAAAAAGTCAAGTCGTCGAAATTAAAAAAAAAAATAGAGGTGACTTTTTTCAAGCAATTACGCAAGTCGTCTATATCACGTTTGGTACGAACACGGAGGCAATTTTTAAGGCTACTTAATCAATACAAAACTTAGTGGTGTCGAACAAGGGGCAATTTTATTCACCACCCCGGCTCATGAAGAGAAAAGACAGATATATGCACTCGAAACACGAAAGCTTAATGCTTAATTCGAATGAAAATTAAGACAGAAACTAAGACAGACGTCACAGACCGATATAGGCAGAGATCAATTTTTTCAATCAACATAAGTTAACTCCAAGAAAGCAAAAGAGCATTATAATCTGCTTTTAAATAAACCTAGTATGCATTATACGTTTGATAACAGGTGTCTGAGTGATGAGTGCAAATGCAATCATGCAATTTAGAACTATTTTTCCCTTTTATAGAAGAATTTTACAAATGATCCCCATATTACTACACATTCTCGAAATCACTCCACGTACTATTATTTTTACAAGTAGCCCCCATATATGCATTCTTATACGGATACATTATTTATTAGCTTATTGCTCTACATTTTCACATTCTAGAAACACAACAACCACAAAACACAAACTTACAAAACATACCCACACACCGTCTTCAAATAACAAAGAATAACAACCCACTGTAACAATATAAAGTTATAGCAGTTCAAAAAAATACAAAGTTATAGAATGTTATATATTGATTTAATAGAATCATTTGAAGAGAAATTCTTGTTTGACGATTATTGTGAAAGAAAAACTGCAACAAAAGAAACGGGAGAAGAAATATAAAGTAAAGTATAGGGCAATTCTCATAAATACACTATTTTCAAGTTTTGGTCACAAAATAGACCACAAGGAGGAAAATGACCAAAATATTTTATTTAATAGGTAAAAGAACACTAATATCCTAGATATATAAAAAATAAAAAAATATTTTTTTATAGTTTTAGATTATATGTTTTCAAATTCGAACTTTTTATAATTTTTTTTGAATTTTTTGAAGTTTTTTTAAATTTTTTTTTGTAATTCGAAATAATTTTGAAACTATTTAAAAAATTTTATTTTCAAATTTTTAATATTTATTTTTATTTTATAAAATTTTAAACCTCAAATCCAAATCCCTACTTCCTAATCAGAACCTTAAGGTTTGGATTAGTTAACACTAGGGGTATAAATGTATACTTATCTCTTTAATGAAACATTTTGGTCATTTTGATTTTTAAAGTCTATATTTGTGATATAAACTTTTTGTAAAGTATAATCCAATGTAAATTTATTTATTTGTGTTTGTAAAAATAGAGGAGAGACTAGGAGAAAGGATGCATCAGTTTTGTGGACGGTAAGAAATGGAGTTTTGGTTGCTTCATCCTTCCAGTCAAGACTTTCCGACCCAATCTTTCTCCTCGTATTGTATGACAAACTCTTCACCCACAATGCTACTTGTAGAATCCAAGGAAGCTTTCTCAGCTTTGGACATCTTTCTACGTTGTACATCTTTCTACGTAGATTCCACGTAGGCATAAAGAAGACAAAAGACTCCAATAGATACTCTTCAGCTCAGGTATATTAGACAAGTGAAGAATCTGTAGTTTCTGGAAAGAAATAGTCATATGCAGTTGCTGTTGCTCCTTAGTAACACATGTGGCTTTCTCTTCACTAATTATATCATCTAGCTACTCTAACTGCTCAATCATAAGATAAGTAATGTTTGGAGCAAACAACAGCCAATTCAAATCCTTTAGGCTAGAGCAAACATGAATGATGATTTGGGAGAGGTTGAAGAAACATGAGCTTGTCGGATCTGTGTTCCATGATGGCCTCTCTATCTTTATCTCTGAAATTTCACAATTCAACAAGATCAGACTACGGAGACTATCCATAGTTGGCAAATGTAGCTTTATTTTTCCCAAGATCAGATGACTGAACAAGTCTTGTTTGTTTTCGGACAGCAGCAGCCATATGCTTGGACTTATAACCATACTTGTGAATGTAGTTATATGATCATTTAACCAAGGCCAAACTGGGACCTTCTCGGATTTGGTGTCAGTTTCAATCTCTGTATCTTCTGAATGGTTACGAGCCCAATCCTAAAGAGATTAAGATGTTAACTTTAGCATTTCTTGTATCCTCGATCCAGACAAAAACTAATACATTCTTTCTGACTCTGGTTTAACGATATAGCAGTAACTAAAGTTTCATGAAGTAGAGACGTAACTTACCTCTCAAAGTCATCGAAAAGGACTGTATCAGGAACAATATCGCTAAAAGCTGATAGATCAACCAGAAAAATATAAATCTCAGAACTTTAGGAACCCCACCTCATCCATGAACATAGTTACACACATATATCAAAGACACAGTTTGGTACTTACACTTCGCATTTAACAATTCTGTATCAATCACAAATCGACATTTTTCAGCTAAGAACTAAAGCAAGCAGAGCCATTGTATCATCAGTTTTCAGACCAACATGGGATTCAGTACCAGCTACTGAGGGACGAAGAAGATGGAGACGAGGAGCAGGAAGAGCTGGCAGAAGCAGGAAGCCGAGGAATCGATCACCGGAGACTGAAGATATGTATTTCAAATGTATGCGGTTCAAAGATCGCATACATTTGAAATACATAAACAGATAGAAACATATGTACACATAATGCTACTGAAGAATGAAAGCTAGCAAAAAACAGAGAGATAGTACTTGGATCGAAGCAAAGAGAGTTGCAGAAGGCGGAGATTGCAAAGTGGATATTGCATTTTTTTTTCTCAGCAACAGTTGATTTGAGTTAACAAATCCAAGCGTTGATATCTTCCCATTAAGGTGGCGCCCCCCATTTTTATTTATTCAAAAAAAATGTCAGAATATAAGACCATCTTATGGTTAGGAGTTTCACACACCATCTTATGGATTACCAGACATTTCATTTGCTTCCCACTTTTTTTTTTTTTTTTTTGAACAAACCTTACATTTGCCTCCCACTTAATTATCATACATTACAATAAATACATACACTCACACTCCAAAACACAACCACAACGTTTGCAGAAAAAAAAAGAAGTTTGATACAAATCAACTGACAGAGAGGAAGCAAAAATAAAAGGAGAGTAACATGTGTGACACACGTATGTGTTGGTTTGGTGGTTTTCAACAGTGCACTATTGAGACAGAGATTCGGTTTGATGGTTCATCGGAAACCAACATGCCTCCCTGGGTTGTCTTCCTAAACCAACCAACGAAAAATTTTCAGTTTGGAAATAAAATATTAGGAAATGAGATAGTAAAAACAGAGAGAGAGGAGAGGAGATATACAATTCTGCGTGAAGGAAGGAAACGTAGTCTCGTAGCTTCGTCCTCCCATTCAACCCCTCCTATCCAATTTTCCGGTGCGTATCGTATGACAAACCTTTCAACTTCAGCTACGCTTCTGGAATCGAGCGGAAGCTTTGATAGTGACGGACATCGTTCTATGGTCATTTCCCTCAGACATGGAAACGGCAGGGGAGTCCAGTAGATGCTCTTCACCGCAGGCAAATCAACCATCACTAGAGTTTCTAGTTTTCCAAAAGGAATAATACCATTTACCTGCATCTTTTTGGCTTTCTCTATGTTCACTACTTCTTCTAGTTTCTCTAAATCCACCAGGTGTAGTTGTATAAGGTTTGGAGCGCACAACAACAACGTCAAATCCTTTAAACCACCACAGTTTTTTACAGCTACATAGGAGAGACTTAGGAAGCAAGGACCTTTGAGGCTACGGAGAACAGTAGGAAAGTAAAAAATGTCTCTGATAACAATCTTCTGAATACATCTCCTCCCGATTTGTGAGAAAAACAGCTTCTTCAAATCCACTTCTGACCCGATTTCAATGGTTAGAACTTCTAAATGTTTCAAGACAAGCAACTCCTCCCAGCTTTTGTCGAATTGGAGTCGATAGCAACCTAGTAATTTTAATCTTCTTAAACTCGACAACATAGATATTCCATTGATACTCTCAAGATTCCTCATACGCTCTAGATACAAATGTATTAGCCTTTTCAACTTCCAGAGACCAGCAGGTAGCTCCCAGATCTCTGTTCTTGACAAATCAAGATATTTTAAGGAGACTAACCCTGATATTTCCTCCGGCAATTCAGAAAGACGATCGTTGTGAGATAGATCCAAAACAACTAGTTTTGGCATATGCTTAAAGAATCCACTTGAGATATATGCGCTGTTTTCTTGGAGAAATAGAGTCGTTAGTCTGGGACACTCGGGACCACCAGATATCCCTTCAATCTTATTCTTCATCAGTGACATTCTTTCCACAGTACTCCACTTCTCTACTTCCGGTACCTTATTTAACCCAACTCCAGCTCGCACGATACACTTTTCTCTTTTTTTCCCAAAATCAGATGATATCCCTAGAGCCATCTCACGAACCACATCATGCATTTTCACCTTTGATATGTTGCTTCCTTCCTCCAGCAGCAAACATGAACTGACAAGGGTAGCAATTATCTCATAGCCTTGGTTTACTGTTTTTTCTCTGTCTTCGTTTTCTCCTATGAATCCCTCACATATCCAGTAGTCTATCAACCTCTCTTTTTCTATGATATAATCTTCAGGAAAAAGAGAGCAATACTGAAAGCATGACTTGATCTGGTCACCCTTCAAGTTGTCAAAGCTATACTTTAGAATAGGAAGGATTTGGTCATCCATGCCAGAAAAATCTGCAGCATACGGATTCAAAACCTCAACCGCAAGATCCCATTCTTTTATAGTTCGCTTGCATGACATGGTCTCGCCAATGACGTTGAGAGCTAAAGGTAGGCCACGACATATTTCAGCAACTTTTCTTGCTTGTTCAGGAATGCGTGGGTGGCTTTTTAACGTGAGTGGCCCCACTGTTTTCTTGAACAGATCCCACGCAGCACTGTCTGTTAGACACTGGACTTCCATTGGATCATCAACACCCATGTAGCCACAAACTTCCCTAGAACGAGTGGTGAATACTACTTTGCATCCGTTTTCTCTTGTCGGAAATGGAACTCCTATGTCTGCTAAATCCACTTTTCTCCCGATGTTATCCAATAATAAGACAAATTTCTTATTCTTCATACGAGCTTGTATATCGTAGGCCTTATGTCTTTTATCTTTCCGGTCCCACTCCTCTCCATGAAGACCTAACTTCTCAGCGATATCATCTTGAATCTTCTCAACCTGTAAATCACTTGACACCACAACCCAAATGACAATCTGGACACCATCAACTGCATCACAAAACTTATTGTTGATCTGTGTGAGAAGAGTTGTTTTCCCTACTCCACCCATTCCATAGAGGCCCACGGTTTGAGTCTCGTCATCCATGAGGCGATTCCACGCCTTCTCTAGCATTGTTTCTCGACCAAAAATTACCGGTTGTAAAGGCCTTTCCTCAACTACGCATCTCATAGCTGGCAGTTCAGCCGCAACAACTTCAAAAACTCCGTTAGATATGAGAT
This sequence comes from Brassica carinata, assembly GCA_016771965.1. Taxonomy (NCBI): domain Eukaryota; kingdom Viridiplantae; phylum Streptophyta; class Magnoliopsida; order Brassicales; family Brassicaceae; genus Brassica; species Brassica carinata. The sequence continues at coordinate 54,696,916 of CM028701.1, read as the reverse complement.
TCCCAACCTCTTTCAACATGAGAGAAACCCTTCTCCCATAATGGAAGCTAGACTTTAAGTTCTTCGACCAAACACCAAAAAGACACAACCTTTGTAGTTCCACGGTTCTAGTAATATTTAGATCATCAAAGTGATTTTCGATGGTCTGAACACTTGTAAGCCATACCTGGACTTCGTTTAGCCTTTGTTGACCCTTGCCTTCTTCCCCTTGCACCCTTCTTAACACATCATATCGCCTTGCCTTGAGTACTCTTATGGTTTCCTCCAGAGTCACCAAATTCTTCTCAAGATTACGAATATGATTGCCTTCTCCACATAAGCAGCTACCAACATGGTCCGAATCGCCTGATATTTGGATAGAGTTGCAACCACCCATCCTGCACTTGACTTGACACACAAGAGAGATCAAATATGCAACCAAGGAACAATTTGTCAACAAAGAAATATGCTGTTGAACTGGAATATTATTTGTCCTTCTTCTGAATTCCTAAAAAGTCAAGTCGTCGGAATTAAAAAATAGAGGTGACTTTTTTCAAGGAATTATGCAAGTCGTCTACTCGTCTATTAGTCTATATCACGTTTTGTCGAACACGGAGGCAATTTTTAAGGCTACTTAATCAATACAAAACTTAGTGGTGTCGAACAAGGGGCAATTTTATTCACCACCCCGGCTCATGAAGAGAAAAGACAGATATATGCACTCGAAACACGAAAGCTTAATGCTTAATTCGAATGAAAATTAAGACAGAAACTAAGACAGACGTCACAGACCGATATAGGCAGAGATCAATTTTTTCAATCAACATAAGTTAACTCCAAGAAAGCAAAAGAGCATTATAATCTGCTTTTAAATAAACCTAGTATGCATTATACGTTTGATAACAGGTGTCTGAGTGATGAGTGCAAATGCAATCATGCAATTTAGAACTATTTTCCCCTTTTATAGAAGAATTTTACAAATGATCCCCATATTACTACACATTCTCGAAATCACTCCACGTACTATTATTTTTACAAGTAGCCCCCATATATGCATTCTTATACGGATACATTATTTATTAGCTTATTGCTCTACATTTTCACATTCTAGAAACACAACAACCACAAAACACAAACTTACAAAAACATACCCACACACCGTCTTCAAATAACAAAGAATAACAACCCACTGTAACAATATAAAGTTATAGCAGTTCAAAAAAAAATACAAAGTTATAGAATGTTATATATTGATTTAATAGAATCATTTGAAGAGAAATTCTTGTTTGACGATTATTGTGAAAGAAAAAACTGCAACAAAAGAAACGGGAGAAGAAATATAAAGTAAAGTATAGGGCAATTCTCATAAATACACTATTTTCAAGTTTTGTCACAAAAATAGACCACAAGGAGGAAAATGACCAAAATATTTTATTTAATAGGTAAAAGAACACTAATATCCTAGATATATAAAAAAATAAAAAAAATATTTTTTTTTTATAGTTTTAGATTATATGTTTTCAAATTCGAACTTTTTTATAATTTTTTTTTTGAATTTTTTTTCGAAGTTTTTTTTTAAATTTTTTTTTGTAATTCGAAATAATTTTTGAAACTATTTAAAAAAATTTTATTTTCAAATTTTTAATATTTATTTTTTATTTTATAAAATTTTAAACCTCAAATCCAAATCCCTACTTCCTAACTGTAAACCTTAAGGTTTGGATTAGTTAACACTAGGGGTATAAATGTATACTTATCTCTTTAATGAAACATTTTGGTCATTTTGATTTTTAAAGTCTATATTTGTGATATAAACTTTTTGTAAAGTATAATCCAATGTAAATTTATTTATTTGTGTTTGTAAAAATAGAGGAGAGACTAGGAGAAAGGATGCATCAGTTTTGTGGACGGTAAGAAATGGAGTTTTGGTTGCTTCATCCTTCCAGTCAAGACTTTCCGACCCAATCTTTCTCCTCGTATTGTATGACAAACTCTTCACCCACAATGCTACTTGTAGAATCCAAGGGAAGCTTTCTCAGCTTTGGACATCTTTCTACGTTGTACATCTTTCTACGTAGATTCCACGTAGGCATAAAGAAGACAAAAGACTCCAATAGATACTCTTCAGCTCAGGTATATTAGACAAGTGAAGAATCTGTAGTTTCTGGAAAGAAATAGTCATATGCAGTTGCTGTTGCTCCTTAGTAACACATGTGGCTTTCTCTTCACTAATTATATCATCTAGCTACTCTAACTGCTCAATCATAAGATAAGTAATGTTTGGAGCAAACAACAGCCAATTCAAATCCTTTAGGCTAGAGCAAACATGAATGATGATTTGGGAGAGGTTGAAGAAACATGAGCTTGTCGGATCTGTGTTCCATGATGGCCTCTCTATCTTTATCTCTGAAATTTCACAATTCAACAAGATCAGACTACGGAGACTATCCATAGTTGGCAAATGTAGCTTTATTTTTCCCAAGATCAGATGACTGAACAAGTCTTGTTTGTTTCGGACAGCAGCAGCCATATGCTTGGACTTATAACCATACTTGTGAATGTAGTTATATGATCATTTAACCAAGGCCAAACTGGGACCTTCTCGGATTGGTGTCAGTTTCAATCTCTGTATCTTCTGAATGGTTACGAGCCCAATCCTAAAGAGATTAAGATGTTAACTTTAGCATTTCTTGTATCCTCGATCCAGACAAAAACTAATACATTCTTTCTGACTCTGGTTTAACGATATAGCAGTAACTAAAGTTTCATGAAGTAGAGACGTAACTTACCTCTCAAAGTCATCGAAAAGGACTGTATCAGGAACAATATCGCTAAAAGCTGATAGATCAACCAGAAAAATATAAATCTCAGAACTTTAGGAACCCCACCTCATCCATGAACATAGTTACACACATATATCAAAGACACAGTTTGGTACTTACACTTCACATTTAACAATTTGGTATGAACCATAAATCAACATTGTTCAGCTAAGAACTAAAGCAAGCACAGCCATTGTATCATCAGTTTTCAGACCAAATTGGGATGAAGAAGATGGAGATGAGGAGGAGGAAGAGCTGGCAGAAGCATGAAGACTGAAGTTAATGGAGGGAAGAGAAGCGACTGCTACCGTTTTCAGTCGTCCCTTCTGTGTGGTTCACAGATCACTTACATGTGAAATACATAAACAGAGAGAAACATATGTACACAGAATGCTACTGAAGAATTAGATAAAGCAAAAAAAAGAGGGCTAGTACTTGGATCGAAGCAAAGAGAGTTGCAGAAGGAGGAGATGCAAAGTGAATTGCATATTTTGTTTCTCAGCAAACCGTTGACTGTGTTAACAAATCCAGCCGTTAATATTTTCCCATTAAGGTGGCACCCGCCATTTTTATTTATTCGAAAAAATGTCAGAAGATAAGAGCATCTTCAAGCATCATATATTACAATGAACACTCACACTCCAAAACACAACCACGTCGTTTGCAGGAAAGAGAAGCTTGATGCAAATCAACTGACAGAGAGGAAGCAATAAAAAGAGAGGAGAATAACATGTATGAAACACGTGTATGTTGGTCTGATGGTTTACAACAGTGTACTATCACAGACACAAAACAGTAGCAAAAGCAAAGTAAGACTATTGAAACAGGGACTCGGCATGATAGTTTATTGGAAAACAACTTGCCTCACTGGGTTGTCTTATGGGAAGTACCTCATCACCTTAAATCAATCAAAGAAGAAAAGGTTTCAAAATAATTGGTAATAAGGTAGTGATGGAGAGAGGAGAGGAGATATACCAATCTGCTTGAAGCCAGGAAACGGCTTTTCGTGGCTTCGTCCTCCCAATTAACTTTTTCTATCCAAGGTATCGATTTGTATTTTAGGACAAACTTTTTAGTTTGAGAATCGAGCGGAAGCTTTGCTAGTGACGGACATCGTCCTATGTACATTTCCTCAGACATGGAAATGGCAGGGGGTCCAGTAGATGCTCTTCACCGCATACAAGTCAACCATCACTAGAGTTTCTAGTTTTCCAAAAGGAATAATACCTTGTCCTTGCGCCTGCATCTCAACAGCTTTCTCTTTGCTGATTACTTCTTTTAGACCCCGTAAATACTCTAGGTGTAGATGTATAAGGTTTGGAGCAAGCAACAACCACGTCAAATCCTTTAAACCATCACACCTTCTTATATCCACAGAGGATAGTCTTGTGAAGCATTGACCTTGAGCTACGGAGAATCTTGGAAACACTCAAGTTAGAAATGTTTCTGATATCAACCTTATGAATACATCTCGCCAAGTGTGAGAGAAACAGTTTCTCCATAACCAAATCTGACTTGATTTTAATGGTTAGAACTTCTAGGTGTTCCAACAGCAGCAACTCCATCAGGCTTGGGTCAAGTATGTAGTTACTCAGTAATGATAAGATTCTCAAACTCGGCAACTTAGATATTCCATCGATACTCTGAAGATTCGCCATATCGTCTAGATACAGATGCATTAGCTTTTAAACTTTAGTAGACAAACTGGTAGTATCGAGATCGCTGTTCCTGACAAATCGAGATATTTTAAGGAAACTAACCCTGATATTTCCTCCGGCAATCCATCAAGACCCGAGTTCTGAGATAGATCCAAAACAACTAGTTTTGGCATACGCTAAAGAATTCACCTCCAATCGTTAGCAATGATTTGTTTCCTTGGAGGAATAGAGTTGTTAGTTTGGGACACGTGGGCCTACCAGATATCTTTTCAATCTTATTAGTCATCAGTGACATCTTTTCCACAGCATTCCACTGCTTGACTTCCGGTACATCACATAACCCAACACCGGCTCGCACGATACACTTTTCTCTGTTTTGCCAAGATCAGATGACTGAACAAGTCTTGTTTGTTTCGGACAGCAGCAGCCATATGCTTGGACTTATAACCATACTTGTGAATGTAGTTATATGATCATTTAACCAAGGCCAAACTGGGACCTTCTCCGATTTGGTGTCAGTTTCAATCTCTGTATCTTCTGAATGGTTACGAGCCCAATCCTAAAGAGATTAAGATGTTAACTTTAGCATTTCTTGTATCCTCGATCCAGACAAAAACTAATACATTCTTTCTGACTCTGGTTTAACGATATAGCAGTAACTAAAGTTTCATGAAGTAGAGACGTAACTTACCTCTCAAAGTCATCGAAAAGGACTGTATCAGGAACAATATCGCTAAAAGCTGATAGATCAACCAGAAAAATATAAATCTCAGAACTTTAGGAAACCCTTCTCCCATAATGGAAGCTAGACTTTAAGTTCTTCGACCAAACACCAAAAGACACAACCTTTGTAGTTCCACGGTTCTAGTAATATTTAGATCATCAAAGTGATTTTCGATGGTCTGAACACTTGTAAGCCATACCTGGACTTCGTTTAGCCTTTGTTGACCCTTGCCTTCTTCCCCTTGCACCCTTCTTAACACATCATATCGCCTTGCCTTGAGTACTCTTATGGTTTCCTCCAGAGTCACCAAATTCTTCTCAAGATTACGAATATGATTGCCTTCTCCACATAAGCAGCTACCAACATGGTCCGAATCGCCTGATATTTGGATAGAGTTGCAACCACCCATCCTGCACTTGACTTGACACACAAGAGAGATCAAATATGCAACCAAGGAACAATTTGTCAACAAAGAAATATGCTGTTGAACTGGAATATTATTTGTCCTTCTTCTGAATTCCTAAAAAGTCAAGTCGTCGGAATTAAAAAATAGAGGTGACTTTTTTCAAGGAATTATGCAAGTCGTCTACTCGTCTATTAGTCTATATCACGTTTTGTCGAACAAGGAGGCAATTTTTTAAGGTTACTTAATCAATACAAAACTGAATGGGGTCGAACAAGGGGGCAATTTTTATTCACCACCCCGGCTCATCAAGAGAAAAGAAAGATATATTCACTCAAAACACGAAAGCTTAATGCCTAATTCGAAGCAAAACTAAGATAGAAACTAAGACAGACCGATATAGACAGAGATCAATTTTTTCAATCAACATAAGTTAACTCAAGAAAGCAAAAGAGCATTATAATCTGCTTTTAAATAAACCCAGTATGCATTATACGTTTGATAACAGTTGTCTGAGTGATGAGTGCGCAATCATGCAATTTCTAATTACTTTTTTCCATTTTCTATAGAAGAGTTTTACAAATGATCCCCATATTACTACTACACATTCTCGAAATCACTCCACATACTATTATTTTTACAAAGTATAGAATGTTATATATTGATTTAATAGAATCTGTTGAAGAGAAATTCTTGTTTGACGATTATTGTGAATGAAAAAACTGCAACAAAAGAAACGGGAGAAGAAATATAAAGTAATGTGTACAATCCAATGTAAATTTGTGTATGGTTTTGTCAACAACAATTGGATATATATATATATATATATATATATATATATATATGTGTGTGTGTGTGTGTTTTCGCCTCTATATGCTATAACAAAGTTACATTTGTGTTCCATGATGGCCTCTTTATCTCTATCTCTGAAATTTCTCAATTCCACAAGATCAGACTACGGAGACTATCCATAGTTGGCAGATGTAACTTTGCGTCTTGTCCTTGTAGATGAATGAGACAACGAATAGATATGTCTTGCATACAATTCACCAACCTCCCAGTGCTTATGCTCCAAAACCATAATTGGCGCGATATCTATAGTTAAAATCTCTAAATGACTTGAGATGTCCTCCAACTGTCTCTACACGTTATATGAACTGATTTAAAAGAATTTTGTTTTAAGAAATTATTTCCGAATAGGGCCCTGGAAATGTCCGGCTCTGGTAACAGATTATTACATATACATTACAATGAACACTCACACTCCAAAACACAACCACGTCGTTTGCAGGAAAGAGAAGCTTGATGCAAATCAACTGACAGAGAGGAAGCAATAAAAAAGAGAGGAGAATAACATGTATGAAACACGTGTATGTTGGTCTGATGGTTTACAACAGTGTACTATCACAGACACAAAACAGTAGCAAAAGCAAAGTAAGACTATTGAAACAGGGACTCGGCATGATAGTTTATTGGAAAACAACTTGCCTCACTGGGTTGTCTTATGGGAAGTACCTCATCACCTTAAATCAATCAAAGAAGAAAAGGTTTCAAAATAATTGGTAATAAGGTAGTGATGGAGAGAGGAGAGGAGATATACCAATCTGCTTGAAGCCAGGAAACGGCTTTTCGTGGCTTCGTCCTCCCAATTAACTTTTTCTATCCAAGGTATCGATTTGTATTTTAGGACAAACTTTTTAGTTTGAGAATCGAGCGGAAGCTTTGCTAGTGACGGACATCGTCCTATGTACATTTCCCTCAGACATGGAAATGGCAGGGGGGTCCAGTAGATGCTCTTCACCGCATACAAGTCAACCATCACTAGAGTTTCTAGTTTTCCAAAAGGAATAATACCTTGTCCTTGCGCCTGCATCTCAACAGCTTTCTTTGCTGATTACTTCTTTTAGACCCCGTAAATACTCTAGGTGTAGATGTATAAGGTTTGGAGCAAGCAACAACCACGTCAAATCCTTTAAACCATCACACCTTCTTATATCCACAGAGGATAGTCTTGTGAAGCATTGACCTTCGAAGCTACGGAGAATCTTGGAAACACTCAAGTTAGAAATGTTTCTGATATCAACCTTATGAATACATCTCGCCAAGTGTGAGAGAAACAGTTTCTCCATAACCAAATCTGACTTGATTTTAATGGTTAGAACTTCTAGGTGTTCCAACAGCAGCAACTCCATCAGGCTTGGGTCAAGTATGTAGTTACTCAGTAATGATAAGATTCTCAAACTCGGCAACTTAGATATTCCATCGATACTCTGAAGATTCGCCATATCGTCTAGATACAGATGCATTAGCTTTTTAAACTTTAGTAGACAAACTGGTAGTATCGAGATCGCTGTTCCTGACAAATCGAGATATTTTAAGGAAACTAACCCTGATATTTCCTCCGGCAATCCATCAAGACCCGAGTTCTGAGATAGATCCAAAACAACTAGTTTTGGCATACGCTTAAAGAATTCACCTCCAATCGTTAGCAATGATTTGTTTCCTTGGAGGAATAGAGTTGTTAGTTTGGGACACGTGGGCCTACCAGATATCTTTTCAATCTTATTAGTCATCAGTGACATCTTTTCCACAGCATTCCACTGCTTGACTTCCGGTACATCACATAACCCAACACCGGCTCGCACGATACACTTTTCTCTGTTTTTGCCAAGATCAGATGATATCCATAGAGCCATCTCACGAACCACATCATGCATTTTCACCTTTGATTTGTTGCTTCCTTCCTCTAGCAACAAGCATGCACGGACAAGGGTACCGATTATCTCATAACCTTGGTTTACTGTTCTTTCTCTATCTTCGTTTTCATTTATGAATCCTTCACATATCCAGTAGTCTATCAACTTCTCTTTTTCTATCAAATGATCTTCGGGAAAAAGAGAGCAATACTGGAAGCATGACTTGATCTGGTCACCCTTCAAGTTGTCATAGCTAAACTTTAGAATAGGAAGAATTTGGTCATCCATGCCAGAAATGTCTGCAGCATTCGTATCCAAAATCTGAATCGCATGATGCCATTCTTGTATAGCCCTTTTGCATGACATGGTCTCACCAATGACGTTGAGAGCTAACGGTAGGCCACGACATTTTTCGACAACTTTTCTTGCTTGTTCAGGAATGCTTGGGTGGCTTTTTAACGTGAGTGGTCCGACTTTTTTCTTGAACAAATCCCACGCTTCATTTTCTGCCAGACACTGGACTTCCATTGGATCCTCAACACCCATGTGGCCACATACTTCCCTCGAACGAGTGGTGAATACTACTTTGCATCCGTTTTCCTTTGTTGGAAATGGGACTCCAATTTCTATTAAATCCACTTTTCTCCAAATGTCATCCAAAAACAAGACAAATTTCTTATTCTTCATACGAGTGTGTATAGCAGTGGCCTTTTCTATTTTCTCTTTTCGGTCCCACTCCTCTCCGCGAAGGCCTAACTTCTTAGCGATGTTATCTTGAATCTTCTCAACCTGTAGATCACTGGACACCACAACCCAAATGACAATTTGGACACCATCAACTGCCTCACAAAACTTGGTGTTGATCTGTGTGAGAAGAGTTGTTTTTCCTACTCCGCCCATTCCGTAGAGGCCCATAATTCCAGTTTCATCATCCATGAGGCGGTTCCACACCCTTTCCAGCATTGTTTCTTGACCAATAATTATCGGCTGTAAAGGCATTTCCTCAACCACACAACTCATAGATGGCTGTTCAGTCACAACAGCTTCAGCCGCAACAGCTTCAAAATTTCCAGCAGATTGGAGATTCTCAACGTATTTCAACATGTCGTAAACCCTTCTCCCGTAATTGAAGCTAGATATTAAGTTACTCGAACAAACACCAAAAAGACACAGCCTTTGAAGTTCCATGGTTCTAGTTGTATCTAGAATATCGAAACGCTTTTCAAAGGTCTCAACACTCGTAAGCCATACCTCGACTCTCTTTAGCCTTCGTTGACCTTTGGCTTCTTCAATTTGCACCTTTGTTACCACATCATCTCGACTTGCCTTGAGTTCTACCATGGCTGTCTCCAGAGCCTCCAAATTCTTCTCAAGATTACGAATATGATTGCCTTCTCCTAAAAGGCAGCTACCAACATGGCTCAATACTGAACCCCATGGTATTGGGATAGAGAAGCAACAACCCATCCTGCACTTGACTTGACACACACAAAGAGAGATCCACAATGCAACCAAGGAAGCTTAGTTTACAATTTGCTAGTAAAGAAATATGCTATTGAACTGGACTTTTCTTTGCCATTCTCCGTGAAGTCAGTAAACGCCAAGTCGTCTCTACCACTTGGTTGAAAAGAGGCAATTTCTCAAGGCCATTCAGTAGATATCCACAACACTTAGGGGCCCCAATTTTTATTCACCACTTGATCAAACCACATGGAGATAAGATGAAAAAAAAAAACAACTTGCCATCACAGCTCATGAAGAGACAAGATTGATAAATGCACTCAAAACCCGTAAGCTTATTCCCTAAGATTGATAACTGATAGAGGCAAAGCTCAAATTTTCAATCAACACAAGTTAACTCAGAAAATCAACAGAGCATTGTAATCTGCTTCTTGAGAAACCCCCATATGCATTATCCGTTTGAGAACAAGAGCAAGAATAAAAATCAAAGCCAGAGAGAGGGACACTGAATCACAGAATCGAGTACTAAATGAATTACGAGATAGGTTTCTCATTTTCTGGGAAAAGTTTCAATTCGTACGATCTCCTTTGCTCGGGATTCAATTCAGTGAGGGGTTTATCTTTTGATTAGTGATGAATCCTGCAAAATTGAGGGTTTAACACGTCAGCATGACGTGGCGAGACTGATGAATGATGTTTACTTGACCGGAACGTCCAACTGGGGACAGACGGTTTGTATTTCGACAGCAAATTCAACAGTGGGCCAACGCGTTAAATCCATACGAAGAAAAAAGAACGATTGGGCCTAATAAGTAATTTCAGCCCATTTATTATTTTTCTCATTCGTTAAAAACTTTAAAAATATATCAAGTCAAATCAACTCCAAAACAGTGCCGTATTAGTGGGAGGGGCAAGCCCAGGGCCAATGAAAAAAGGGAAAATTGACAAAATAATCCTCAACTTTCAAAAATAAGCCAAAATAGTCTCCAACTCACAAACACGCCATTTTAACCCTCAACTTCTAGTCAAACACGAATAAATCTCATACTTTCATTGACCAAGCCATTTTAATCTCTTCAAAATTCAAACGTTTAGTACCGTTAATAATATTTAACGGTTGACTTTTAATGAGACCAAAATGGCTTGGTCAACAAAGTTATAAGATTTTTTTGGTTCAAAATTTAAAAGTTAAGGATTTAAATTACTTACCTAAAACTATCTAAATTAAATTTGTTGTTTTTTCTTTTTCTTGAAAACAAAATTGTAGATTTACATATCGATTAGAGTGACTGATTTAAAATCATGTTCAAATAAACTTAGATATAATATTTTAAAATGAATTAAAAACCATTTTTTAATTAAAAATACTTAATTTAAAATAAATTTACAATGTTAATTCAGATAGAACATAAAATAATTAAGTACTTAAGTTCAACACAATTTTAAAAATAAATATAAAAGGTAAAGGTAAAATCATAACATGTTTTTTTAGAAGTATAATCACATATACTCGATAGAAGATGCATGAAACAAGTGAAAAAGAAACAAAGCAAATAGGTAAAGGGTTTTACTTTTAACTTTTGTGATCATACTTCTAACAAAAAGGTGTTTAAGGTTTTACCTTTAACTTTTGTGTTTATTTTTCAAATTGTATTGAACTTATGCACTTAACTGCTTTATGTTATAGTTGAATTTACATTATAATTGTATTTTAAATATTTTTTTTTTAATTTTTAGTTTTGAGTTTAGTTTTAGAATATTAAGCTTATTTGAACATATTTTATTAAGCCAGTCATTCTAATTGATATGATAAACTACAGTTTTTCTTGTTAAAGAAAAAGAAAACAAATTTTTTTAATTAAGATACTAAGTAAGTAATTTTAATCATTAACTTTTAAATTTTGAATCAAAAAAATCTCATATTTTTGTTGACCAAGCCATTTTGGTCTTATTAAAAGTCAACCGTTAAATATTATTAACGGTACTAAACGGTTGAATTTTGAAGAGATTAAAATGGCTTGGTCAACGAAAGTATGAGATTTATTCGTGTTTGACTAGAAGTTGAGGGTTAAAATGGCGTGTTTGTAAGTTGGAGATTATTTTGGCTTATTTTCGAAAGTTGAGGATTATTTTGTCAATTTTCCCAATGAAAAAAGGGCCCCAATTTTTTTTTTAAAAAAAAGTTAGGCATATTTACATTTTTGGATTTTATATCTGAAAACTAGAATATTGTTAACGAATTAAACGAGTGTTTATATTTCAAAACAAGAGAAAAATAATAAATCACGTGTAGGGAGTTTTTACCTTTGTTACATGGCCCGATTTTTAAAATAACCCAGCATGTAGATACTATTTTATGGTTTATTGTTGATAAATTTGTTCTTTTTTTACTTCTTTTTTTTTGTTTCTTAGTGTTTGTTTCTAAAGTAAAATATAAATTGAACCTACACTTAAATTTTCTGTTTTTATACCCTTGATGTTTACATTTATAAAACAGAACTTGTAAGAACTTTATTTTATGTTTGTTAGTTGTAAACATTATATATTTTTTTTATTTTTTGAAACTCAAAAAAAATATTACTGTTTTTCATTTTCATTTTAGTAACTATAGTATAAGTTGTTTTATAAGTTTCATGTTTTATGTGTTAGAGGGCATAATTTTCTTCAAAACAAAGTGTCAGAGGGCACAATTTTGTATTTGCCCCAGGATCTATAATATAGTTGAGCCGGCCCTGCTCCAAAATGTATAAACCAACATCTTTTAAAAATGTATAAACCAACAAAATGAAAAGAAATATATTAGCCAACCTCAATAGTTTAAATATAAGTCAAAACTCCATGTAAGTTTACTTATAAAATAGTTAAATGTGTCAATAATTATGCGACGACAAAACAAATGTCACTAATTATGCTAAACTAGGGGCGTTTTTCCCGCGCAAGCGCGGAGTCGTGGAACATTGTTGTTGCTCTATCTTTATCATTGAAGTGTGAACATTGTTTGTGAAGTTATTGTATGACTTGGGTTGTTCACTTTCTGATATTTGTATATGGAGAGGGTTGAAGTTTGGTTATGATCAGCTGATCAATTTTAATCGACAAATTTGCATATCCTTAACGCAGGAAAAATATTTTTGGTTTTTGTGGCAATGTTAATGTGCCTTGTTTTTGATGTTCTTAGTATTAGTATAATTTATGGACTTGTTTACCGATGTAAAATACGGGACGCTCTAGTTGGCTTTTCTCTCTGACACAGAGTCCGAGACAGCCGCACAGCAAGCTCCTCAGCCAGAATGAAGAGCTCTCGCCGGTGAAGCTCCTCCTCCTCAGAAACACGAACCTGCCTTCCACCGCCGCCGACGCCACGGACAGCTCCGCCAAGCTTCTCCTTTGGTATCTTCCTCTTTCCCTACAATGGCTTTCCTTGTAGCTGAATCATCTGCTCCTCCTTCCCTAGCCCCTGAACCGCCAGATCCAGATCTACACGTGGTGTGTCCGGTAGATCCTCCAGAGCCTCCAGTTCCTCCGGACCCTCCACCCTGTCTCCTGGTCTTCCTTAAGCAACCGTTCAATCTCAGCAAAATGGTCTCTCTGTTTTGCTTCTTGCTCCGGTGGAAGCTTTGTCTCTCTCCAAGGCTATCTCTCCGAGGCTGTGACTTTCTCACTGTGTCCACTAGTGACACTTTCTTCGCCTATGGGCTCCATTCTCCTGTGGTATACAGGTTTCTATGTGAGTATTTTGGGTGTGTTGACTGGTCTTCAATCAGTTCTTGTTTCGACCTCCCTACCACTCCTCTTTATAAGGTTCTTCATGCACATCTTAGTTCTTTATTTTCCACTTATTCTGCTATAGAATGGTTTAAAGAGCTATTTGGGTGCGTAAAGTTGGAATTGAGGTTCATGATTTTAGCTTGTGACATACCGATGGGTTTAGTCTCATTTGGTTATACCTTTGCGACCTCTAGTAACATTTATATCACCTTGACGCGGTCATCTGCAGTATGCAGTTTTCTTACGAATTCCATTCTGGATATTGGTATTTTGTTGGTGTCTCTCTCTTCTTGATGGCAGGTAGAAGAGAAACTTATTGTCATCTTTATCCCGATGAGTATGGATCTGGCGGATTATGATTTTCCGCTTGTCCCTCGTTTGAATCAGTATTCTTTCCTAATATTTCTTCCTATATGGAATGAACTGGATGAACAAGCTTCTTTGGTATTGCAAGGATCTTCCTCCCATCGAATGCTCTTCTCTGCGTATGGTGCGGTGTGTGTGGTCCTACGGGTTACACTAGATGCAGTCTTTGAAGAAGCTTATGAAGTTGTTGTAATACGATTTCATATGGTTCCTTTTTGTGATTTGTATTGCCATCTTATCCATTTTGTTATCATTGTTGCTGTTTGTTTGGCTGCCAATAGCCTCTTTATATCCTCCTTTGCCGGAGTGTAAACATATTAATATTAATGCAAGTTTGGTTTGATCAAAAAAATACGGGATGCTTAATTGAATGTTTTGATGGGCTATAATGGATCTGAAACTGTAATAAGTTAAGTTATTTTCTGACAACAAAACTGAAAATATATGATGCAGACTCATAAATATTTTTAGATCAGTAAATCTATAAATTGAGATAATAGTGTTTGTTTACTGTGTTTGAAAAAATGAAAATTGAAGTTGTGAAACTTTCTGTCAAATGTTTCAAGAATCTTTTTTTAGTTCTTTAGAAGTTACTCTACCTCTTCTTAGCAAAAAAAGAGTTACTCTACCTCTCTTCTCACTGAATGTGAGCAGTGAGCACTGATGAGAAGCCGTTCCGTAAACAAAGCATGTTTACACCTGTGATCTACGTCAGTGGCGAAGCCAGGGCTTGCACAGAGTGAGCACGTGCACCCGTAATTTTATCACTATTATGTATTTAGTATGTTAAATTCTACAAAAACGAGCTACGAGAGATGATTGTAGTGCTCTTGTGCACCCACGATGTCGCGAGTTCGAAGCCCCTGTAGGTGTATTTTCAATTTTGTATCAGATGTGCACCCATTGAAAAAAAATTATGGCTTCGCCCCTGAATTCTACGTCCAAGCATTTGATACACCACCGAGCTCCACACTTCTGTAATGACTCATGGCCAGAGACTATTTAGACTATTTTGATCCCCGAAACAGAGGCGAGATATCACACAACTGATTCTGTTAAAGCGAAACCATAGCCAATCGAAGGAATGGCGTACTATTTTGGGCGTAATGGGCATTTCTAAACCTTGATGCACGTAATGATATTATACTTGAAAAGCTTTTTTCACTTTAAGAACCTACCAAGCAGCAGACTTATCAAATCTTTTGAGCTTTCAAAACCTTGATGGGCATTTGAAAAAATTTGATATAAGCTACTCAAAGCATAATGAGACCATCAAAGAAGCATTCAAACTGGTATGAAATCATAAAATTCTCTTGTCCTGCAATCTGCCAAATCACATCAATGAAGATCAATAGATGAATACCCTTTTTGTCAATTCTTTTATTACACACAATTACAAAAGTGAGACAGACTGAGATCCTAAAATACACAGTTTCAAGTTTTGAACACAACATAGCTGGAGGATACATATTGGACTTACATATAAATACGGAGCCGCGCCAAAAATTCACCGTTATCTTAATATTTCGATTATCCCAGAAACCGAGAAGTCCGACCAAGTCAGAGAGCATCAAAGGTTGACTGGCGATGGCTGATTGAGCAACAGTAGAAGCAGAGGAAGGCATTCTCGAGGATTGAATGAAATCTGCACCGGTTCAAAGAGGATGAGAGTCGATATGAGATGTTCGCCTCCGGCTTCTACCATGAACTATATATAAGAGGAACTTCGAGTCGGTTATGAAACCCACCATTAATGATAGTCTGAGTTAAGACTGGAAGATGCAGGGACAGAGGAAGATAAAGAGTTCATGGATCTAGTGCGGGAAGTGGAAAGGGACGTATGTAGGAGTGATTAAGGTCTAGACGAAGACGGCGAAAGCCCTAACCTTGACTGCGCCTGCTGATGAGAGTTGGGCCAATTTAATACGGAGCCCAGAACAATTTATACGAAGTACGAAGCCCACTCGTTTAGCCCATTTCATTTTTTTTAGAAGGAGGTGGGGCCCACAAATATGCTGACGTGGCAGCTCAGGAATTAGGCAACTGCCTCATTATATTATAGAAAACACAACATAGCTGGAGGATACATATTGGGCTTACATATAAATACGAGCCGCCAAAAATTCACCGTTATCTTAATATTTCGATTATCCCGAAACCGAAGTCCGACCAAGTCGAGAGCATCAAAGGTTGATGGCGATGGCTGATTGAGCAACAGTAGAAGCGAGGAAGGCATTCTCGAGGATTGAATGAAATCTGCACCGTTCAAAGAGGATGAGAGTCGATATGAGATGTTGGCCTCGAGCTTCTACCATGAACTATATATAAGAGGAACTTCGAAGTGGTTATGAAACCCACCATTAATGATAGTCCGAGTTAAGACTGGAAGATGCAGGACAGAGGAAGATAAAGAGTTCATGGATCTAGTGCGGAAGTGGAAAGGGACGATGTAGGAGTGATTAAGGTCTAGACGAAGACGGCGAAGCCCTAACCTTGACTGCGCCGCTGATGAGAGTTGGGCCAATTTAATACTGAGCCCGAACAATTTATAATGGCACGAAGCCCACTCGCTTAGCCCATTTCATTTTTAAGGAGGTGGGGCCCACAAATATGCTGACGTGGCAGCTCAGAATTAGGCAACCGCCTCATTATATTATAGAAAACACAACATAGCTGGAGGATACATATTGGGCTTACATATAAATACGGAGCCGCCAAAAATTCACCGTTATCTTAATATTGCGATTATCCCGAAGCCGAAGTCCGACCAAGTCGAGAGCATCAAAGGTTGACTGGCGATGGCTGATTGAGCAACAGTAGAAGCAGAGGAAGGCATTCTCGAGGATTGAATGAAATCTGCACCGGTTCAAAGAGGATGAGAGTCGATATGAGATGTTGGCCTCGAGCTTCTACCATGAACTATATATAAGAGGAACTTCGAAGTGGTTATGAAACCCACCATTAATGATAGTCCGAGTTAATACTGGAAGATGCAGGACAGAGGAAGATAAAGAGTTCATGGATCTAGTGCGGAAGTGGAAAGGGACGATGTAGGAGTGACTAAGATCTAGACGAAGACGGCGAAAGCCCTAACCTTGACTGCGCTGCTGATGAGAGTTGGGCCAATTTAATACGGAGCCCAACAATTTATAATGGCACGGCCCACTCGCTTAGCCCATTTCATTTTTAAAAGGGAGGTGGGGCCCACAAATATGCTGACGTGGCAGCTCAGAATTAGGCAACCGCCTCATTATATTATAGAAAACACAACATAGCTGGAGGATACATATTGGGCTTACATATAAATACGGAGCCGCGCCAAAAATTCACCGTTATCTTAATATTGCGATTATCCCAGAAGCCGAGAAATCCGACCAAGTCAGAGAGCATCAAAGGTTGACTGGCGATGGCTGATTGAGCAACAGTAGAAGCAGAGGAAGGCATTCTCGAGGATTGAATGAAATCTGCACCGGTTCAAAGAGGATGAGAGTCGATATGAGATGTTGGCCTCAGGCTTCTACCATGAACTATATATAAGGGGAACTTCGAGTCGGTTATGAAACCCACCATTAATGATAGTCTGAGTTAATACTGGAAGATGCAGGGACAGAGGAAGATAAAGAGTTCATGGATCTAGTGCGGGAAGTGGAAAGGGACGTATGTAGGAGTGACTAAGATCTAGACGAAGACGGCGAAAGCCCTAACCTTGACTGCGCCTGCTGATGAGAGTTGGGCCAATTTAATACGGAGCCCAGAACAATTTATACGAAGTACGAAGCCCACTCGTTTAGCCCATTTCATTTTTTAAAAAGGGAGGTGGGGCCCACAAATATGCTGACGTGGCAGCTCAGGAATTAGGCAACTGCCTCATTATATTATAGAAAACACAACATAGCTGGAGGATACATATTGGACTTACATATAAATACGGAGCCGCGCTAAGAATTCACCGTTATCTTAATATTGCGATTATCCCAGAAGCCGAGAAGTCCGACCAAGTCAGAGAGCATCAAAGGTTGACTGGCGATGGCTGATTGAGCAACAGTAGAAGCAGAGGAAGGCATTCTCGAGGATTGAATGAAATCTTCACCGGTTCAAAGAGGATGAGAGTTGATATGAGATGTTCGCCTCAGACTTCTACCATGAACTATATATAAGGGGAACTTCGAGTCGATTATGAAACCCACCATTAATGATAGTCTGAATTAAGACTGGAAGATGCAGGGACAGAGGAAGATAAAGAGTTCACGGAAGAGGTTGAAAGGTTTCATTTCATTGTAAGTTTGCTTATTTTTTATTTTCTTTAATTTTATGAAGTATACAATGTATCTGTGAGTATATATAGCTTTTGGATTACTTTTTATTTTTTTCGGGATCAGGTTACCAAAGGATTTGGCTTTGTAAGTCCATTATAAAATCAGAATTAATCGCTTTTTTTTTTTGATCAAACCAAACTTCATTCATTTTAAAAGTTCAAACTCCATACAAGGAGGACATACAAGATAGAAAGGCATTACTAACCAAAGGAGTTGCCATATTACAACCACAACAAAACATAAGGGATCGAATAGCTAATAAGATCCAAAGAACATCACAAGACCAACTCTCCGAAGGAGGCTTAATGAGTTCTCGACACCGACTTGCGCAAGCTTGAAAATGCTCAATAGAATGGCTGCAACTTGTGCGTCCAAAAGAGCTAGACACTCTGCAATAATTGCAGGAAAGTCATAATACCAGGAGGATAAACCTTGCAATGCTGGGAAGTCCTGAGCATCCAGATACATGTTCTTAAAAGAACTAGAGAAACGGGAAGCTATCATCAACACAAAGCTCCATACACAACTATCACTTAAACTAAGTGAAAAGTTAAGAGCAAAGAGAAACTCCATAAGGTATCCCACCAAGGCAACAAGACTGTTAACGATGACCATGAATACAGAGACGTGAGATTCCAAATCAAACATAACTAAAACCTCATCCTCTTTGTGACTTAGACTACTCGTTAAACAACACAGAAGGTGAGTGATGAATCTTTGAGCCACTAGAAACCCAGTGATAGAATCAAAAACAGGGAACAAAGCTTCACAAACCCAATCAAATAATATCTCACTTCTAATACCAAGCACAACTAACGAACAACCACAGATCCGAGAATCAGTAGGCAAATAGTTTGTGGTGCCAAAATCGACCATGTTAGAGCTAGAAGGAGCCGGATAACACCCGGAACAGAACCTGCATACTGCAGTAGAGGAGTCATTCAACGACTCAGGACAACAAATCGCCAAGCTCAATAGATTTACCGAGCAGGCAGACAAAGGAGTGGCTGGGGATACAGAGCTGAAGAAGCGGCCCAGAGAAGGGAGCAGATCCGGTGGGTCGGGGGGAACAGGTAGGTCGGGAGGGTAACAGGAAGAGCACACAACTCGCAGATCTGGGAGAAACACGAATGGTGGTGGCGGTTCTGGGGGCGGAGGAAAGAGCAGCGGTGTAAAAAAACCCGACGCAAGCAGAGCCATGGAAGAAAGGAAGAGGAGGGAGAAAGAGGAGAGTTCTCGTCGGAGGGCGAGAGGCCCTACCGACGGCGGCGGAGGCGAGACAAGCGAAAACCCTAGACGGGTTGAGAGAGTTTCTGCTTTATTTTATTATTTTTATTACTGCTATTGGAAGGTAATCAGAATTAATCGCTTATATGGATTATCAAGGCATAAAACATACATTATGAATTAGGAAAACACTTAGCTTTCATGGACCATGTCAAGTCTCTCTTTTGTCTCATCCATTTCCTTAACCGCCTTGAGAAGAGAGGTAAAAAGAATATCTGAACCGACAACGTAAAACAGGAAGAGAAGAAGCGTAGTTGGAAAAAAAAAGGTCACCGATTTTCTCTCTTGGGGAATTAGTATGTTTTAAGAGTATTCATTTTATTTGGCCATTAAAAAATTTAATCTGAGTATGACCAATTATGTAATATAGCCCATAAAGAACCACAATAAAAAGTGTTATCTAAATTAAAGCCTAACCCAATTTTATGTGTATTTTTATTTTTCATCTTATCTTATGTAATATTATTAAATTCTTAAAATTAAATATTTAATATAGATTTTTTTTAGAAATTATATTGTACTAAATATTCTAATTGGATGCCATTTCAATATTTCATATATAATAAATTTTATATGAAATTTTGCATACAATTGAACAAGTAACGTTGGTTTTGTAAGTTATTTATACTCGAATCATGTTAAAATTTTAAGCTCCCGTGCATGTTCGTTCCAATTATAAAAACATCCTTTAATTACTAAAACGAACAAAAAATATCATTATCCGAAAATCAGCGCCCCCACCATAAAACATTTTCACATTTATGAATCATTTCAGCTACTACTAAACGTCATGTATTGTAATACATTTTTTTTTTATTGTAATACATTATTGTGACCCAATATATAACTGTGTGAATTCTAATTGTTTATTATGAATCAAAGTAATGGTTTTGAAAGAACAATGTAGATTATATTCATCCTGCGCAAGTCTTAACCTATTAAAAGTTAAAATTGTGCTAGATTTAGCGGGTCCATTAGTGATAACTGATAAGTGATGAGTGGAAACTGATGCCATGAGTGATGAGTGCACAATCATGCAGCGTCAAACTACTTTTTTTTCCCTCCCATGTGTAGGCAGAGTTTTATAAATGATCCCCTACTATTACACATTCCCCAAACCACTCTACATACTATTATTTTCACAAGTAGCCCCCTCGAGGCATTCTTATTAGGATACATTATTTATTAGCTTATTGCTCTACATTTTCACATTTTGGAACACACAACAGCCACAAGACACACACTTACAAAAACATACGCACACACCGTCTTCACAACAAAACTCCAATTTCACATCATCAATTTTAGGTTTTCAGCATCGGCAAAAGTTCTGGATAACTTGACATAAACTTAACAAAATCATCGTATGCTTCTTCGATAAGGTGATCATCGTCCCAATTGTCCCTGTATGTAGCGGACTGTGCATAAATTCTCTTGAAACCGATGTAAAACATTTCTTCTCTCCATTTCTCTATCCGTGGATAGTCACATTGATCCGCAAGCCAATTATCATACTCAAACTGCGACAAGAGTTTCACCAAACGAATGTTTAATTAGTCTCAATCACTTAATATTTATATATAGATAGCACATAGTAGTGGTGAGAGTGTTGTACGTACCTGGGAGTCATCTGGCATCAAATGAGTATATCTTTTGGGAATGCCCGAGGCTTCGAGCTTATCGTAGAAAGCCTTAGTGTCTTCCATCATCTCTTCTTGCGATGGAAGAGATACCCGTCCAGATAAAACCGCTGCAACCCATTTGCTTTGAAGCTCAAACATCGGAAAGGGAGTTATCTAGAAACAAAGTTATAAACCAAACTATGAGATCATATGCAAAAGCGACGAAGAATATTTAATTACACATAATAACAAAGAATATAACAGAAACATTATTATAAGATTACTAACCTGCCATGGTAGCCCGATGAACGAGAGGCCGGGGGCAAGAGCAGGAGGAAATACATGCTTATACAACGGTCCAACACGATTATCGTCCACTGTCACTTCACCTTTCGTGTCAAGAAACGGGAAGTAATATTTGTACCTGACCATTACAAAATCGAAAAGGTCAATGCAAGCATCTTTAGATATTT
>CM028701.1:54553639-54675241 GCA_016771965.1 Brassica carinata | reverse complement strand
AGACGGCTTCTCCTTCCTAGTTTTCTTCATCTTGTTATTCTCTTTGTCCGGATATTGACCACAAGAAAGACCAGTCACGATTGCAAACTCTCGTAGTGCGAATCGAATGGGTTTACCCGCAAAACGGAACCAGGCTTCATGTTTCTTCTCAACTTTTAACTGCCTAGAAAGTAAGAATCTTGCAAATCTCCCAGAAAATGCCGGTTTTTCAGCTATATCAACTAGCTTACCAAATGGAGACTTCCGGATGTACTGAATCTCACTTTCTTCGAGAGCTTCGAGTATGACGTTCATAGCCCGTGTTGACTGGTAAGTCAGAACCCTGACCCCAATTGGTTCCTCCCCTTCAGCAAACATCATTTCGGGTAACTCCATTCCAGTATGAACGGCCGGATCTGGCGTGACGTCCCCTATTCCAGAAGGCTGAAGGAGATCTTTGGTTAATCCTCCGTTTATAGAGGAAGACATACCGTCTTCCGGTAAGAAAAGAGTTGAAGAATGATGAGAGAGAATTGAAGAATGATGGTAGATAAATCAACAATGTTGAGAGAGATACTAAAACATTACCATATGTGTGTTTTATCGCTTTTGATAAACTTTGAAGGATTTGATTAAAAACGGACATAATTTGCGTCTTTGATAAAATCAAAAATCTTTACGTTTTTAAAAAACCCATCATTAATGCAGAAACGTGCTGCACTGGAGAAAGTGGAAGTTCATGGTAGATAAATCAACAATGTTGAGAGAGAGATACTAAAACATTACGCTCATATGTGTGTTTTATCGCCTTTTTGATAAACTTTGAAGGATTTGATTAAAAAACGGACATAATTTGCAGTCTTTGATAAAATCAAAATCTTTACGCTTTTAAAACCCATCATTAATGCGAAACGTCTGACCGAGAAAGTGGAAGTTCGGTCTTGTCAATCTTAAGCTCCTACGATTTTTTGTCGGGACAGTAGGGATATGTTTGGTATTATCACAATAGGTACAGTGCCATACCCATAGTTGCAATATCAACTAACAATTTGTATTTCCACTGCAAATTCCCTAATTTGAATTTAATTTTTAACATTTCATTCATATTTTTATTGTTCATATATAAGCACATTGTGGGGGCTACAGCATTGACTTCTATGGCCTCCGAATTACTAGTTATCATAGTGCTAGACAAAATAGGCATCGGATCCTGGTGTTATGCTCTATTTAATTTCCTCTACAAATATAACATGGTTTTTAAAATTTTCACAGTAGACTAGAAAGATGTGCACTGAGCACGAATCAGACAAATGAAATAAAACAAACGGCATAATAGCTTGCATATTAGTAGTATATTAACTAGTTAATATCTTCTAACTTTGAAACAACCAATTGAGTAAAAAATGATTTGTGTTTTTTTTTTTTCGTTTTGTATATAGCTCTAGTTTAAGCTTAATTGAATTAATATGAGTTCAAGTGCGAACATATACACATTACACAGGCATATTGCCAAAAACATGACTTAATATCATGTAACTTCGTTTTATAGCTCAAGTATTTTGACAAGATATGCGCATATTTAACCATTAAAAATTAAAAACTCGTAATGTTGTAGAGGATTCTTCTATGAAAACTGTATAAAGATGCTTGTTGATGTGCAAATAAGTTTATATCTACGCGAATCATGTAAAACCGAAAACTATATGCTGCTATTACTAATGATAGATAAAGAAACATTGTTTGGGAAGTTTTGGAACGACAGATGTGGAATAGTACTCGCATGGTGGACTTATAGAATATGCTAGACTGACGTGTAAAACTCGTGGCCTGATGCACCAGTGTTGGAACCGGAGGGTTAGGGATGGCTCGTTGGGAAATCGGATCGTCGTATTGATGAGGAGAATAACTTAGCCACATTTATCATTCGCCATGTTTTAGGTTTTTTTCGTTTATAAGTTTACTGTCGATAATCTCTCTGGTTATTACTGACTTAGCTCGTTAGATTTTTTAATTTAGTATAAGCATTTAATGTTAAAAAAACTTAAATAATATATTTATATTTTTAAAATTCTTATGATCATATATCTCGAGTTATTAATTATTCTTGCATGATCTAAAAGAGTCTCCACAACTATTAAGTAAAATTAAATACAAATGCCATTTTTGTTCTTCGTTTCTCTTTCCAGTATAATTAGCTTTAACGAAACTTTACCTTATCATTTGACTAGTGAATCGCGAAACCCTAAATAAAAAGCTTTTGAGACAAAATTTACTTCAAATAGAACACCAGTCATTCTCGCATAATCTTTGGTAATAAGCGAATTGTTTTTGGATTCAAACAACAATGCACATATATAGTTAAAATGTCACGTCTTGTCAATGGGCATACCATGATATTGTGTATACGTTCAAATTAAAAGGACAGTACCTAATCTCTTATTGAGCTACTGGATAAAACAAACAAACAACAATACACATAATGGGTTGCCATAATTCATTATGCGCGTACCTAAAACTCATTGAAGCCATAAAAGAACCAAGAATCATTTAGTATTTTAGTCTGAGAAACAATAAAAAAAACCATTATGTGTTCATGCTAGTTTCTACACACTGAAACCTTTATCCAAATATGCTAATTAAAATGTAGCATGTTAATTAGCAAACTTAATAGTATCAGTAGTTTTGTCGTAACAATCACTTGATATTTGAACAATATGGCCAGTAAGAAAACATATGGCTCGATCAGGCTTGTCCCGAAGAGCCCATGTTTTTTGGCACCTGTACCGGTACAAGGTGATTGAGATGTCATGCAATGTGACTTCTATAAAAAAAATTAACAAAAAATCAAAATGCAGGAAAACTTAAAAACTTTCAAGCACACGCACGCATATGTAGTGCAGGGTGGGGCCAAACAGTTTTTTTTTTTTTTTTCATATTTGGATGGTGGAGATGTACTCGGCTCTGATGTTTCAAACTTCTATGTCTGTCAGATTCCAAATAAGTAAACAGTCATTTTAATGATAGCATGCAACACGGTGGTGTATTCAATTCTAATATTTTTCAAAACGTATATGATTTGATATGCAAATAATAGTTTTTTTTTTTTTGAGGATGAAAAAAAATGACCCCTTTTTACATAGTTTTCATCACTTTGAAATAGATGAATGTTTTTGATGTTCGTGTAACGTATGTATCATCAAACCATATGACCCGTTTTTTCAAAAACCTCACGAACGTCAGGCTTCCAAAACAAAACAAAAAAAATTTGTAACCCTTTTCCTAAACTTTCACAAATTCTTATAACGTAAGTTTTTGATATATTTGGATTTTTGTTAAAAACACAAATGTAAAACACACACACACACACACACAAATGTATTCTAACTCCTAGCGTTGCACCTATTCTTTCTAGCTAAATAAATAAATAAAAATGTACATCAACTAGGATTTTTTTTTTTTAAGGGAATCCTAGTTGAAAGGGAATCAACTAGGATTATTTATTGATAATATTTTGTGAATGCAATAAATAAACTAATATCTAAGGCTTTGCATATATCAGCAAAACTCTCACTTCGACTATCCAAGTTATGGATTCGGATTTGAGAGTGGTTAACACAAAATAGCATTTGTTTTTGCTCCTTTTCATGGGTTGATGTATACACTAATACATAGTTTGTCGATTAGTACGGTGGACTTAGAAATGTGGTAACACTCTGGGTTCAAAATATATTTTAGATATACATACATGTGTTGGTCAAATGATATGAATATCTAATTTTTATTACGAATAACTAGATTTAGATTTGTCCGGTGTCGTTAGATAGACTCTAAGAGATTAGTCGTTTGGGGTTCAATCCGTCGGATATCTTTGGATTATCCAAAAACTCCCAACCCGTCGGATATCTTTGGATTATCTAAAAACTCCGAAATGTACTATATTTTATACCACGCAGAAATCATTTCGTAAAGACAAAAAACAAACATGCAGTTAATTAGATGTAAACAAATATTTTGAATAACTACTAACTATTTTCAGATCTATCTTCCATACTTGGTTCTCATTATAATGTTATAACCATAATTAACAATGTTAAAAGATTAAGCGTAGGGCCCACTCTTGACCTAAACAGAATAGTAAAAAGTGTCAAGTGGCCTGTGAGTAGGGCCACGACCACGTGATTTATTAGTTTCTTTCTTTCATTCTCTACTTCTTTCACAATTCACACTGTTCAACCCGAACCCCTCTGTTTTCATTTCTCATTACTGTCTTGAAAATTAAATAAATAAAACCCCAAAACCTAACAAAACTTCACACTCTTTCTCTCATTTATTCTCTCTCTTTTAAAAAACTTAAAAATCTTTATTCACTACTAGGGTAAACCCGCCCTACGGGCGGGACAATAAATTAAAAATAATATAAAAATATTTTATATATGAAAGAGCATTTGTAAATATAAATATATTTTAATTATATTTTGTTATTTTTGTTAAAGATCACAAATTTATTTTGATTATGAAAGTATTTAGAATAAAAATCTTTAGAATTGTAGTTGATTAGATCGATTCTAGAAGATAAATATAGATTGTATATTCTTATGTTTGTATGTGTATTTTAGAATTTATTGGAATTCTGAAAGTAAAAATATTTTCTCTAAAAATTTCTGATTCAAATGATGTTGAAACTCACAAAGAGAAGAACATTACTTGCTCATTATTTGATATGCTTTCTCAGTATACATGAATTGTTCCAGTGAGGAATAGAACAATTTCTGTTAGATATGAAACAACCGCTGCTCATTGTCCTTGGCTTCACATGTGAAACTCAATTGAAACAGTTTGGTGATGATCGTTGTATAAAATGCTCTCTCCTTATTTTGCCTATTTGCAAATCATGAAAAAACAATATGGAAACATAATAACTTTATTTTCCTAATAAGGAAGATCACTGAAGCGAAGTAAAAAAAACAGAAGCAACTGAAATTTTGTGTGTTTAAAGTTTACCAAGAGTATGCGGCTCCTTTGCGTCAAACTATCTAACATCAAAAAAATCTTTGTTGGTTCTTGAGACTTGTCATTAGCGCTTGCAATTTCAGCATTGGTAGGATGTTCTTGCAGCTCTACTCGTTAGTTTGAATGGTAATTGTCCACATGGCTCCTAAATTTAAAACGGGTTTGTGAGTGGAAAACAAAAGCGTAGAATATATGAGAGGAGAACAACATACCTTGTTTCAGTCTATACCTCTTTCCACGGTGAAACTGAGGCGAAACATTTATATTAGTATATTCCAATCTGAAAGAAATAATCTCAAACACCATTTACCTTTGAAACCAAAGGTTTCAGCTGATCAACTATGCGATTGCAATTCGACAGGCAGATCTAACTCCCTCGTTTATTTTCTGTGAATACTTACAAATTTTGAAGATAAGAGATAATGCTTTTATCTCGAAGACATACCTCTTGGGACCAAACCAAGTTGTCGTCATGTTATTTTTAATCCAATCATCTAACTTTTCAAAAAAATAGATCAAAGCATCTTTTATCTTTTTATCATATTCATAACACTTCTCTTAATTTAAATTTTGCACTTTATGAGTTAAATCGAACTAAATAGTACACAATAGAAAAATCTTATTAAAACATATATTTTGAAGGATCTGTAGGTCTTATGAAGCGAAAAGTTGAGTTTTAATTTATTATTCTTTCTCTGCAGCTATAGAAGGAGCATAGATGTTCTATATTCTATTTTTGATCAAATAGAAATTTCTCTACTATTTGTTTAACAATTAGATATAAAAACAAATGATTGTGGATAAAGGAGAAGGATAATGGGTAATGTTGTGGTTTTGGAGAATAATATTGTCTTCTTTTTAAGTATTATCTTGTTTTTTTTTTAGTTTTATAAATACTTCTTACATTGTGGACTATTATTTTCTAGGGTTTTTTTGAAATGGTAATTTAAATACATGATTTTACTGCTAATATGTTTCTTAAGCGAGTTTTATAAATTTAGGATATTTTCTATGAAATTTCTGAAGAGTAGATTTATAAATATATTAATCTTATTTCACTCACACATCAATGATTTAAGATTATCAAAAATAAGTAAAATTTGAATATATATATATATATATATATATAATTATCAAAAATAAGTAAAATTTGAATATATATATATATATATATATATATATATATATATATATATATATACACACATGAAAATACATTACCTTTTTACATAGACGTATTGTATAACCTTATATTATTATTTTTTTAGAAAGACTTTGCAATAATAGAATATTATGTTTTATTCCATTTGTACATAACATAGTTTTACAAAACAACATAAGTGATCCAATATACTTCAAAATCAATGAAACATAGACCTTAGAATAGGGACAAAAAACAGATATAATGCTTAGGTTGCCTATACTTTTTGGCCGTACATAGTTTCACTTGGAATTCGCTTTACTTCTGAAATAAGGATCCATGAAACAACAAATCAAATAAAAAATGGGAGAGTAAAGAACAAAAGAATCCTTTAAATGTTAACATGGTCTCGTGATTTTTTTCTTTAAGATTCCTTTCCAGCAAAATCTTTTACAAAAATGTAAAAAGCATCTCATAATGGGTAAACCTAATTGGTGATTTCACAAATCATGAGGACCAAAATAACTATAACATGGTCAGTGCCCTTTGAAAAACAAAGAAAACGTTTAAATGACGTTGATGACTTGTCCACCATTGTAACCTTTCCCTATGATTAGCTTTGCCCCATACCAAACCGCTAAACTGTAGCTGCAGAAGATCACAGCCAGCATTGTACCGAGGCCTAGACCAGAGATCAAACCTTGTGTAACCATTGTCTTGTAAGCGATCTCGAGCTGGCTTTCGTATTTTTCTGTTGCTTGTTTCTCTCCCGTAAACGCTACTACCTGATAAACAAAAAACGGTTCAAATACATAGCACAAGTTTTGGTTTTAGAAAGTTAGAAAATAACAGAGAGAAGACTCACTGTTCTAATGGCTCCAACGGTTTGTTCAACTCGTTTCCAGCATCCACTCTCGACTCACTGTTCTAATGGCTCCAACGGTTTGTTCAACTCGTTTCCAGCATCCACATAGGCCACTTGACCACGACCAGCCATTTTAGACATGATGAGAGATAGTACTTGGAAAAGATTACCTCTCAAAAACGTAAGAAAATATGCAGTGCAAACACGTGTTCTGGAATGGGTGAAACCCATTGATTAAATATTTGGCTCTTATGAGCTTTTGTTGCAGGAGTTGAAATCCACTCCTGATTCACAACCTCCTTCCCAGCGTTTTGGCAGCCCTCCGATCCCATTGTCGTTAAAGACTTCAGATTTTGGCCACATTCACGGAATATCAGAATATTTTTTATTGAGTGAGATCTAAGGTAGAGGAACCATAGCGACATGACAGGTATGTAAAATAAACAGACATACCCGTGTCAACAATGCCAATGATAACTTCTTCACCATATTAAGATTTTTCTGATTGGCAGAAAGGCCTACACCCAATCCGAGTGGGGTTGACAGTTCATATAAACTATCAAGTGTGACATAAACAACTTCGGTAAATCTGTTGGCACGAGCATTAGCAATGAGAAACACATCAGATGTGTTTGAGAGAAATGAAGACGTCATGTAAATGTATGACTTAGGTGTTTGTTTCAAGGAAAGCCAAGAATATGAAACAAAGTACCTGTTATTTGTTTGGCTTGGGAGTTGGTAAGTTTGGCTGCAAAACCTTGAGAAGCCATGTCCATAACTGTACATAACTGAATCCTTTACTATAATCATGGGAACAAAAAAAGCATGAAACTAAGTATCAGTTGAGAAATTAATATAAACTTGGGAAAGAGAAACAACTCTTACATACCTTCCAAGAAGTGACCACAACATCTGATGATGAGAAGACCAGCACGCTACATAACAAAGAGACTGGAGAGTACAGGAAATACAGCATTAAAGATGGAGAAGTTGAGGACATTAAAAAATAAAATTCAGGCGAAGGTGATCTTTATTCCACAATGGTCTAAGCCAAGGAAGAGCCTTTCTTTAAAAAAGAAGCATATCGGGTCCGAGACTAAGTAACCACCATATCCGAGAGTATATGGATCTGGTTCATCATCCTTCGTCGAGTCCAAGATCAAACCCAAACCCATCTCTCCCTGTTCGTGATTCGCCTACTTGATTTCTGGATCAAGCCGGTGACGGAACTGATGAAATCAAAAGGAACAATCAAAGAGATCAACAAACTGAAACAAATCAACAAACAAATCTAAATATTCATCGATACACAGAAACTTTGGAATAAAAAAATGAGAATCTATACATGAACAAATGTAAACCAAGTTAACAAACAGAACCAAAATTGAAATCATCTCCCGAAACCAAAATCGAAATCATTATTCTCACGGATTTTGAAAAGCTAATGATTGAGAGGATAATACTGATGAAATCCAGGGTTAAGACATACCTTTATAGTCAAAAATTCTGATAAAGGAAGTAAAGGGACTGCATTCAGTGATATCGTATGTGGAGTGAAGAACTTGTTAATGAGTCCATCGAAGGTGACGATTCGATTAAGACTAACAACGCTACGCTTCCGAATTTTCTATCGGTGAGTTTGTACGGCGGAGTCTCCAAAAAGAGACCTTGTTTACAGAATGTCTTATTTCGACAAAATTAATGAAAAGGAAAAGGATTTATTAATTAGCCATTTTAGAGGAATATAGACACTGGCTTACAGAGATCGAAGAAGAAATGGCTCTTCGATTCATTGTGGAAGAAGAACACCAAACCCTTAAAAAAATTGCGGCCGGTTTCGATGTCTACGAAACGCTAAGTTTAAGAAAGTGATTTAATGAAACACTATGTTTTGTAAAAGTAGACACGTGTCAGCTCGGTATCATTCGAATTATCTAGGTGTAATCCGACGTGGAGGCCCTCAGGAGTGAGGGATCTCTTTTTTATAATAATAGATATCCTCAAAACCAACGCTAAATCAAACTCTCTCAAAGAAAACAAGACAAAACCCTACTCGTGATGGATTCTGGGTCACAACGACCGGGGCCTGTCAGTGAAGGCGATTCGCGTCCGTCCATCTTAACCCCCTCTTCACCGCCGGCGATGCCTAGCAGGTACGAGTCACAGAAACGACGTGACTGGACCACGTTCTTGCAGTACCTCAAGAACCACAAGCCGCCTCTTGCCTTGTCACGGTGTAGCGGAGCACATGCCATCGAGTTCCTCAAGTACTTAGATCAGTTCGGTAAGACCAAAGTCCACGTGGCGGCATGTCCTTACTTCGGCCATCAGCAACCTCCGTCTCCTTGCGCTTGTCCTCTCAAGCAAGCCTGGGGATCTCTCGATGCATTGATCGGACGGTTGAGAGCAGCCTACGAGGAGAACGGTGGGCGGCTCGAGTCGAACCCGTTCGCGGCACGTGCGGTGAGGATTTACTTGAGGGAAGTCAGAGAAAGTCAAGCCAAGGCTCGTGGGATTACCTACGAGAAGAAGAAACGGAAACGGCCAACGACTGTAAACACCGTCAGAGTTGACGTTGCTCCGTCGAGACAAACTGAAGGAGATGGTTGTAACATCGGCGATCCGTCTGTGGCCGAGGCTGTGCCGCCTTAAGTTCGATTATTTTGTCATACTTTTCTTGATATATATATATATATTAAATACAAAATATATGTATGGAACTCACTTTACCTTATTTGTTCCCTAGTAACTAATTATTAATTTTTGTGGAGTTAATCGTAAAAATATATTAAGACGGCCGGGGTAGGTTTTGTTCTAATGCAGTTGATCTCTTATGAATCACGTTCTTGAATTGTTGAATTCTTAGAAATTCACACACTTTTCAAGGATTAATTAAGAAGATTTTCATTTCATATAATGTATTTGATTTTCTAAATGAATTATCAAACTCGTTATTTTGATAAACATCATGGAACTTTAATTTAACGTGTTTGAAGAGTTCAGAAATCAGCAAAGAAGAGAAGAAGAAGAAGAAGAAGAAGAAAAAGGTATGTACGTATACAGTCATGCATCGATGGCTATTTCAATCTGTCATATACATTGGTATATATTCGCATGTAAATTGTAATCAACTTCGTATTTCACAAAATAAATATCATACTCGTCCTTGCAAGATTGGGTATATAAATACTTTCATATTTCTAGCTAGTTAAATCTATGTTTAATAACATACTGGTTAACATTTGTATTGTATATTTGGTCTCTTTTTTTTGTGATCAAGTATATATGGTCTCATGAATAGTAGATGTACGTATGTGTTTTAAGATACGTACACATGCACGTGGACGTGGAAAGATGGTAAAAGTCACACGAACAAAACAAGAACAAGATGGTTGGTGACTCGTCAGACAATATTGTTTATCACGATTTTCCGATGGACATGAGGAGGCATCGTGGTTACTGTGTCTTAATACTTGTATTTACACACGTGTTCGTAGACCATGTATAAGTAGACAATAGCGATGTTAAGAGTTTTATTTTTCCTGACGTACGCCAGTAATGAACATAGTTTTTGGTTGACGGTGTAGCTTCCATCACCGTTAGCTTGTGGTCCTTTTTACGTACAAAGTCGCCTTCGCCTATATGTAATTTCAGCACTTGTATACTGTTAATCATTAAAGATGGCTTAGAGTTAGTGGTCCTTGAAAATCATTATCTAAATTTGTTTTGTTCCTAATCACCACATGGGCTTTGATAAGGACGAGTTAGCAGCCACACCAAAATTTGTTTGCTGTACTATCATTTATGAATACATCTGTAAGGTTGCAACCAATTAGCAACCTTAAGTTTTGATCGGAGACTGGAAGTCTAGACCAAACATTTACGGAGCAATCATCAGGCCCCCCAAAAAACAACGAACAATTCAAAGGTCTCTAGACTTTATTTTGAATAGGTCTCTCACACAACCCAACAAACATAAATTTTATGATATATAGATGATACATATTTCACCATTATCTCAGAATCTATATAATAGATTTAGAGTATCATGTTACATATCACCAAAGAAAGATAAGGGTGTTTATGGCAGGCCTGTGACGTCGACTTACGATAACAAAGAGGTTTTGATACCTCCCAACAAATCCCACATCCTATTGGCTCCCTTCCGGCAAACCAGAGGGAAGCGATTCACTTTGAAATTTCGAATGAAGTGGCTGGATAAGTATTTGGCACACGCGTCAGGCTTTTTATGACCTTTGTAAGCTTTGCAGATGTAGCTTATGAAGTTCTCATAATCCTGCAGTGAACACACAGAAAAAAAAACAGAGGTAAGTTCAAAGTCAAGAGAACTTTCTGTTCTCATTGATCAACGAATTTCTATCGATCATGAGAATCTCCTGAAGACACTTTACTTCTCATCAGCCCTCGCCAACAAGCCTATGGGGTAACTTACTTCACTTCTCGTCTGCTAACTACAGCTAAAGTCAATACACTGATTCTGAACTGCTTATAGGTCTAATGAATTCACAAGAACAAGAAGATTCGACATTTGGTAACGGCAACATTCATTAATTTCTCACTGAGTATTTATTACAAATGAAATGATAGTCAATTCCTTTTCTATACACTAATCAATGATAGTCCTATAAAACATGTCTTCCTCATACGAAGATTAGGTAACAAGAATTCACATTCGAAATAATCCCAAATCATGTCTGACTGATTGCTAAGTAGTAAGAGAGCGTGGATTATCATAGTAAGAACTCGGTAGATTCTGAAAAAGAAGCATACTAAACGAACCTCATAAAGTGGCTGACCATCCACGACTACCCAGGGCACGTATTGATGAGGGGGCTGAAGTGCACTCGTTTCTGCAGCGTAATGCAACTCAAGCTGCAGCAAAATGAAAAAAAAAAAAACAGTAAGGAAATACACGGTAGCTTCCAAACAAGAACATAGTACATTCGATACAGATATCTATCGCCCAATTCAGCCTATAAAAAGTATATCTATTTAATAGTATCTCACGGGTACAAGAATCTAACATTTCAATGCTAAAAAGGTATGCTCACAACAGGAGATCGTGGTGTGAAACTCATAAAGAGAAGGGACTAAGTACCTTGTCTCCATGTCCACTGCTGAGGCAATCGGAAACAGGTTTAGAGTTAAGGTTGAGCTTCTGATAACAAGTCTCCCACTTGTCGTACTTGTGTTCAGTCACCAAACTCTCAACACAGTGGATAAACGGAAAATGATCACCCTGCAAAACGAAAGGGACAATCCAAAAAAGAAATTAGGTTAAAGATCACAAATAGACTGGGCATAATATCCATACCCGAAGTATTTACCCGAACCGACCCGAAAATAGGGTACCCGACCCGGTTGGATCCTGACTAAATATGCGAATGAGACCATTTTCAGAAACCCGAAAAACCGAAATCGAACCCGATCCGAACCAAGAACCGAATGAGTATCCGAACATATCCAAACATATGAATATCTATATAAAATATTATTTAAAATTATATTTATAATAGTATTAATACCTAAAATTAAAATTATAAATCAAATATATTAGTTATTTTGGGTATTTATAGATAACAATAAGATGTTTTGGATAAAAATACTCAAATAACATTACATCAATGGTTAATTTCAGATAAAAAATAACCAATTCGAACTATATAAATTGAGTATTTTCGGATTTTTAAGTTATTTTAGCTAAGTTTGAGTAGTTTGGATATAAAATACCCGAATCGAATCGAGTAGTTTGGTTACTTCGGTTAAAATCCGACCGGATCTGGGAGTATCCGACTCGAACCCGACCCGGTTTTTTTTGTAATAGCCAAACGGGACCATTTTTCAAAATCCGAAAAATCCGATACCGAATGGATAGTATCCATACCCGAAGGCCCAGGCCTAATCACAATCAAATCTCATCACCGCACTTACCAATTTAGGCCAAGCATCGATCGCACAAGCCTCAACGGTATCCAATAAGCATTCGAACGCACCGTGCTGGCAACAAAATTAGCAACAATGTTATAATGTAAAATCGTTACAATCATGTTATGATGACGAAAGGAGATCTCAGATCAAACAATACAATCGAAGCTTTGGTTTAATCAAACCTGGCAAACGGCAGTGACGTTATCGGAGCGGAGCTTGGTGTTGCCCCAGGGAGAGAGATGGAGATCGACGATTGATATGAGATCGTCTTCGAAGAGCTTCGTGAGGTGGTTAACTATGAAGGAAGAACAGTACGGGCAGAGAGACTCGTAGTACAGGCCCAGCGACACTTTCGACGGCGAAGATGTTCCATGAAGATCAGATGACGATGATGATGAAGATACAGAGAAGATAAGAGAAACGTAGCAGATTAGGAGAAGAAGTTTGCTCGTCGAAATAGACGCCATGATTGCAAAGAGACGCTCTGTTGTACCGTCTCGCCTTCTTCTTCTTTAGGAAGAATAGATATTTTCTGTGACACGCATCTCGATCATCGGTGCGAAACAGATGACAATAACTGATTATCCGTTACATTGGTTTAACCGACAAGGCCCGTCTCAAGATGGGGGCCCTGTTCAAAGCCTAAATACTTATTAATTTTTTTTTATAAAAGCCCAAACGTTCATAACAAAGGCACATGAATACTTACTAAAATTTTGTTAGAAATTTTTGGGCCCGGTGCAAAAATATATCAACTTTATTAAAAGAAAAGAAGTTTAAATAAATCTACTCATAATTGTTTTGGATCCTTTCCATTTTTATTTTTTTGATCTTACCCTCCATATTATTAATAGGTCCTTATTAATATGTGACACATATAACCGGTTTACCTACATTATTAAAAAACAAACTGGTTTACCCTTAAACTATTAAATCGTTCTACACTATTCAAAACTGAACGATTTTGACAAATCGTTGACTCATCATCACATCATCACCTACGAAACTATATAGGTTGGGCTTTGGGTCTTTAATTTTACAAAGCTATTTTAACTGTTATAAGCCATTTAAGCTTAAAATTATACAAACCCAATTAACTTAAGAGCCATTTTCAAAGATTTTATTTTTAAAAGCCCAAATAATAAAGACAAGTTTATACATTTATACAATTAAATAGAACATTATTTAAATAGTATAGATACCTAAAAACAAAACATTTGTCTCAGACTAATTTATTAAATATTTATAATATAGTTACGATTAATAAATTAAAAAGAAAAAAATAATTGGTTCACTATTTTGGTAGATTGATGTACTTTCAAATAAAATTAATAATTTTTCTTATTTAAAAAATGGTGGTATTATTCTTCAAATTTAACGTACAGAAAAATAATTCTTATGCAAGTCACATATATATTGATATATCAAAAAAATTATATAGCAAAAATCAAAATTATATTTTTTTCTCAGTAGGTTAATAACGGTTTTTTTTATTTTAACATAATTTTACCGTATTCGTTTTATTATATTATACCTTCACTATCTGGATCTCTCGAATTCGACCATAATTCTAATTCGGATATGAAAACTCAATGATTCGGATATGAACACTCAATGAAAACATTGTACCAGACTGAAATGATTATAATAGAATGCTGAAATAAACCAGATATGAAAACACTAACAAAATAATTCTGATTTTGGCTTAACCATCAAAAAAAAAAAACCCGCACTTCCTAAGCGCGGATCAGAATCTAGTACATCAATTAAGCTACATTAATTTTTTGAGATCAGCCGTTGAGAATTAAAGAGTGACAATGTACATCAAAGTTTAAAACAATCTCAATACATGTGATCAACTTGGGGACCAGTTCATACATGAATTCTTCAACCAATAAAATACTTGTCAGTCTCACTCACAAGCAGTGTGCTATAATGTTAGAAATAATAGTAGTATAGTACATTGCTTAGGCAAACGCGACATAGATCAACCTCATGTATACAGATTATATATCAAAATGAAATATTTGATCATTGGAGTACGTGAAGGATTTGATCAACAAGACTGAGACTAACGACAAGGTAAGCAAGTTGGGTAGGATGAATGTCGTCCCAGAAAAGGTAGTCATTAGCGTCGGGACATGTCCGAGTTAAAGGATTACACAAGTATGATAGCTCCAGTTCTCCTGTTCCGCAGCATCCTCTCGTTGTCTCCTTTATTCCTGTTCCTTTCGAAAAAATCGATTCAGTACTGTTTGTAAGAAGACGAAAAAATATCTTTTATGATAAAAAATTGCGTGGTATATTCATCTTGAATTCTCATTCTGAACCAATCATTTTAGACAAAATCAATTTGTTAATGTAACTCCTAAAATTTTCATTTACATTCTTAGCAAAAAAAGAAAAGAAATCAAACCCATGATATATCAATTAAACTTCTATACATTTCCATGAATTTTATTTAGAAAAAGATGTAATCATATTAACAAAAAGGAGTTGAACTGATCAAAACGCAAGGAGAGCTTGATTTATTGTGAAACGTAATGTGCATGGGATCAAAGAAAGCGTTACGTTACCGTAACTTTGGGGATTAGTAGCCATGTCTAATATTGTTCCGTAGATATCGGCGTAGAAGATGACACTACCAGTGAGATTGGATTGAATATCCGTCAGGGACTTCTTTAGCTTTTGGTTATACTCTTGTGAATCTGAGTTTTCTTTGTCTATGCATCTTCTCTCGTTCTGTTTTTGCCTAGCGAACGTCATCTGTACCGGTAAACATCCAATCGGCGGTAGTCCTAATACCATTATTTTCCGGCACCCAATGTCATATAGTTCCTATATAACCATATAACACACGTAATATTTTTTTTTTATAAAAAACATGTAATATTTTTTAACATACAACATTAAAATATATTGGAGTCCAAATCCATATACTTATTAAAAACAAATAAAAATTGTTGTAACCGTGAACTGTATGCAAAAGTATGTGAAAGGATGTGTTGTTTACTTGAATGAAGTTGTGTAC
This sequence comes from Brassica carinata, assembly GCA_016771965.1. Taxonomy (NCBI): domain Eukaryota; kingdom Viridiplantae; phylum Streptophyta; class Magnoliopsida; order Brassicales; family Brassicaceae; genus Brassica; species Brassica carinata. The sequence continues at coordinate 54,659,266 of CM028701.1, read as the reverse complement.
ACCCGAGAGAATGAAATCTTGATAACCTTCAACACCGAGCTTGACACGAGGAGAAGGTGTATCGTATAGATTTATATCAAAATCGTTAGTTCCCGAGCTTACAATCACAAGAGCCTCGCTAACTATCTCGGCCGCTTTCTCTTCACCAACGATCCGGCTCAGCCTAGCCACGTAACTTCTGAACATGTCTGCCTGTTTGTCTATGGATAGACTTAAAGTAGCGAGATCCGTATAGTTGTCGTAACCTGAACCGGCCGAGGCAAAGCACACACCGGTGATAATATCTGAATCCGACAAATGCGGGTCGAGGAAAGGAGGAACGGTGTCTTTGATTCCCATAAGGGATGCGATAAAGTCAGGGATGAGCCTACCGTTAGAGAATCTTCCGGTCGCGTGACGGCCGGGGAAGTTGCAGCCGTAAGGAGGAAAGTTAGCCCGGATGATGGTACTAATGTAGTTGTTGTTTCCGGTGTCGATCGTGGAGTCTCCGAACACAAGAATCGCCGGGAACATTGATGCGTTGTTGATAGTCTCATTGGTGGCATTTGCGTAACATGTCAATATTTGTATAGTTGTTATGATCATGAATATAATTTCATGGATCAACATTTTTATCTTTTTATTTCTTTTCTCTCTTTTGTAATTCTTCTTTCTTTATAGGACTTGCTAGGGAGAGTCTACCATATGTTATCTGCCGTAGTAATATTGACGTTTAGGCCAAACCTCCCGTAGACGGTTTTACTTCCACGGGGCACTGAAATCAAAGTGGGCTTCATATTATAAAACCCATAAGAGTGTTGTATCTCAAAATCAACTAGCTGAGGCCTGATTTCTCTATTTGAGATCAGATGTTTACAAAAATTCGTAGTAATACACTACAACATCATTATGCATGGTTTCTTAGAATGGTATTCTTATATTCCCCTAAAAATCCTGCCGTAAGAAACCTTGGATAATGATGCTCTTAGCTTGAAAATAAAATTAAAACTTTTTTTAATTGGAAGGAGTTCAGGGCAAGACCCTATTATTTTCTTAGATCTGAGATCAGCCAGCGATAATATCTGATGACATGGTATAAACTTTCTTAACGGAAATCTCTAAGACCATGATTAACGGTGAAACCCAAATAGATTTTTTATTATTATTTTTTTGTTTGATTTAAAAAAAAATATTAAAAACGAACCAATCGCAGACCGCTACGTGTCAGTAGGACCCACAAACAATGCAAGAACCCAACGAAAAGCGGTCCTTATTCTAACTATTCTGCATCCGATTTTTTGTTTTTTGTGGACCCTCCTAAGAAACCCACTAAACACCTCCCTCCCCCGATAATCCTGCTCTAAAGACACAATAAATCCAGTTATTTGCGTTAAATCACGAGTTCAACAAACAATTGATGAAACAAGGTTAACCTTGAATTTTATTATCCACACTATATCAATGTATGTAAGCTATATATTCTCTCTGTCCCACTTTAAGTGGTGTTTTAGGTTTTTGCACAAATATTAAGAAAATACAAATTTTTATGTATTAGTATTAAATTAAACTAATTCAACTAATAAAAAAAAGATGTAGTATTTTGTAGTTGGTCAAAATTTTCAAACAACAATAAATTCTATCTAGTATAAAGAGAACATCACTTAAAATGGGACAAAAGAAAAACGCTAAAAACCCAATTAAAGTGGGACAGAAGGAGTATTGTTTTATGAAAGTAATGAATTCTCCACAACCTAAACTCTCGTGATCACTCCAATATATATTTTGTCAAGACTCATCGCCATCTATCTACAAAAAAAATTAAAGGCCTGCATCTAAATTCAATCAGAGAAAAATACTACTTAAGATTTATATATAGTATATATAGTAGATACTGCTGTTAAGGATTTCTTCGTTAACCCCTTGCTTTCTAGACAAGTGAACTCGACGGTCATTGCTCTTTTGCCTAAGGTCACTGGTGCTGCAAATCTTTCGGAGTTCCGTCCAATCTCATTATGCAACACGGTGTATAAAGTTATTGCAAAGATACTTGGAGCTCGGCTTAAGAGGTTAACCCCTCTTGTTGTGCAACGGAACCAAGTGGGATTTGTAAAAGGAAGGCTGCTGTGTGAGAATGTTTTATTAGCTTCAGAATTGGTCTCGGATTTCAACAAACCCGGTGCTACTACTAGGGGCTGTCTACAGATCGATATTACAAAAGCTTATGATAATGTGGACTGGACTTTCATTCTCAACATCTTGCAAGCCTTCAATCTTCCTGATATATTTATCCAGTGGATCAGTTCTTGTATTACATCTCCATATTATTCAGTTGCTTTTAATGGGGAGCTTGTTGGATTTTTCAGGAAAAGGGTCTCCGCCAAGGTGATCCTATCTCGTCCTCCCTTTTTGTGATAGCAATGGATATTCTTTCTAAGAACTTGGACTCTGCTGCTCAGGATCGCCTATTTACCCCACATCCGAAGTGTCGATTTCCGTTGATTACTCATCTGTGCTTTGCGGATGACATGCTTATATTCTTCGATGGAAGTGAAGTGTCAGTAGCTGCGATAATTCAAGTCTTGAATTCCTTCTATTCTGGATCAGGTCTGGGTTTAAATATGTCGAAGACAGGGCTTTTTCTGGATGGTAATAATATTCAGGAGGCAAAAGAAATGGCAGAAAGATTTGGTCTCTCCCAAGGGTCCTTTCCGGTTCGTTATTTAGGGGTTCCATTGATGCCTCACAAGCTCCGTCCTCAGGATTACCAGCCTCTTATTGACAGGGTTAGGAAAAGGATTACTTCTTGGACACTCAGGAACTTATCCTTTGCGGGGAGATTAGTTCTTATTCAGTCGGTGTTATACGGCATGTTTAATTTCTGGGCATCGGTTTTTCCTCTGCCAAAGGGTTGCATTGATGCAATTGAAAAATTGTGTAACGCCTTTCTTTGGAGCGGAGGACCCGACTCAGCAAGAGGTGCGAAAGTCTCATGGGAGTCCGTGTGCACTCCTAAATCCGCGGGTGGTCTTGGTCTTCGCAGATTAGAAGCTTCAAATACAGTTTTCGGATTAAAGCTAATCTGGCTACTCTTCACGGCAACTGGATCTCTTTGGGTTGCCTGGATTAAAGAGCATATTATTGCACATGGGGTTTTCTGGACAGACGACTATCGGAACTCTGGTTCATGGATTTGGCGTCGGTTGATGAAGCTTCGATCGATTGCTCGTCCATTTGTTATATGCCGCGTTCAATCTGGTACTAAAGCTCTATTTTGGCATGATAATTGGACAGGCTTAGGTCCATTGATTGATCTTGTTGGTGCTAATGGACCGCGTGTTCTAGGATTTCGTAGCATGGCAACGGTTTCAGAAACAATTTCAGGTGACTCTTGGTCGCTGCCGAGAGGACGTCACCGGATTATTCAGCTTATTCGAGCATGCCTTCCACCAACGCCCCCTGTTCTACTAGCGTCGGAAACAGATAAATTTCTCTGGAGGAACAGCCCGGATACTGAGCCTGGCCAGTTTGTAGCCTCAAGAACATGGGAGACTCTGAATCCTGCACCACCTCCAGTTACTTGGCATAAGTCCATCTGGTTTAAATCAAGAATTCCAAAGCACGCCTTTCTCGCTTGGGTCACTATACTTAACAGGCTCCCGACAAGGGACAGACTTCTTCAGTGGGGTTCCAATGTCTCAGCGTCATGTCTGTTATGCGACGTAGCAGACGAGAGCCGGGACCATTTATTTTTCAGTTGCTCTTTCTCTCATGAGATTTGGAACGCCTTCTTCAGTCACAGCACCTTCAATCCACCAACACTTTTTGAGGCCGTCATTTCTTGGTTATCTTCTTCCTCTTCCAATCGCAAAGTCAAAGCCATCTGCAATCTGCTGGTTCAGGCTTTGGTTTATGCGATCTGGAAGGAGAGGAACCTGAGGTTGCACACTTCTAAAACCCGCCCGCCGCATATCATTATCAAGGAGGTCAAAGGGTTGATCAAAGCAAAGTTAATAGGGTTGGATCGTGCTGCATTGAAACAGGTTTCTCAGAGACCGCATCAGCTCTCCTCCACACCAGAATCTTATCTCCAACTATGGTTTCGTCACTTTGACGTTTAACTGCTTCTCCAGCGGCTTCGTCTCATCATTGTTCCTGCTTCACAAGGTTTCTCTTCTCGGTTTGCAGTTATACTAGTATGGCAATTGTAGTAGTTTCCTTCTCCTTGTATTCGAAAACAATGTCTCGATTTAAAAGGATAATGAAAGGAAGTATGTTTTTTTGAAAAAAAAAAAAAAAAAAAAAAAATATAGTAGATAGGCATGGAGATGATATGCATCTATGGTCAATAATAGGCCTTACAACTATGCATGCACAGATCCGCTCAAACGTTAAAATATACGTACATGGAAACTAACGAGATCATATATCATGCAGAAAATTATATATCAATATTTGTATATACAGAATACAATGTATATGGTTGTTAATGCTGATATCTTGGTAGAATATCTCTTAAAGAAATGGATTCTCCGAAGTCCTAACACGAAAACTAGTCTGGAATTAATAGAAGTACGTGCAGCGGAGGAGATCAATTAAGATTACACAAATCATTTACGGTCCAAAACATAAGCAAAAAAAATATTGCACACGAGGATAAATCTACCAAACGTGTGTTATAGGCTGGAGTCTGGAGATATCTCCAATATCTATACTGAAAAATAAGTCCATTGGTTTGTCTTTATTCGATCAGGTACGTCCCCCCTAAAACACCACTTCATACCATATTATATATAATAATGCATTCCATTGGTTACAACAATAAGGAAAAAGAGTGGCTAAAAATCAAATCTTCCTCGGCGTTAGGAGAATAGTATTTTATTTTCTGTTGATAGTGTATTATTTTTGTGTTCTTCTCTTACTAACAAATACGAAACCATGTTTACGAAGATGTTACCCATACCATATTATATATACATTCAAGGTTTCAACACTATCCAACAAACTAATGGTATACTTAATAATTTATATTTGTGACCGTGTATATAGTCGAACAAGGGGGGCGGGGGGATGTAGAATTAGAAATTTGTTATGTTAGGTTTTCTTCGAATCTATGTCTATTAATTCGCTAATTTAAATTTATATCCATTTTGGGCTTAAAAGGTAAGCTTGTAAAGAAAACCACAACGATAGTGCTTAGCACTAGTCCAAAACCGTAGTATCCGAGAAATCCGAAAGAAACAAGAGAACTTCAAAGTATGAAGAATAATATGGAAGAGTTCTCAAAAGAATCAAAAAACTTTGAGTAGACACTCTTTCTTTAAGAAAACTTTCTTATTATTTAACTTATTCAACTTCTTGTGTTGCTACAAATGAGAGAGCAAGGAGCTTTTTAAGGCTCCAAAAATACAAAATATCTTACCAGCTTTCTCTTACTGTTTAGAGTTCTCTACCATAATATCTAGATTTTTTCTACTAATACTTATCCAAAAGAGTTCTCTAGAACATTTGAAGAGGTGATGATCTTTTCTGATTTTTCTAGAGAAATTCTAGAACCTTAACTTAATTTTGGGTTTAGTCTAATAAGATTATTAGAACCCTAAGCATAGCTCAAAATCAAGTGGAACTTCAATAAAGTCTACCTAGATTTGTTTTTGCTAAAAGAACTCGTATTAACCAGAGTTTGATATCTAATTATACATTAAACAGTATTTGTTTAAATTTCTGATATGTGACTTAGCTAAACATCTCTCATGTTAATATGGAGCTAGAAAGTAGAATTCGATTGAATTGACCATTTTGACCAAAAGCCAATGCACTTCAAATAATTACATCTGCACATCTTTGGATTCTTTTTGTTTTTCTTATTAAGTGGTTAATGATCCAGCGTGGCAGTTGTGAAATTGTGGAACAAGACAGGTATGGCTCACGTTCTTTAATTATGATCCCGTTAAACCCTTTTGAAGATTCGTAAGAAAGATTATTCAGTCTAACACATTGTGGCGCACACTGCACACTCACACATCGAGAATATCATCCGTATTTTCATTAAGTTCGCCACTCTCTGAATAGACTAATTAATTAAGAATATACTCTTGAAATAATTATCTTTTCCGTGCTAATCGTACGTCGTCGGTGCCCGAAACCTCCGTACGACGAAGCTTCATCTTTCATGTCGTTAATTCGTTTCCATGATTTATTTTCTGCAACAAGATTTTTTCTGTTTGTTTAATACATGCTCTTATTACGTTCTTGATCGAGATATGTGCCCACGTCCTCTTCTCAAGCTGCAGGTTTAAGACGAAATGTGACCAACCCATCGTCTAGGTTTAGGTGATTTTACTAAAATAACTTACTAACGAGCTGTCTTTATAAAATAAATTTCTTTCAGTAATAAGCCTGGAATTACATGCTTCAGAGACTTTCAGTTATTTTGTTTCTTATATGCTTTTTTGGAAGATTAAAATGAGCAAAAGAGACTTTTGACGTTGATGTATATATACATAAGCTTGCATTGCATGCGACAAACCAGACATGTGAAATTTTGGAAAATTCCAAAGATTTACTATAGAAAGAGCGACAAAGTGCACTTGAATACAGCTTTAGAAACGGTCAAGTCTTCCAAATATTATAACATCTATATATGTGTAATATCTGCATGCACTGACAATACTAAACTTGTAGGTATGTACACATTCTGATTTGTGAGAACCTGATTATTTCACATTAATCAGGATCCTAACTTATAATTTAGAGAGTGAGCTCCTTTCTTCTAAACCAGTAAATATATCAGTTTTGGTTAACGGACTCTTAATAAGTTTACCATTTATCATCTTTTAGTTTTATGTCCAAGTATTCAACTCTATATTGATGTGGTCCTGCGGATTACTTGTCCCCTCTCTTGCTTGATCAAGTAAGCTTAATTGCTCATTGATCTCCGACACAATGTGTCTTCAACTGTACTCTGTATAATAATTAAGCTGTTAAGCCTCCGCAAGTTGCAGATATCTTAGTTAAGTACATATCAACGTACGGTTTTGACTTTAATTAGTGTGAGCATAGTGTCATTAAAAGAAAATCTGTAAAACAACAGAATAATTTAAGTAACTCAAATTTTATACTAACATAAATGAGCATACCTAAATGATTCCTACATTTAACAATGCAATTAAGATTTTAATAATTTGAATAATAACTTAAACGAATACAAGAGAATACCATGTTTAAAAAAAAAAATATTTATAACGATGCCTGCATTGTACTATTAGTTTGTCCTTCAAGACAACTGTTTTTATTTCAGAACAAAAAAAAAAAAATCGTAGCTATTTGTTTATTGTTCAACTCTTCCAACCGATGATTGCATGTGAAAACAATAAAGTATACATATATGTATGGGATTCAACTATTGATAGAAATGGAACTACACACGGTATGAAATCTTGAATAGATTGTTATGCATTCTTAATATATTTTTTCCAAAAGTGAAAAAGCTCACAGACAACGAGAATGTAGTTCTTAATAGGAACGAGGATAAAGTTAACTAAGTAAAACTAATGTATTGTTACTTCCAACATATTGATATAAAATCCTACTTAAGTTTATGTAATGTACAGTACCATTTGATTTAAATAGAAAATTCTTCCCAGTTTCCAAGTTTGGTCATTGTTTCACATTATTAGTTACGAGAAGTCTTTATAATCCCAACATGCTCCTAGTTTCAAGATTTGGTATTATTCGAGAAAGAATACAAGAAAAAAATCCCTTCAAAGTTTGTCACATAGCTTCAGAAAAATCTTTGCTCGATCTACATTTGGAGAACCGTCGATAAATTATTTAGATTACTAGTTTATAAAATTTTCACCAGATATAAGACTACTGAATTGCAGATAGTAAACAAAAATCACATGTCTATAATGCTAAATATATAGTACTATTTAACGTTCCGCCAGTGCTTATACAAGAGATGTGTGCACAATCTATATAATTCAGAAAACAATATAATAAATGAAATGATAGTTACTGAGCTATATATAAACAATAGGTATTTATAAATAAAATCATTAGATTACATGTTATAGTCAATTTAATCTTCTAAATAGTCAATTTATGAGGGTGGGTTTAGTTAATAACGAGATGACAAAAGGACAATTCAGTCATTTCCTATTCATATGATCAAGTCCGCTTTGTTGTTACGTGAAGTGTTGGCTCCTATATAACTGGTCTTCTCCAACTTATTCTTCTCATAATCTAATTATCAATCAATACTCTATATAAAACACCTAAAAGAAAGAAGTAGGAGAGAGATGGGAAACAGCTTAAGGTGTTGTATAGCTTGTGTTCTTCCATGTGGAGCACTAGATTTGATCAGGATCGTTCATCTAAACGGCCACGTTCAGGAGATCACACGGTCAATAACCGCCGGAGAGATCCTCAAAGCAAACCCAAACCATGTCTTAAGCAAACCATGCTCTCAAGGAGTTGTCCGTAAAATCTTGATCTTGTCCCCTGAATCTGAGCTCAAGCGAGGAAGTATCTATTTTCTTATCCCTGATTCTTCCTTGCCGGAGAAGAAAAGGAGGAGAAAAGATACTCATCGTCCGAAAAAGACTCTCAACAACAACCCTAGCGTTGACGCCCCTAAAGATGATGATCAGTCTGTGAAACACTTAGAAGAAGTTGTGCCATCGACTAGTAAAGAACACCGTCATCGCCGGCGACATAGCAGATCGGCGTCAGTATCCACATGGCAGCCACACCTTGACAGCATCTCTGAGGATCTTAATTAATTCCTCTTCACTTCATCTCTTTTTTTTTTCTTCTTCTAGCTAATGGTGTTTTTTGTCCGGAAGCCGGATTTTTATTTTCCGAGAGATCATTTTTATTTTCTCTTTTGTTTTGTTTAAGGAAAGAACCTCACGAAAAATATATAATGTTGATACAAGCTGTTTTAAAACGATGTTGTAATTTCGAGCCACTGAGAATGATTATATTTCAACCATTATCTTATAAACATACACAAAATCGACTATGGTCTATGGCCAAATTTAATCTATGAACCAGCCTTGTTACAACTTTATATTCAATGAATTTATGATACAATGAAATAATCCGAAAAGTATATGCGATCGAATTAAAGACTGGAGACTAAAGCATCAATGAAATGATTAATGATTATGATGAAATGTGTGTTTAACAGAAAATATCACACAGAATGATTAGACTAGCTAATTATATTAAGTTAGGTAGTTATAAAATAATAATTAATAATGATAGTTAGTGCGCAGGTTTTCACATGTGGGTGGACCAATCGAATGGCCTTTGAACTTGGAAGAAAACCATTTGTCCAAATGATACTACAGACGTCTTTTTTTTTTGAATGAACATCCAATAATATAAACAAAAGGGAAATAACTTGTAATGTAAACCATACATGGGGAAGAAAGTATATCAATGATTATGCATTAGAAAACAAAATGATCATTTTTTATCTTCTCATCTCATGTACCATGAATTGTGTCGTGTATATAGCTTTGTTGTTCAATTGAACGCTACCAATACTTTAAAAAAAAATTATATAGATGCGGTACCAAAAACTATAAGTCTATAATATATATATTTAAGATTCTAAGATTCGACTCGTTTAAACATGTCAGATCCCAGTGCAGTTGTTATGTTTGCAACTATAGGTGTTGTATAAAGTCAAAAATTACATATTAGTTGTAACTGGTTCAACTGAAATTGAATATGGATTAGCATAGGTTTAATGCAACGACACACTTATAGTTATTGTAGATACAGTAAAGGCTTTAAACATGAAATCACAAAGAAAAATCTGAAGTTCTTTACTGGAACAAAAAGGTTGGAGATGTCTCCTACTACAAGTTACGATATGTATAGAAAAATGAAATTCTTGCAATAAAATATCAAATTCAAGAATTTATTAATTAAAGTAACAATAAGCAGAAATGAAAAAGAGAAATGAAAGCTGGCGAGCCCATCTTCATCAGCTACCTTCACATGGTTTCCCTCTTCTATGCCCCATTCTAAGACATTTCATTTTTTTTTAACTCTTTTCTCTTTCTTCTATCCTATTCCTCTCTATGGTCTACAATCTGATCTATTAATGTATACTCTATATGCAACTATGCATACATTATATGTACCAAAAAAAACTATGGACACATCACTAAGTTTGGTCCAAACAGCCCATCTTCTCCATACACCTCAGTCATGAATGCTTTGTTGGTTTATGTCATGGTAAATTAACGAACAATTTCTATCATCTTTTAATCCAACTGAACTTTCTGTTGTATTAAATTGAGAATTTCTTGATAAGATATACACGTACCGGTGCAATCTAGTATATCTACTGCCAAAAATTTACGCAGTTCTTGTAACTTGACTAAGAATGACGAAATGTCATTATACATTTTAATGACCCACTCGTTATACCAATTATACATCTGATGCTACTCTCTTGCATGAAAGCATGACACGTCCATCAGGTTATGTCCACATAACATCTTTGAGATCCCCACTTTCATTTTCTCCGAATAATCTTTTGAAAAAATATCTCTTCTATCATTTCGAAATGAAAACAGTTTTGTAACAACACACACACACAAAAAAACAAACAACCCTTTATTTTACTTTTTTTAAAATGAAATAAATAACTAATTAACGGTTGTTATGGAGATCAATAGAAGTAAACCCTTCTTCAACAGAGAAACGTGGGTGTAGTCTCGGATCCACAGCCCTAAGAGGCGAATCTGGTAATTTATAGCTATCATCCATCCCAAGAGACTCTCCTTCTTGCTGATGAACCACAAGAACCGAAAAATGAAAATCTGAAGACGCAAACATGTCTCCGATCACACCTAGCTCAGGACACTCGCTCCAGTCCGTAAGCCCGTACAACACGGAAGAATCTAGGTCATGGTCACGACCAACAACCACCATATCGTATGTATCCCCTAGTGAACTAATCACTTGCGTGGTCTGCACGCCATCTCTCACGATCTCTTCTTTGTAATGTATTTTGGGTTTGTTGAGTGAGAAGCTCTTGAAATCGTTTATGAGGTGAGCCTCCGAGAACTCGTTTTCTTCTCCTGCTTGTTGGTTGAGGTGGAGAGAGCTCTTGTGTATGAAGTGGATCATCGTGACGCTCACATCCGGGTGCTCAGCGATTCTCATGCAGAAGGCTAGGGCTTCAGCGTCGTCCCGGCCTTCGATGAATATTATAGCTACGTTCCGCCACGTGTGGCTCATGAGAACAGAGCGTCTGCCTTCGGTTTCTCCTCGGTCGATGAATATTCCGACCGAGCAAGGTGCCTTGTCCAGCACGTTAAGGTTTATACTACGTATCGCCGCGTTCACATGGTCGACGTTTCCGTCTATCGCGTACTGTTTGTGGAACGGGATGACTATAAGCGCTGCTTTCTTGTCGAGTGCAAGTGTGCAGATATCGTCGTTGATGCTGGAGAACGGAGCCGCGGCTGTGAAATGCTGAGCCATGAGGGTTCCTTGGTGCAGCTGCTCGAACCGTTGGAAACCGTTGACGATTTGCGTTGACTGAGCCGTGTTGGGGTCGAGTTTGTTCATCAGGTGATGCGGCATGAGCACGGCGTGGGCTCGGCCTTTGAGCTCGACGAGGTGTAGCGTGAAGACGGAGATAGGGCTGAAGCGACTAGGGTAAGCAGCTTCTAGAAGGTTAACCATCGAAGGTACGTTTTCGACGTTGTAAACGCAGAGGAGGAGACGGAACTGGAGGTTTCGTTGTCTCGTGTTGAGGATGGTTCGTTTGCTCTTGCTTCTGTAGCGTTTCGATGGGTCGTAGAGACACACGACGAGGTACCGCGAGATGCCGGTTACGAGCAAGAGAGTGATGATAATAAGATTGAAGCATTCTGTGTTTAGAACCTGCAAACAATAATATGATGAAAATGTGTATATGGACCGATCTTATGTTTCGATACAACATACACTATAAGTTTTATAATAAACCTAGCCTGCGGTTTAGATTTTTCCGGCTTATCTGGGTTCGTTATTTTCGGTTTCGGTTAATCCAGTTCAGTCACAATCCCACCGAATTGAACAGAAAAAATTGGTTCGGTTTGGGTTTAGGTTTCAAATTTTTTACCGAAATAACCAATTTTATTGATTTCAATAAGATATCAGCTTTTATATTTTAAAAATCGGACAGTTTCAATCAAATTATTTTGATTAATTTGGTTATTTTGATTAATTTGGTTCTGTTATTTTGGTTAATTTTGGATAGTTCGGTTATTTCTTTATTCACAAAAAAAAACTTTTTTGAAAACCAAATTAACTGAAAACCAAACCTAGCTGAACTGAAAACCAAAATATTTTTTAAAAAAACTTTCTGAACTAAACCAAACTCAATACCAAAAACCGAAAACCAAAAATTTTGGTTCGGTTCGGCTAGTTTGGTTAAGTTCAAATCCTCAGGGCTAAAAATACCTTTTCATCTCTCCACATGACAGTAGTGTAGATCTCAATAACTCCTTGGCAACACATCAACAAGGCCAAAGAAAGTGAGTCTCCGATCTGAATGTTGCAATACGCGGAAGCAGCCGCGGTTCCAACGAACTTGCACGTATAGGTAATGAGGATCACAGCCTCAATGATCTTCACGTGGCTCTGTTCGATCACGAAAAAGTTGGTCTGCAAACCACTAATGGCGATGAAACACGGAAGCATAAGGCTCGACGCAAACATCTCGAGTTTGGTCGTGAGCCCCGTCCCTAACGGAGGTCCATCGGGGAGCGATACACCGAGCCAGAACGCTCCAAACGCTGCATGGACGCCGAGAACTTCAGAGACCAAGCTTATTATCAACAAGACCGCTATGATCGGAAAGAACGGGATATCATCTGTTTTATCAATCGACACGCTTCTTCTCTCGGTCAACCATATGATCAACGGTCTGCAGATGAAGAAGATCGAGAGGAGAAGAGCCGTGACCCAGAAGAAAGACCAAACGCTAGCGAGCGTCCCGTCCCTCAAGAACATTCTGAAAACAAGCGCCACCACCCAGCTAAACGCCTCGCAGACGATAGAACAGTTTGTGGCTAATCTTCCGAGGTCAGAGTTGAGGATGTTTAGCTCGGCTAAGACGGTCGTGGTGACTGGGAACGAGGTCATCGCGCCGAGGGGGATCGTCGTGGTGATGCAGTGAGCAACGTCTGGTGGGAGCTCGTAGGTGTTTTTCAAGAAGAGGACGGTGAGGTTGCCTAGGGAGAACGGGAAAGCGTAGGAGGCTATACCGATGAGCAAGGCTTTGGAACCTGCTTTACGGAGAATGCTAGCGTCGATTCTAAGGCCGAGTAAGAAGAGATGCATGAAGAAACCGACGTTTGATACCGTTTGTAAAGTGAGTTTGCCGCTTATGGGAAGGAACATCTCCATGTAACTTCTGCTTTGGCCTAGGAGAGACGGTCCAAGGATTATACCAGCCTGCAAGTAACACATTTTGACTAAACTAAATAAAAGATAAAAACGTAAAGAGATAATAGACAAGTTATTTATGAAATATATTACCAAGACTTGGGCAGAGATCATGCCTTGCTTCAAGGGCTTGAGGAGGCGAAAGAGAATCCTTGAGGTGATAATAATGGCTGCCATTTGAAGCAGGAGAAGTGGCATAGCGTATTTGAGAGGGTCACTGCCTAAGAAAACTCCTCTTGAGGTTAACATATGGTTTGTTTGGCAGACAAGATTTTCCAAGAAGAAGGGGCCATGAACTTTGCCTCTCTGCGTCGAGTTGACCTCGTCCAGGTCTACCCTTGACATTGCTACGATATTTCTTGTGCACGCCAAAGGCAACTAGTGAATGTGGGATGAGAAAACTAATTAAGCTGAGAACCTCTTAGTGAGATGATGAACAAAAACAGAGGACTCTGTTTTTTTTTTGTTTATGTTGCTTTCTAGGTCAAAAGATCAAAGAGGAAAGGGAAGTGTGAGAAACTAAGAGAGAGGGAAGAGAGAGATGAAACCCTTATTTGTTGCTTCTATTTATGGATTCTAACTATTTTTTTTGGTTGGTTGATGTTAATAACCCATAATCTCCAATCATTCTAAATTCTCTGGTTATAGTTTCCCTTGAGGTCCTAACCGCTCTTCAATCTCATCACACATTCTACTCTAAAGTTCCTACATCCTTCAACCTAGTACACTACTCTGAACCCAAAAATAAGGAACACTTACACTTTAAACCATAATCGTGCTATTAAACAGCTACAAGTTAGTATATCATTACCAATTGGTTTGCAATGTTCTCAAAGACTAATAAAACTCTGGTTTCACTTCTTGCCAAACGAGACAACCATTGGATTCGGTGGAGTGATCTTGAAACCCTGAAGACCCTGCTTGGCCATAGAAGATTCAATATCATCTTCGTACTCCACAAACGCAATTCCAGGTTTCACTTCGATCACATGCGTTGCTGCCTTGCTGGTACCTCCAGTAATCTTGGCCACTACGTTTTTACTGTGAACACAAGTCCAGAACCAACAACGTTGACCCTGAGCTTGATAATGAGCTACTGGTTGAGTGTTGCAATGTAGTTGAGAAATCACTGGACACTGTTTACTGGAAATACCGAAGTAAGGACGGACCCATTGGAGCTTTGGAGATATAAGGGTGGTGAAACAAGGAACGTTTGATTCTATCATGGATATTTACATCTCTCGAGGTGCTACTATAACTCAGTACAAAACACCTATTTGCATGAAATCTTCTGAGGCCTTGACGGTTCTTGAAAGTAGTGTTCTTGTTCGAGTTTGCAGCAACATTTCACCTTCTCTCGACTCTTAACCTTCTTATATATGCGTGTTCAGACTCCAGGACTTTATTGCAGTCTTTATATTTCATATGCAACATGTTATCTATAAAACATCTATATCTATAATAATAAAGGAGAGTTTTTTTCTCAGGGAAAAATTGCCAAGACTTCTTTTTAATAATTAATTTATTTTTTTCAATCTATATTTAATGGGTTTTGATGTTAATTGTGAAAGACATTGAATTTTTAATTTTTCCCTCATACAAACCCAAACGTTTATAACAGTGTTTTGAAATATAAAAAGAAGTAAATATAAAATATAATAAATAAACAAACCAAATTGCCTAGGGAGAACGGGAAAGCGTAGGAGGCTATACCGATGAGCAAGGCTTTGGAACCTGCTTTACGGAGAATGCTAGCGTCGATTCTAAGGCCGAGTAAGAAGAGATGCATGAAGAAACCGACGTTTGATACCGTTTGTAAAGTGAGTTTGCCGCTTATGGGAAGGAACATCTCCATGTAACTTCTGCTTTGGCCTAGGAGAGACGGTCCAAGGATTATACCAGCCTGCAAGTAACACATTTTGACTAAACTAAATAAAAGATAAAAACGTAAAGAGATAATAGACAAGTTATTTATGAAATATATTACCAAGACTTGGGCAGAGATCATGCCTTGCTTCAAGGGCTTGAGGAGGCGAAAGAGAATCCTTGAGGTGATAATAATGGCTGCCATTTGAAGCAGGAGAAGTGGCATAGCGTATTTGAGAGGGTCACTGCCTAAGAAAACTCCTCTTGAGGTTAACATATGGTTTGTTTGGCAGACAAGATTTTCCAAGAAGAAGGGGCCATGAACTTTGCCTCTCTGCGTCGAGTTGACCTCGTCCAGGTCTACCCTTGACATTGCTACGATATTTCTTGTGCACGCCAAAGGCAACTAGTGAATGTGGGATGAGAAAACTAATTAAGCTGAGAACCTCTTAGTGAGATGATGAACAAAAACAGAGGACTCTGTTTTTTTTTTGTTTATGTTGCTTTCTAGGTCAAAAGATCAAAGAGGAAAGGGAAGTGTGAGAAACTAAGAGAGAGGGAAGAGAGAGATGAAACCCTTATTTGTTGCTTCTATTTATGGATTCTAACTATTTTTTTTGGTTGGTTGATGTTAATAACCCATAATCTCCAATCATTCTAAATTCTCTGGTTATAGTTTCCCTTGAGGTCCTAACCGCTCTTCAATCTCATCACACATTCTACTCTAAAGTTCCTACATCCTTCAACCTAGTACACTACTCTGAACCCAAAAATAAGGAACACTTACACTTTAAACCATAATCGTGCTATTAAACAGCTACAAGTTAGTATATCATTACCAATTGGTTTGCAATGTTCTCAAAGACTAATAAAACTCTGGTTTTCACTTCTTGCCAAACGAGACAACCATTGGATTCGGTGGAGTGATCTTGAAACCCTGAAGACCCTGCTTGGCCATAGAAGATTCAATATCATCTTCGTACTCCACAAACGCAATTCCAGGTTTCACTTCGATCACATGCGTTGCTGCCTTGCTGGTACCTCCAGTAATCTTGGCCACTACGTTTTTTACTGTGAACACAAGTCCAGAACCAACAACGTTGACCCTGAGCTTGATAATGAGCTACTGGTTGAGTGTTGCAATGTAGTTGAGAAATCACTGGACACTGTTTACTGGAAATACCGAAGTAAGGACGGACCCATTGGAGCTTTGGAGATATAAGGGTGGTGAAACAAGGAACGTTTGATTCTATCATGGATATTTACATCTCTCGAGGTGCTACTATAACTCAGTACAAAACACCTATTTGCATGAAATCTTCTGAGGCCTTGACGGTTCTTGAAAGTAGTGTTCTTGTTCGAGTTTGCAGCAACATTTCACCTTCTCTCGACTCTTAACCTTCTTATATATGCGTGTTCAGACTCCAGGACTTTATTGCAGTCTTTATATTTCATATGCAACATGTTATCTATAAAACATCTATATCTATAATAATAAAGGAGAGTTTTTTTTCTCATTAGGGGGAAAAATGCCACGTGGCACTCTCTTTTTAATAATTAATTTATTTTTTTCAATCTATATTTAATGGGTTTTGATGTTAATTGTGAAAGACATTGAATTTTTAATTTTTCCCTCATACAAACCCAAACGTTTATAACAGTGTTTTGAAATATAAAAAGAAGTAAATATAAAATATAATAAATAAACAAACCAAATTAAACATCTATCTGAAAAATTTATATAAATATAAAAAGAAGTAAATATAAAATATAATAAATAAACAAACTAAATTAAACATCTATCTGAAAAATTAAAGTAAAATAAATAATAAATAAATATACCATAAAAGAAAGAAAAATATTACATTACGAATTTATCATAATATTATCATTTGATGTAAAAACCAAAAAAACGAAACAAAAATAAATAAATAAATATAAAAAATAATTAAATATACAATATAAAAATAAAAATATTCCATTATACATCTATGAAATATTAAATAAGTAAATATAAAATATTAAACATCTGTTCAAAAATTAAAGTAAAATAAATAATAAATAAATATACCATAAAGGAAATAAAAATATTACATTACGAATTTATCATAATATTATCATTTGATATAAAAACCAAAAAAAAAACAAAACAAAACAAAAATAAATAAATAAATATAAAAAATAATTAAATATACAATATAAAAATAAAAATATTCCATTATACATCTATGAAATATTAAATAAGTAAATATAAAATATAATAAATAAACAAACTAAATTAAACATCTATCTGAAAAATTAAAGTAAAATAAATAATAAATAAATAAATATAAAAAGAAGTAAATATAAAATATAATAAATAAATAAATAAATAAATAAATAAATATAAAAATAAAAATATTACATTACTTAATTTATCATAATATTATCATTTGATGTAAAACCAAAAACGAAACAAAAATAAATAAATAAATAAATAAATAAATATAAAAAGAAGTAAATATAAAATATAATAAATAAACAAACTAAATTAAACATCTATCAGAAAAATGTGTGGTAAAAATAAATATACCATAAAGGAAATAAAAATATTCCATTATACATCTATGAAATATTAAATAAGTAAATATAAAATATAATAAATAAATAAATAAATAATAAATAAATATAAAATATAATAAATAAACAAACCAAATTAAACATCTATCTGAAAAATTAAAGTAAAATAAATAATAAATAAATATAAAATATAATAAATAAACAAACTAAATTAAACATCTATCTGAAAAATTTATATAAATATAAAAAGAAGTAAATATAAAATATAATAAATAAACAAACCAAATTAAACATCTATCTGAAAAATTTATATAAATATAAAAATAATTAAATATACAATATTATGTTTTGTTTGGAGTTTTGTTGATACTCTTAATTTTTATATTGTATATTTATATAAAACATAATATCTAAGTATTATAATATTCTGCACTATTAAATATTAATGCAAAAATTATAACACTTATATAAAAACCTATTTTTAAATATAAACTAAAATTTTAAATATTTGTAACTGTTTTGAAACTTTTTACCAGGTAGGTGGTTTAATCTAGTATGCAATAAAGATTTCAAGATCATGATTTAGTTTTATTGGTTGCTCTCTTCTGTTTTAGTTTCTCAAACCACTTTCTAATATTAGAATAAATAAATATACCATAAAGGAAATAAAAATATTACATTACTTAATTTATCATAATATTATCATTTGATATAAAATAAAAATATTACATTACTTAATTTATCATAATATTATCATTTGATATAAAATAAAAATATTACATTACTTAATTTATCATAATATTAGAATAAATAAATATAAAAATAATTAAATATAAAATATTAAAAGAAGTAAATATAAAATATTAAACATCTGTTTGAAAAATATATAATATAAGAAATATAAATATTACATTACTTAATTTATCATAATATTAGAATAAATAAATATACAATTTAAGAAATAGAAATACTACATTAAAAATTTATCGTAATAAAATTTTGATATAAAATAAAAATAGAATAATTAAATATAAAATATAATAAATAAATAAATAAATAAATAAATAAATAAATAAATAAATATAAAATATAATAAATAAACAAACTAAATTAAACATCTATCTGAAAAATTTATATAAATATAAAAATAATTAAATATACAATATAAAAATAAAAATATTACATTAAAAATAAGAAAATATAAAAATAAGAAATAAAAACATTACATAAACATATATTCTAATATTATCATTTGATATAAAAATAAAAATAGAATAATTAAATATAAAATATTAAAAGAAGTAAATATATAATATAAAATAGACAAACAAAATTAAACATCTATCCGAAAAATGTGTGGTAAAAATAAATATACCATAAAAAAATAAAAATATTACATCAAACACTATCATAATATTAGAATAAATAAATATAAAAAATAAGAAAAATAAATAATAAATAATTATACAATATAAGTAATAAAAAACCAACATTAAATATCTGTTTGAAAAATATATAATAAAATAAATAATAAATAAATATACAATTTAAGAAATAGAAATACTACATTAAAAATTTATCGTAATAAAATTTTGATATAAAATAAAAACAATTAAAAATATACAATATAAGAAATAGAAAAACTCCAAACAAATATTTTTATACAAAACTCCAAACAAATAAAAATATACAATATTATGTTTTGTTTGGAGTTTTGTTGATACTCTTAATTTTTATATTGTATATTTATATAAAACATAATATCTAAGTATTATAATATTCTGCACTATTAAATATTAATGCAAAAAAATTATAACACTTATATAAAAACCTATTTTTAAATATAAACTAAAATTTTAAATATTTGTAACTGTTTTTGAAACTTTTTACCCGCCCGTAGGGCGGGTTTAATCCTAGTATGCAATAAAGATTTCAAGATCATGATTTAGTTTTATTGGTTGCTCTCTTCTGTTTTAGTTTCTCAAACCACTTCTCGAATATTAGAATACTAGATGTTTTCCTGCATCATGTACAACAATATTTTTTTTTTAATTTAAATTACACTTCAAAAATAAAACTTTATTATTATTTTAGATTTTATCATTTTCTTATCAATATTTTGAAATAAATTTTTATTTAGTGAACATAAAATTAAAATAAATTATACAAATTTGTTATATTAAATTTTAAAAATAGATATGTATATATTTTTAAAATTATAATCTTCGATATATTTTTTTATCTATTTATTTTTGATAAAATATTTTAAATAAACTTGTATAAATTAATAAAAATTTGATATAAAAGTTGTAGAATTACCAAAAATAAAAATTAAACCGTATTTATAAAATTTGTAAATATATATAAGAAACTAATGATATTATAAGAACTATTTTTTTTTTTGAAATTATAGTAAAATATTATTATATTTATATTATTATATTATTAAATGTCATATTTGAATAGATTTACTTTAATAATGATGTATGATTTATTACTATATTCTAAAAAATTATCAAAAATATAAAACAATATTAAATGTAATTATCCATATCACATTTAGCCATACGCCATGTCACTATACTATTATGTCATGTCACATTTATTTAGTGAAATTGATGATAGAGATGATATGTGTCAAAATCAGTTTGCAAATAATGTATAGGGGATTAAAAGCCCTTTCTTCTAAAAAAAAGAAAATTATAATGTATAGAGGATCTTTTTGATGTAAAAAGTATATAAAGAAAATTCAAGATCGTTGTTCTCACCTTTCACTTGCTGTAAAACCAAATAATAAACATAGATAAAAGCCATTTCGATCATTAAGCGTCATTGTTGCTTGGGAACAAGTCTGTGCAGAGCTCGCCATAGAATCTAGTCACAAGCTCAATGAAGATAGGATCGTTAAGATTATTCCAATGATAGATAACCTCTTCCATGTCCATCAGGTCATCAAACTTCCCTTCTTCAACGATCACATGGATCATATAGTCCTCGAACCTTCTGCAAGCCTCTTTCACATCATCTTCCTCTCTTTTAATCGTCCTCGTTGTATTGTTTCTTTGAGTCGTAGCCAACGTAAACATCTTTCTTGAATGCAGAAGGTTTTGATCATCGACCACACTAGCTGCATCAAATGCCATTAGAGAATGAATTAATAAGATCAAATAATTTAAATAGTTTACAAAGGATTTTGTTTTGTTACATGAGGAACTTCTAGGTGTGATCTGGCTCATCCCCTGGTCTTTGTTAGTACTGAGGCAACATAGACGAGACAACAAAGTCGTAGAAAAAGAAGATTGTGTGGTATTGACATTGCGAAGTTTGGCCTTGAAGAAGGAGATGAACCGGTTGCGTGATTTTGAAATCTTTAGTTTCAGTTTAATGAAACTTGACTTCAATCTCATTGTCAACCGTTCCAACTCGATTTGTTTTTTTTGGCTGTAGTAGTAGTTTTGTTGGGACGGTGGTTCGCGTTTACGTGGGTTTCACGTCTTTGCATTAAAAGTCATGATGATGATGGTGGTGTGACTGGTGTCCCATGAACTTTAAACCCCTTGTTTTATCGTAATCAACTTTAATCTGATTTGACATTGTAAAACAGTGACCTACCCTAGGTTATGTTTACGAAAAGGTCCTTTGAGTAAACTATACAGTATTTGATTTAATTAGTCGTATAATCGAGGAACGTACTATTGTACTAACTGAGTTAAATAGTAATTCATTAAGGACTTAGTTAGTCATCAGTTAAGGAAATAATTATCAAGAATGTAACTGATTTATGATCTCAGCTGTTTCAACTTTCAAACGCAGACTTAGAGCAAAAGTATCGGTGGTCCTTGTTGCATCTTTAGGGGGATCACAAATTGCCAAAATCAAGAAGGACAATGGGAGAGAAATCGTTAGATAGGGAACATACTTGCTGCGTCCTCTGCACTGTTTACGGGTCGCAGCGTGTGGTGGTCCGATGATTATTTTTTCTAAAAAAAACAGAAAAAAGATTTTAAAGACTAATCTTTGTCCCCACCGATACTCTTGCCCTTACGTTTGTGTTTAGGTTTATGTTCCTTAATTAGTAAAGTAACTTCTTACCTATCAAAAAAAAAACTTCTTAGGTGTATGTAAAAGTTCCCTTTGTAAAATGTTTCTAAGACAACGCTTTTGAGTAATTTTCGTGATCATTGCCTTGGTAAAATCTGCAAAACGCATGAAAAAAGAAAAACCAAACAATTTGAACTTTTAAAAAGTTTATGGTACGAGTCGTTGACAAATTAAAAAGTTAGTGAAAAGCATGAAGAGCACACGTATCAGTTGATAAGACCATAAGTTTATATTTAGACATCGTATTGGTCGCCGAGTTTTATGCAAAACTGTCTCTTCTTCTTCTCTACAGTATTTTTACATCATTATTATTATATTACGACATATGATATAAAGAGATTGGACTTCAACCTGAAATATTGTTTAACCTCATTTATTGAATCGCTATGTCACGTTCACCGAATCATGTTTTGGAATTAACGTACCAGAAATATTCTGTATATACAGTTATACCACTAATCGACATAGCTACCACTAGTGACAAAATTTGAGGACGACATTACAAAAACGATTCTTTCATCAACTTTTCCAACTAAAATAAATAATGGGGTTCACTAGATTCATTCATTATGGAACTCAAATAGCTCGCGGTTGTTGACGTTCATAATGACGAATAAAATCAACATTTTTCACGCATGAACGCAAATACATAAAATATATTTTTTTCTGTGGTATAATGGTTGAATGGATCGTATAAGAAAAAAAAGTCTCTTTATATTGTGATTTCAACCGGTGTTTGCCATTGTTGATGCTACAATAGTACCCAGTACAAGCTTGAGAGACTAATATTAGTCTTAATTTTGTGTAACTAAAAAAATATTAGTCTTAATCGGTTGAAATCCTTGATAAAAATAAGGAAATGATTGCGATTAACTCATTTGTAACCCTAGGTGTGAGCACTTCCATTTTAAAATTAGGTTTTGGGTTTTTCTTCTGTTAGAACATCAATAACATGAAAGCTTTATTCCATATTTCCATAGTCATAATATAACAATAAAATTAGTGTTAAATAAATAAACTTTCAATAAAAATATAAATTGACCACTCATTGCATGACACATTTAGTAGGAGTATCTTATCAATCCTGCAAAGTTTTTTAACAGACAAACGGTTCTTCTCTCTCACAACCTTTTCTTATTATCTTTCATTTTGTTTTCTATTTTTTCCTTTTAAATACTGAGAAACTGGATGAGAGACTCCTCATCTAAGATGTTTTAGGTTTTGGTAAGCATTTATGTCCTGTTTCGGTTTGATCAGATTCCTTTGAGTTTTTCAGAAATAATGATACATATTTTTTTTTGTATTTATGAATTCTGATTTGATTTTGGTTAAATTCTTTCAATTTCTAGTTCGGATAATAAAACTGATCGGAAGTGGTTAATATTCCGTAACTTTTTGTATTGTGTATACAGAGAACATTAGAGCACTAATTTCCAAACCTATTTAGTTTTACATTAAGTTTCATTTGACAATAAAATCTATTTTAATTTTATTTAATTTCTAATTCCAGTAAGTAAATAATAGTTATTTGTAATTTGTCATTTTATTTTTAACTCTAAAATAAAATAAGATTTGTAGTAAAAATGGATTAATACATTGAAGATCGTCTTAGACGGAAAAAACAAATATCATATGTATTGGTTTCCCGGTTTAAATCGGATAATTTACTTGAATTTGGTTTAGTTTAACTCTGTAAATTCGGGTTAGGAGAACAACGACCGTTTGGTGCAAATAACAGACATTCTACGAAGTGGGACCCTACTTTTGTTTTTACATTTGTCACTTTCAAATCCTCACTTTCTTCTTTTCTTTTTATCTGTCACATAGATACTCTTCAACTTCTAAAAAACTCTACAGATTCTCTCTCTTTCTCTACGAGAAGATCACACACTTTTATAACAGTCATGAGGAACTATAAGTTCAGATTTTCAGCTATGATCTCAAGTGAATGGTTCCACAAGCTCAAGAACTTGACCAAACCCAGAAAAAAACACCCTCTTCCTTCTTCTTCTTGTTCCTTAAACACTACCAAGAAAACAAAAGCTTCCTCTGAGACTAATAAGTCTCTTCCTCACTCTTCAAGAACTTACTTCTCCACTAGATCACAAACTTCCTTAGAATCTAAGATCCTTCATAACTCACCAAGAAACTCTCTTCACGTGATAGAGAGCAAAAGAAAGACTGTTTACAAGCCTTCTCCTCTTCCTCCTCCTCCTTCTTATGTATCTGCAGGCTTCAACAAGAAGAATATTAACTTTCTTCCGAACCAAGATTCTTCTTCCTCTGCTTCTTCCAACGTTGTCAACATGAATAACAGAGATTTCAAGAAGAGAACAGTCAAAGAGATGGAAGTGTTTGACACAACGGAGAAAGCTTGTTCTGCAAGTAACCGAACCAAGGCATCGCGTAACCCCCATCATCTATCAGGGAAGGTCAACAGTAAAGAAGATGCACGTAGAAACCAAAAGAAACATCAGAGAACATCAGGAAGAAGATCATCATCAAACTCTCCACGGATAAAAATCAAAGTGAGCTCTCCTAGGGTTCAAGTCTCATCAGCGCGTGGAAGCAAATCGAGATCGCAGAGTAAACAAGTTCTTGAAAGTTTTGCAGTGATCAAGAGCTCTCTTGATCCGAAGAAAGATTTCAGAGAATCAATGGTGGAGATGATAGAAGAGAACAACATCAGAGCTTCACGAGACTTACGGGAACTGCTAGCATGTTACCTTTCATTGAATCCTAAGGAGTATCATGATCTTATCCTTAAGGTTTTCGTTCAAGTATGGATTGAAGTCATAAACTCTAAAGTTGCGTCCAAGTAAAAAAAAAAAAAACTGTTATTGTTGTTAGCTATAACTTCTAAATAGATTATGAACAATGAGCAGAAGGATTAGTTCTGTTAAAAACAGTTGTTCTTATTAAAGAGTATTTTAAGCTTGTTAGCTATAATTATCTGTTAAAAATAGTTGGTTCTTATTAAAGAATGTTATATAAAGAGTGTTTTAACCTTGCGTGTGGACATTGTCTTTGCAAGACCAGTTTTGTGTTTTGTCTGTTTAACGTAATAAAGATTAGATCGATCACTCGTTTTCTTGTCTATGGTTGTGATGTGATGTGTGAGCATAATGAAACACACACTTATTCAATAATTGAGCATTTTAGCCAAACCATCAACAAACCCAAAATCTCACGAGTCTCACCAAAACGGAAAGTTTGCTTAAAACAGAACAGTAATTTTTTTCTAAGGTTAAAAAGCAATTAAGCAATTTAAGTATTTTTAGAAACAATTTAAAGTATTTTTAAGCTCTAACCTGCTTACAATTTATTAAACATAGAAAAAAAAACAAAGGAAAAAGGAGTAACTAACAGTAGAAGAATTAAATTTTGGGATCATATTAGGATTGACTTTAGGCATAGTTATGATTATTTTTCAAAATTATAGAGAAATGGCAAGTCACAGTACCCCTAAAGCCAAGAGTGTAGTGACAAGAAGCACACGGGGACAAGTCAGAAAGCCATCGAGTACCGAGTAGCGATGGGTTCCTGTCCTAATGATAAACAAACCAGGAAACACGAAAATGGAACCTGAAGAAGAGATAATCGCTAGAGAGAGAAATAAACACTGACACAAGAAAGGTTATGATTAAAGAGGAAAAGCAGAGAGAAAGTCTCAAAGCCTAAAAGGTTATTGTTGCGATGAAAAGAAGATGGAGGATGGAGGGAGGACCACTTCGTTGTTGCTGTTTCCCAATGCCCATCTCCTCTTACCTCTTACCTCTCAATACAGTTAGTACGATACGGCCACTTTTTTTTTGGGGGGAAATTCATCAACCACAAACAATAACGTTTAATAGATATTCGCATTGGTGCCACTACTTGTTCCAGGTAAGATTAATGTTTGTTAGATTTAACCAAGCCAATAAAAACCGAAATGAACTGCTCCTAGATTGATCAAGGAACCTAGTTTAATCAAAACAAGCAGAGTCATTAGATATTATCATCATCATATGTACAAATTTTCAAGGGTTTTAAAGACAAAAGGCGACAAAATGTTACCCACTTTTCTTTTACATTCCATAGATGCCACAGCATATCTTTGTTCAGCATTTTGTTAATCGTCTACGCAGAAAAGGTCTGGTGTCTTTCTCAGGTTCCTATAATCAAAGACCAAAACGACTTGAAGCATTATGTAAATATGTAAAGATAAGGAGACAGGCATGTGCGATATGTCATGCCGAAAGTAAACAAGGACGATCATCAGCTATTAAAACACCAATCCCCCTAAACTCATAGGCTCAACTAACCGATCTAAAAGTTAGATTTGCCATGCCTTTTGTTAATAGTACCATCAACTAATAACAAGAATGGTCAAACACATGGAGACATAAACCCCATTCCTGCACATTCAAATTGTCCCTTTTATAGCATCATGGTAAAGTGATACCGTTGATAGAATTTCATGAGAATTCAGAACAAACATATTTTGTATTAAGCAGCACTATACATTTGCTCACAGATCCACAAGTAAAGTGTCAATTCAAAAGTTAACTTGTGAAAATAAGCGCGAACTTGGCTCACTGTTTGTGAGAGTTCATGTCATTTTTCTCCCACCTACGCACTTAAGTTTCAAGGAACTGAGATGCTATTTTCTCTTCAATACGTCACCAGTGTAACGACAATACCTTAAGACTGTATATGTGGAAACTCACCTACTCAAGGATGGCGCTCTTGACGCCTCATCTCAACTCGAAATTTATCTTTAATATCACCCTGTGAGATAATGTGTTTACCATTAGAAACATGGTAACAGCAAAACTCCAAGAGAAATGAATAAAGAGCAGAGAGATAAATGAAGCTGCGTACATTAGTTCTGCGCACTAGGATTTGACACTCATCTTTGATCAGCTTCCAGTTTGCACCATACCTGAAATTGAAAATCACAAAAGTGATCAACGTTAATGCATGAAAGATGTTCATATAACATATAAGAGAACTCTCAGGTTTCAAGTACTTTTCATAGCCTTTCATCACGGCCAGCGTTTCTGCAGTACTCCAAGGGAGTTTCGTCCTTCTACCACCAGCTTGTTTTCTTTTCCAAGGAGAAACGACGATCCTTTTGCCTCTTGACTTATTATTTGCATCACCATTTTCTCCATCTGAATCATCAATAGAGTCTTCCCACTAATCAAACAAACAAACAAACAAACAAACAAGAAGTGAAAAAAAAAACTCGATAGAAAAAAACAAGTCCCACATTATCTTGTAGCATGACGAGCACATTATTTTAACTACGCCATAGCTCCAGAACCGAACATGCAAAAAGATCAATTAAAACCAAGTAAAGCCCAATACGAGTTTCCCCCAACCAAGTGCAGCATGGTCAGCCAAAGTGAAACAAAATAGAAACGTAAGAATGAATGAGGATGGTGCTATTAAACTTAGTGAATACGAGTGACTTGGGTGTTCCATCATACTAGCTATCTAAACACAGGAGACCTAAGACAAACATCATAGATACACTGATGAAAGAATAAATAGTGATAGTGCTATTAAACTTAGTGAATGTTCCATTACATTAGCTACTTAAGCACAGGGAGATCTCTTAGACAACAGCATAGATGATCTACTGAATCAATAAACAATGAACAAGTTTACCTCATACGTCTGTGCTGTGGTTCTTCGCTCCATCAAGCTAGGCTTGTTTGTTGCAGCAGGATTAGCAACATCACTTTCTTGTTGTGTAGTCGAAGCAACGTTTAAATTCGAAGGTCCTCCTGCTTCTGCTAAGGCATTCATCAGGTCGATTTTAGAAGCTCTGAGCTCTTCAAGCGCCTTGGCAACAACTGGAGAGGAAATGGTCTTCATCCTACGGGGTGGAGATTCAGCTTCTGACGCATCCACAGAAGGTCCTTCCTCTTCAATATCTAAGAGTCTCCCTATAACAAAACAAACATCGTCGAAAAAAGATCAAAACTTCATCAGCGAATGCATCTGACACATTGTATTAAGATAGTACAGTCCCGGTTTATACTATACCAATTAAAATGTTGGTTACGTGAATATATATCGGTTTAGCTCACTATCACTCTCTATATAAAGAGTGTTACTTAGTGTAACAGAATGTAACTGAACATGATGAATAACAGAATCTTTTGATCATCTTCTTCACTCTAACATGCTATCAGTGCTGGTTTATATTCACCTAACCAACATTCTAATTGGTAAAGTCTAAACCGGGACTCTAAAGAGGTTGAGAGTGTAGACCTGTGTCTTTCTCCATCTCTCTTGCTTCAACCATTGGCTCTGTATCTCCTGATTCTTCTTCACTAGACTCTTCTGACTCATCTCTCTCACCATTGCCACAACCAATGTTCGGGTTCAGCTCACTAACAACCTTCCTCAACGAAGCCAAAGCTTTCTCTCTCGTATTCTCATCCATCAAAGCCTCACAAGCCTCATCGTCACCGTGAGCGGCCCACAGTCTTTTACAGCTATTCAAGAGGTCGCGAGTAACCAAACAACTGACCTCATCGCATAACGGCATAACCCTACGGAGCCAAATCGATCTGATCGCTTCGTTATAAGCTTCTTTTGCAGCGTTCTCGCTAGCGAGACGCCTCGCTGTGCACTCCACGGCGACTTGACGGTACGATTCCTTCACTGATTCGGGGACTTTAGAGCCTTCTCTGTGGAGAATCTCCACTAGATTCTCCAATCGCTCGAGATTCTTCTCCTCCACGCGTCCTTCCGAGATCTCCGTGAAAATCCCTTCGAGGATTGCTTCCTTCCACTGCGACAATGCCATCGTTGCCGACTCAAATCAAACAACGCTATTGTTCTCCCCGGAGGTTTAAGGCGAAGGCGATGAAGTCCTTTTTTGCTATTTACTTTCCCCGAAACAGCGCCGCGTGCCCTTTTTCATGAATGAAACGGCGTACATGGCACATCTCTACGGAGAGAACGGCTTAGATATCAGAGGCGAAGACGAAGCGTTTTTCTTTTGCTATTTCAGTTCCTTAATACAACAACGCGTGTCGTTTTATAGCATATATAGGTCTCACATGCCAAATCTCTACAGAGAGAACGGCAAGAGATATCTATCTATTTGTTTTTAGCATATTGACCCCTAATTCTTTTTAAATATTTCAATTATACCCCACTATAAATGTTTTCTCTATATTCGCCCCCGGAGGCAGCGATACCTAAAGAATATACTCTTCCAAGCTTCCAGCAGCAGCAGTGCTTCTTCACGATTCCGCTATCTTCTCATAAAGAGAACAATGTCGGTGACGAAAGCCGTTTCGAGTTTGGACAATGTAGTGGTGAAGTCACCCAACGATCGGAGGCTATACAGAGTGATTGAGCTGGAGAACGGATTGTGTGCTCTGCTTATCCACGATTCAGATATTTATCCCGAAGGCGCTGCCGCCGATGGTCAGAACACCGTCGCCGACCACATGGATGAAGACGAAGATAGTGACGGGAGCTATGAAGATGATGATGATGATAAAGGGGAAGGAGATGAAGAAGATGATATGGATGAGGATGAGGATGAAGTGAAAGAGAAAGGAGATCATCAAACCAAAAAGGTTTTTTCAATTTCAGATAAATCGAAATCGATTTTAAGCTTTTTTTTTTATTTAAGATATTATCAAACTGATTTTAAGCTTATATGTGTTGTGTACTGTGCGTTTCAGGCAGCTGCAGCTATGTGTGTTGCAATGGGAAGCTTCTTGGATCCTCCCGAGGCGCAAGACCTTGCTCACTTTCTTGGTATTTTCCATCTTCTCTATGAGTTTTGAATTCACTTCCTTTTGTTCTTAGTGTTGATTCACTCTCTCATGTTTAATGTTTTGTGCAGAACACATGCTCTTTATGGGTAGCACCGAGTTCCCCGATGAGAATGAAGTAAGCATTGCGTTATATTCTACGGTTTTGCACTATTTTTAGATTTATATGAATGAAAAATGAAGTAGTCTGGTAACTTCACGTTGTCTTATCTTTGAATCAAGAAACTAACCCAATTAGCTTTGATTAAATATACTGAGATGTTTATATAGAGCTTGGATAATGGATGATGGTTGGTTAGATCTTTTCAATGTTTAATACAGACTTTGTTCTGTTAGCATGATTTATCTTTGACTTTGTTTTGCTTTTTAGTATGATAGTTACTTGTCTAAGCACGGGGGAGCCTCTAACGCATACACTGAAATGGAGCATACGTGCTATCACTTTGAAATCAAGAGAGAATTCCTTCAAGGTGCCTTGAAAAGGTACTAAGTTTGGTTCGCTGCCACTTCACTGTCTTTTTAAATGCCGTCAGCTGTAAGTTTACCAAGGCAGGCCGTGTATGTGTCAGTATGAAAGCCTAGAGTCTGTGATCATTCGTCTTAGGAAGACTTATTTGACCTTAGTTTGTTCTGTTGTTGTTAGGTTCTCTCAGTTTTTTGTTGCACCGCTCATGAAGACTGAAGCTATGGAACGAGAAGTCCTTGCTGTTGATTCAGGTATTTCCTGTTAACCGTACCCTTAGTACCTTTGTTAGAAACTATCGAAAGATTCATTTTCAAACAACATTCAGATACATCATACATTAACCTCTTATATAGTTAAGAGTGTTTTGCTAATAAGATCCAAATTTATAGAATTCAACCAGGCCCTCCAAAACGATGCATGTCGCCTGCAACAATTTTAATGCTATACTTCTGCAAAGGGTCATCCCTTTAATAGGTTCTCATGGGGTATGTACCTTTCTTGCCACACTTAAGTTATTCATGAAATAAGTTAATGTTAGTTTGTTTTTCGTCTGTTCTTTAAGGTAACAAGAAGAGCTTGAGTGGTGCAATGGAAAATGGGGTTGATCTGCGAGAATGCATCATGAAATTATACAAGGAATATTACCACGGTGGATTGATGAAACTCGTTGTCATTGGAGGAGGTAAAAGTTTAGGTTTATGATGTGTTTGGCTCTAATTCTTGGGAAAAAAAACATTTTCCATTCCTAGATATTGGCTTGTGTTGCTATTACGGTTTATTGTAATCTTATTGCTACCTATAAAATCTTGCAGAGTCCCTCGACATGCTTGAAAGTTGGGTTGTAGAACTAATTGGCAATGTCAGAAACGGATCCAAAATTAGGCCAACTCGAGGCAAAAGGTCCTATTTGGGAATGCGGTAAATTATATCGCCTAGAAGCGGTTAAAGACGTTCATATTCTTTATTTGAGATGGACTCTCCTCCTCTTCGCCATGCCTATGTGAAGAAGCCGAGGACTATCTAGCACATCTATTAGAACATGGTGAGAGACCACATTTTATCGTTAGTATATAGTTTTCTTTAAAGTGTGATTGTGCATGCACTCATGTAAACTGCATATTGAAGAATGTTGTTTATACCAATCTCTTTTCTAGAGCGCAGAGGAAGTCTTCATTCATTCCTTAAAGGTAAGGGATGGGCAACCTCGCTGTCTGCTGGTGTTGGGGATGATGGAATTAACCGCTCGTCTCTGGCTTATATTTTTGAAATGTCCATACATCTCACTGACTCTGGTTTAGAGAAGGTAACTAATATATTTGAACTAAGCTTAACGCAGTAGTTAATAAAATCGTTATCAACTTAATATATAGGGTATGAATGGTGACCAGGGAATGATGGGAATAATGCATTCCTCAACATTCCTAAAAAAATTCACCATTCACAAGAAATAAATTTTCCTTCTCATTCCTTCTCATTCCTTTTTTTTGTAGAGAAATAAATAACAAAAATATTTCTTGTTAAATTTGAGGAGGAATAACCATTCCCTTTCATTACTGCCATTTTATTCCTCTACGTTCCTTTCCTATTCATTCTTTTTGTTTCCAGAATGGTCACCAGTCGGACCCATAGATTTATATACTCGTTCTTCTCCTTTTTTATTTTTGTTATGTTACTCATTCGATCTTATGACAATTTCTATTAACAGATTTATGACATCATTGGTTACATCTATCAATATCTCAAGTTATTGCGTGATGTGTCACCACAAGAATGGATATTCAAGGAACTCCAAGATATTGGGAACATGGACTTTAGATATGTTGAGGAGCAGGTTGCAGATGACTATGCGACTGAGCTCTCAGGTTTGTACTTACATGGTCATTTGTCTAGTTTTTGAAGCGTTAATAGTGGTTAGCTTATTATGTTGGCATGTAAAGCTTAAATAATTTCAGAATTTATGCATTGATGTATATACCTGTAATGTAATCATCATGGGTTTTCATAACTAACCATTGAAAGTGTTTTTGTACAGAGAATATGCTTGCTTATCCGGTAGGTGATTATGTATACCAGACATGGGATCCAAAAATGATTGAAGATCTCATGGGTTTCTTCACACCAAAAAACATGAGGATTGATGTTGTTTTGAAATCCATCAAGTCAGAAGGTACTTTATAAGTTTGTTGAGTATGTAATTTTTGGATTGCATATTTATGTTCTTACCCTCTTCCTTGTTTCAGAGTTCCAAACTGAACCGTGGTTCGGTTCTCGTTTCATAGAAGAAGATGTTCCATTGTCATTGATGGAAACATAGAGCAATCCTTCAGAAGTAGATAACTCTTTGCATCTTCCTTCGAAAAACCAATTCATCCCTTGTGATTTTTCCCCCCGAGCCATTAGTCTGATGCTTAGGATCCCAAAAGTCAATCTCCTCCTAAATGTATAATTGATGAACCGTTAATGAAGTTCTGGTACAAGCTTGACGAAACGTTCAAGGTTCCCCGTGCAAATACATACTTCCGCATAAATCTGAAGGGGGCATATGACAGTGTGAAGAATTGCCTTTTGACGGAATTATTCATCAACCTTCTGAAAGACGAGCTAAATGAGATCGTATACCAGGCAAGTAACCACCTTTTAGGACGATCTTTTTAGATGTTATTGTTTTTGTATTGACATGAATATCTGCTTCTTCTTTTGCAGGCCAGTATAGCAAAACTTGAAACGTCTTTATCTATGTATGGTAATAAACTAGAGCTTAAAGTATATGGCTTTAATGAAAAAATTCCAGCTCTCTTATCAAAAATCTTATCCATAGCCAAATCTTTCATGCCCAAGCTGGACCGATTCAAGGTATGTGAATTTTTTTTTCCATGTATAATTATCATACTCTTTATTCTAATTCAATTAATCTGTCTAACATTTTGCAGGTTATCAAAGAAAACATGGAGAGAGGTTTAGGAATACTAATATGAAGCCTTTGAACCATTCCACATACTTGAGACTGCAACTCTTGTGTAAACGAATCTATGACAGCGACGAGAAGTTGTCTGTACTAAATGATTTGTCTCTCACTGATCTCAACAGCTTCATTCCTGTAGTCTGCTCTCAGGTAACATTTTGCCATTAACCACAGTAAATGTGATTCCCCTTTTACATAATACACGACTACTTGCCTTCGCGATTGTTCTCTGGTTTTATTTAAAGTCGGGCAAAGGTTAGATAAAACTTTCGTTACGTTTGCAGATATTTGTCGAGGCTCTGTGTCATGGTAATTTGTCGGAAGACGAAGCAGTAAACATATCAAACATATTCAAAAATAGTTTGACAGCTGAACCGCTCCCAGTGAAATGTAGAGATGTCAACGTGAAGAACAAATCTGAAACAAACTCAGTAGTCGAGGTAAAAAGACAAATATATGCTCTTGTGATGAGAGTCAGACAAGTAGAAGCTATGGTAGTTTTCTCGGATGTAGAATTTGAACATGAAGGCCTGTTTTGCAGCTTTACTATCAAATCGAGCCTGAGGAAGCTCAGTCAACAAAAATGAAAGCTATGCTGGATCTCTTTCACGAAATCGTAGAAGAGCCATTGTTCAATCAGTTGAGGTTAGTCATCATCACATGTTTCTCTAGCTTGCTCAATAGATCAGAACGTAATAATGCAAATTTGGTTTATAGGACAAAGGAGCAGCTTGGTTATGTAGTCAAGTGCGGCCCTCGCTTAACTTATCGTATTCACGGTTTCTGTTTCTGTGTTCAATCTTCTAAGTACGGTCCAGTTCATTTGCTCGGGAGAGTCGACAATTTCATAAAAGACATCGAAGCTCTGCTGGTAAGTCTGTAATAAAAAAAGATTAAGAGCTTTGTTAGATTATTTCTCAACTCGGTCCTCAAATGTCGACATTACAGGAACAACTCGATGAAGAATCCTTTGAAGATTATCGAAGCGGTGTGATTGCTAGATTACTGGAAAAGGATCCTTCTCTCTTGTCTGAGACAAATGAGTTATGGAGTCAGATTGTCGACAAAAGGTATAAGGATGATCTCAGTGAGTTGTTGCTTGGTTCCATTATCGATCACTGAGTAAAAAAAACTCTCTCTCTCACAGGTACATGTTTGATTACTCCCACAAAGAAGCAGAGGAGCTAAGAAGCATAGAGAAGAAAGATGTGATCGAGTGGTACAAAACCTTCTTCAGAGAATCATCGCCCAAATGTCGTAGGCTTGCGGTTAGGGTGTGGGGATGCAATACCAATATGAAAGAAACTCAAACGGATCCCAAGTCGGTGCAACAGATCATCACAGATGCTGTGGCGTTTAAGTCAACCTCTCAGTTTTACTCAAGTCTCTGCTAGTGACAAATAGTACTTACTATTACACAATTGCTTCATTATTTCTTTAATATTTTTTTTCTTTACGTCAATTTTCTTAATATTAAATTTGAGGATTTTCAATTGAATTATGTTTTGTCGGTTGGTTAAGGTAGAAAGCTTATATAGGCACTAGATTATTAATATTTCTGAG
The DNA here is from genome assembly GCA_016771965.1 of Brassica carinata. Lineage (NCBI taxonomy): Eukaryota > Viridiplantae > Streptophyta > Magnoliopsida > Brassicales > Brassicaceae > Brassica > Brassica carinata. The sequence goes on along the minus strand of CM028701.1, from coordinate 54,624,516 downwards.
GCCCATGTATAAAATATAACTAACGGTAAAAACTAACATTGTCTATAATTACAGTTTTAGCCCTCGGTAAAATTTATGGTGGGGCCCACGAAAACCATCATCGTCCTCTCTCTCACTATTTTCCTCTGTACGGTGGTGAGTGCAGAAGACCATCGTCAGATTGCGAAAATAGGAATCTCTGAATCTCTTCTCCTTCGTCGAACTTTGAATCCTCTCTCGTTCTCACGTAAGTTTTCTCTCTCTCTCCTCCTTCCTTATCTTCTCTTTCTATCATTTCGCGTCTCCTCAAATTCCGATCTCTACCTCAGAACAACAGATCTAGGGTTTATGGCTTCTGGATATTCTATAAATCTTCGTCGTTTCTCCAGCTTATGTTTAAATGTTTATCTAACGACTTTCTGTTTCTTTGCTTTGCTGCAGTTGAGCTTCCTTAGCTTCGATTCTCTCGCATTTGCTTATAGGTTATGCACGAATGAGGTTCGTTTTCTCCAGATCGATCTTGTTTCCTCTATACTTGCTAGTGTATGATGTTGAAATCGATGTGAAATTTGTTTGGTGGATATAGATCGTTGTAGATCGTGATTTGAAGCGAGAGAAAGAAAACAAAAAATTAGGAGAGCGAAGATGAGCGAGGGCCAGAAGTTCCAGCTAGGAACAATCGGCGCACTGAGTTTGTCCGTTGTGTCGTCTGTGTCGATCGTGATCTGTAACAAGGCCCTCATTAGCACCCTTGGCTTCACCTTCGGTAAAACCTTATTCAACTCCTTGCTTCCCTGTGGATTTGTGTGTTTCAGGCTCCTTTGATCTATATTATTCGTGTGCTTGTCTTATAAAGTTTTCTTATGAGGGGGTGACTTGAAGGATAGGTTAGAGATCGTTTTACTTGATACTATATTTGGAATTGTTTGGTGATTAATGATGATTATCTCTTTTCCCCTTATGGTGTTGCCTAGATGATTATAGATGTTTAAGAAAGTTTCCTATCTTTGGTATAATGTAAACACTTTAAGACGCTCCTTTGACTTTAAACGATGTTTGTGTATCCCCCAAAAATTGGATTTTATCTGGTTACTTTTAAAGTTGTATGTTTACTTTAGCACTTCTTATGTAGTATTACACTGAGCATCACCATAACTGCTTATATCTCATCATATGATATTGATATCTTAAGCTATATGTACTTACTCTTGTTTTTTTTTTAACGTACAGCGACTACTTTGACAAGTTGGCATCTTTTGGTCACGTTTTGTTCCCTTCATGTGGCACTATGGATGAAGATGTTTGAACACAAGCCTTTTGATCCACGAGCTGTGATGGGATTTGGCATATTGAATGGGATATCCATTGGACTGTTGAACCTCAGCCTGGGCTTTAATTCTGTTGGTTTTTACCAGGTATAGCTTTTTCGTTCTAGCTGCTACATGATGATATCCTCTAAGCATGTGTTTTTCATACCCATCTTCTCTTCTGTTGATATTAGATGACAAAGCTAGCAATCATCCCCTGTACTGTTCTCTTGGAGACGCTCTTCTTCAGGAAAAAGTTCAGGTTAGCACTCAAAGTTCTCTCTCTCTTACTTTTTGTACCTTTCTGTTAAACGTGAGTGATTGTTCTAATCTCTTACTGTATTGTATGGCATCATCTATAGATGTTTTTATTTCCTATGGTCATGCATTTCTTGTTAGGTATCGATGTTTCTCTATGCTAACAGTTCAGCAACTTAGTGAGAGTCTTATGTCCCTTTGTGTTGATAATATTCGTCTCAGAAATTTTCATGGCTCCACGAGTTTCTTGAGCTAGTCTCTGGTCAAGAGAATAGTTAATGACACGCTTCTTTGTTTTTGTTGCAGTCGAAAAATTCAGTTTTCATTAACCATCCTTCTCCTTGGTGTGGGAATTGCAACCGTCACAGATCTTCAGCTTAATATGCTGGGTTCTGTCTTGTCGCTGCTGGCTGTTATCACAACTTGTGTTGCTCAAATTGTATCCTATGCTTAGCCTTTCTTCTTTTCTTTCGACCTTTCTTTTTTATTCTATCTTATGCCAATTCGATGCTGTCATCTTAACCAATTGTACACAGATGACAAATACCATCCAGAAGAAGTTCAAAGTTTCATCCACGCAGCTTCTTTATCAGTCATGCCCTTATCAAGCAATCACACTTTTCGTCACTGGCCCATTTTTAGATGGGCTCCTAACCAACCAGAACGTGTTTGCTTTCAAGTACACTTCTCAAGTTGTGGTAAGACTCAATCCGCCAGGGATTCTACCCAGCTTATTTGCTTTCGACATATGTTTACACGTGCTTCTTTGTTTACTGCAGTTCTTCATCGTCCTGTCCTGCATGATATCAGTCTCCGTAAACTTCAGCACTTTTCTGGTCATTGGGAAGACGTCTCCGGTCACATATCAGGTTCTGGGACATCTGAAAACATGCCTGGTTCTAGCATTTGGCTATGTGTTGCTGAAGGACCCATTCAACTGGCGCAACATTCTTGGTATTATGGTGGCTGTGATTGGAATGGTTGTTTATTCCTATTTCTGCTCGGTTGAGACTCAGCAGAAGGCAAGTGAAACATCAACCCAGTTGCCTCAGGTACATTTCCTCTATAGCCAATACATATCTGTTTAGCTATATATAGCTTAATAATATTTGAATGCGTAACACCAATAAATTGATCCCTGTTTCCTCACGTACTTCTCTCGTATGGCTTATACAAAAGAAACCCTTTCTATGAGATATTGTATCATGTTATAGTGGTGTACAAGAAAGAGGAAAAGAAACTGATGTTACTTTGTTGGGTTTGGCAGATGAAAGAGAGCGAGAAGGATCCGCTAATAGCAGCTGAAAATGGAAGCGGACTGTTATCAGATGGTGGTGGTGTTGGTGGTGGCGTGGGTGTGCAAAAGACGGCAGCTCCTGTATGGAACTCAAATAAAGATTTTCAAGCCTAAAGAAACTGAACATTGCTATTTTTCTTCTTCTTATATATATAATATCGAAACTCTCTTTTGTATTAGATTTGTCAGAAGAAAAGAAAAACTTTTTTCTAATTCCTCTTTTCTGATCCAAGTTTGTTTGTTCTCTTTTAAAAATCTCATAGATGTAGGAAAGACTTGAAAAATCAACAGCTTTTCAAACCGTAGAGAAGTAAAGAGAAAAGGGAACATAGGTTTGATGATTTAATCTGTATTCCAAAGCTGTGGCCATATTCATCAACACTGGCAAGTGTCTTTGATTTTCAGACATATGCGACTCTTCTCCTTACCAATTGTTTTTTAATTATGGTACATTGACCGAATAAGAAAACATCAAGCACCAGTGGTCTAGTGGTAGAATAGTACCCTGCACGGTACAGACCCGGGTTCGATTACCGGCTGGTGCATTCGTGGTGAGCTATGAAGAAAACGGCTTAGCGTTGGTTGGGTCCTTCGCAGTCATCTGAATTCAAGATGATATCGCCTCATACTGAGCTCCTCTTTTTTTAAAAAATGAACATTGTTTATACTCTGTTTTTTGAGTTTGGGATTATGGTAAACATCAGCTTATTAGAAAGATGGGCAAGCAGATAATATAGTACCACTTTGTTATTGAAGCTTATTATGTATTCTTCTTTGTAGCTGTAGTGAAAAGTGATAAACTAATGTTTCCACCTCATTTCCCGGTTAACTGCTCATCTTACGCGTTTCACAAAGTCTACAATGGTTAACGTTTTGATGTTTCGAGACAACTAGCAACAACAAAAAAAAAATCGTAACAAAAAAAAACGTTTCATTTTTTCCTATGGGATTTTTCCCATGGTATTCCAGGTCTTCCATAGAAGTACACAGAACGAAAGAATTGATCTGTTGGCTTCAGGGTCAAAATGATGCCTATAGCACCACCTCATCATCCATCCAAACTCCTACTTAATCCTACGAACCATCAGCACTAGTCATGAAACATGAACAGCCCCCTTTTGGATAACTTGCTCATGGTGGTGTATTGTGTCTGAAACTTTGCTCGGTGGCCAATACCTAAACACGGATCTTCCGATAATGTTCTTTATCGGAAGTGGACCCCTGCGTTTTTTACATTCATCCACGAACCAATCAACAGAGTTTCCATAATTTTAACACATAAGGGCCATGAAACAGCTAAGATATCTTGTAAAGTGATTACCAGTTATGAGAGTCAAAGCTTTTGTTGCGGTTGTCTCCTAGGACAAAGACATAACCTTCAGGAACCAACTGCAAATTAAAACAGGGACACACCAACATAGCTGGATTCTTACTCGTGTACAACTTTAACGTCCGGAATCATTGTACCAGGAAGTGCAAGTTTGGTTACCATTGGTTCCATTTCGTAGTCAATTGGCTCTAATACAAAATCCTCTTCTTGAACGGTCTCATTCACTAAGAGCTTTCCATCACAAACCTTATATGATACAAGCTCGACAGGTTAGACAGGAAAATGATACAGAAACAGAAAAACAAAGGGTAAGTGCTTTTTTTTTGAAGGAGAATGGTCATCAAGAAGCCACTACCCAAATATAATACCAATAAAGGTGAGCAAGAGACTTCAACGGGATGAATAGAACCAACAAGTGATTTAGATAAAAAGGGGCTTACTTCAACCCAGTCACCTTCGCTTGCAACTATCCTTTTTATGAAAACATCAGTACAATTGTAACCATGTTCCTGCAGTTTTTTCCAAGTAGAACATCAAACACCTCTGTAACAGGTTTTAAAACATTCTGAAAAACAAGAAAGGGTGATTTGTTACCTACCACCAATATCGGAGGAGCCTTAAATATGACTATATCCGAAACCTCTGGCCTTCTGAACAAGTCTGAAACCTGACCAGTACCAAAAGCACAAACACAGATCAATCAATCAGACATGAAGCGCACACACACCACCAATTAAAAGCTTCATGTGCATTCTAGCTAGAACTGATAAAGCCACTGTTTTTTAAAAGCCTCTCTATTTCAAACATGGATCTAACATTATAATCACTCATTAGAAAATACATACAGGATCTCTCCTGAATAAGACAGTAATACTCACAAATGCACAGTTATAAAACCAGAAACAGTACTCATCACCTTCTCAACCCTTAACACTGATAAAAGACATCGTCTTTAAAAGCATCTCAACATCAAACATAACAAATCAATCATAGAATAGACCTAACCTTCTCAGCCATAACACGATCACCCACATCGAGAGTAGGGTACATAGACATCGAAGGTATAGACTTCGGCTCAGCCAACGCCGAACGGAACAGAAGCGAAACAGTCACCGCAGTGAAAGCCGCCTTAGCATCCTCCGAGCATATATTCAACAGCTTATTAACCCATCCGTTTCCAAAGTTCGAGCCTTTACCACTCATCAACTCCACCTTCTTCACATTCCTCCTCCCCTATCGATCCCAGCAGCAACATCCGTCGTCAGCGTCGCCGGAATGCTGCTGCAAGGCATCCACTTAGACCCCCTCAGAAACGGAACCACCGAAGAAGCCTTGAACGGAGAGATCCCGAGAGCGCTGCTGCTCATCCCCAGCAGCAGATCCGGAGCTCCTCCGGTGAGTCTCATGACGGAGATCATCCCCGACACGAGCGGGCTCTTGCTTCCTTCCTCGAGGAGCTCTCTAGCGACGGTGCTGTACATCGGAGAAGCTGGTGGAGGGGATCGATCGACATCGGGAATCTGACCGTGGTTGAAGATCCTGGGACGGAGGCAGTAATCGAAGCATGATCGGACGTCTCCGCGAGCCGCGGCGGAGGAAGCGACGCTCCTAGCGACGTAGCTGGAGTATGTGAAGGTAACCCTAATCGCCATGAGGGGTCAATTTAGGGGTTTGAGAGTGAAGATGGGGTTTAAGGGAGAGAATGTTGATAAACCGGTTTAAATTGAATTAAACCGGAAATCGGATCGGGGAATTAGAGAATCCGAGTTGCCGGCGAGATTGAGTTTTTCAGGTGGAAAGGAAAGAGGGACCCCAGAGATATGGGGGAAGAAGGTTTGTCTCCTTCTCTAGAGATCTGTTTATATTTGGGTCAAATGGGACGGGCCCACAATATGTAATTTACATTCTTGTCCAAAACTTTATTAGATTTCTCTTCTAAGCATTTTACTTTGTTTCCCGTACATTCGTGTCCAGAACTTTATTAGATTTGGTCTTTTACCTTTTCCGTACACATTGTATCCAAGACTATCTTTGTTTTGTTAATTAGCAACTTGTTAAATAGTAAAGTTTTGACATTTTGTTAATTAGTTGACATGTCTAAAGCATATACATGCAAGATATGAAATTATAAAGCATTTCATTTCACTATCAACTTTAGTGATATCTTTATGTTTTTTTTTTTTACAAAATCTAATATATCATCAAAAATGGATTCAGTTTTGTTATCTGTTCACAATTTTACAAGAAGGCTTTTGATATTTGTAATCACGGTGTGGCCTAATGGGCCTAAAATATGTGTGGAGGTCGAAGAAGTAGAAATACCAAGCACAAGGTTAAAATGTTGATACTGTGTCGCGGTTGTCCTAGACAATTAATAGCTAACCTCATGAATCCGGAATGGTCTTCATCCTACGGGGTGGAGATTCAGCTTCTGACGCATCCACAGAAGGTCCTTCCTCTTCAATATCTAAGAGTCTCCCTATAACAAAACAAACATCGTCGAAAAAAGATCAAAACTTCATCAGCGAATGCATCTGACACATTGTATTAAGATAGTACAGTCCCGGTTTATACTATACCAATTAAAATGTTGGTTACGTGAATATATATCGGTTTAGCTCACTATCACTCTCTATATAAAGAGTGTTACTTAGTGTAACAGAATGTAACTGAACATGATGAATAACAGAATCTTTTGATCATCTTCTTCACTCTAACATGCTATCAGTGCTGGTTTATATTCACCTAACCAACATTCTAATTGGTAAAGTCTAAACCGGGACTCTAAAGAGGTTGAGAGTGTAGACCTGTGTCTTTCTCCATCTCTCTTGCTTCAACCATTGGCTCTGTATCTCCTGATTCTTCTTCACTAGACTCTTCTGACTCATCTCTCTCACCATTGCCACAACCAATGTTCGGGTTCAGCTCACTAACAACCTTCCTCAACGAAGCCAAAGCTTTCTCTCTCGTATTCTCATCCATCAAAGCCTCACAAGCCTCATCGTCACCGTGAGCGGCCCACAGTCTTTTACAGCTATTCAAGAGGTCGCGAGTAACCAAACAACTGACCTCATCGCATAACGGCATAACCCTACGGAGCCAAATCGATCTGATCGCTTCGTTATAAGCTTCTTTTGCAGCGTTCTCGCTAGCGAGACGCCTCGCTGTGCACTCCACGGCGACTTGACGGTACGATTCCTTCACTGATTCGGGGACTTTAGAGCCTTCTCTGTGGAGAATCTCCACTAGATTCTCCAATCGCTCGAGATTCTTCTCCTCCACGCGTCCTTCCGAGATCTCCGTGAAAATCCCTTCGAGGATTGCTTCCTTCCACTGCGACAATGCCATCGTTGCCGACTCAAATCAAACAACGCTATTGTTCTCCCGGAGGTTTAAGGCGAAGGCGATGAAGTCCTTTTTGCTATTTACTTTCCCCGAAACAGCGCCGCGTGCCCTTTTCATGAATGAAACGGCGTACATGGCACATCTCTACGGAGAGAACGGCTTAGATATCAGAGGCGAAGACGAAGCGTTTTTCTTTTGCTATTTCAGTTCCTTAATACAACAACGCGTGTCGTTTTATAGCATATATAGGTCTCACATGCCAAATCTCTACAGAGAGAACGGCAAGAGATATCTATCTATTTGTTTTTAGCATATTGACCCCTAATTCTTTTTAAATATTTCAATTATACCCCACTATAAATGTTTTCTCTATATTCGCCCCCGGAGGCAGCGATACCTAAAGAATATACTCTTCCAAGCTTCCAGCAGCAGCAGTGCTTCTTCACGATTCCGCTATCTTCTCATAAAGAGAACAATGTCGGTGACGAAAGCCGTTTCGAGTTTGGACAATGTAGTGGTGAAGTCACCCAACGATCGGAGGCTATACAGAGTGATTGAGCTGGAGAACGGATTGTGTGCTCTGCTTATCCACGATTCAGATATTTATCCCGAAGGCGCTGCCGCCGATGGTCAGAACACCGTCGCCGACCACATGGATGAAGACGAAGATAGTGACGGGAGCTATGAAGATGATGATGATGATAAAGGGGAAGGAGATGAAGAAGATGATATGGATGAGGATGAGGATGAAGTGAAAGAGAAAGGAGATCATCAAACCAAAAAGGTTTTTTCAATTTCAGATAAATCGAAATCGATTTTAAGCTTTTTTTTTTATTTAAGATATTATCAAACTGATTTTAAGCTTATATGTGTTGTGTACTGTGCGTTTCAGGCAGCTGCAGCTATGTGTGTTGCAATGGGAAGCTTCTTGGATCCTCCCGAGGCGCAAGACCTTGCTCACTTTCTTGGTATTTTCCATCTTCTCTATGAGTTTTGAATTCACTTCCTTTTGTTCTTAGTGTTGATTCACTCTCTCATGTTTAATGTTTTGTGCAGAACACATGCTCTTTATGGGTAGCACCGAGTTCCCCGATGAGAATGAAGTAAGCATTGCGTTATATTCTACGGTTTTGCACTATTTTTAGATTTATATGAATGAAAAATGAAGTAGTCTGGTAACTTCACGTTGTCTTATCTTTGAATCAAGAAACTAACCCAATTAGCTTTGATTAAATATACTGAGATGTTTATATAGAGCTTGGATAATGGATGATGGTTGGTTAGATCTTTTCAATGTTTAATACAGACTTTGTTCTGTTAGCATGATTTATCTTTGACTTTGTTTTGCTTTTTAGTATGATAGTTACTTGTCTAAGCACGGGGGAGCCTCTAACGCATACACTGAAATGGAGCATACGTGCTATCACTTTGAAATCAGAGAGAATTCCTTCAAGGTGCCTTGAAAAGGTACTAAGTTTGGTTCGCTGCCACTTCACTGTCTTTTTAAATGCCGTCAGCTGTAAGTTTACCAAGGCAGGCCGTGTATGTGTCAGTATGAAAGCCTAGAGTCTGTGATCATTCGTCTTAGGAAGACTTATTTGACCTTAGTTTGTCTTCTTGTTAATAGGTTCTCTCAGTTTTTTGTTGCACCGCTCATGAAGACTGAAGCCATGGAACGAGAAGTCCTTGCTGTTGATTCAGGTATTTCCTGTTAGCCATACCCTTCATTCCTTTGTTTGAAACTATCGAAAGATTCATTTTCAAACAACATTCAGATACATCATACATTAACCTCTTATATAGTTAAGAGTGTTTTGCTAATAAGATCCAAATTTATAGAATTCAACCAGGCCCTCCAAAACGATGCATGTCGCCTGCAACAATTTTAATGCTATACTTCTGCAAAGGGTCATCCCTTTAATAGGTTCTCATGGGGTATGTACCTTTCTTGCCACACTTAAGTTATTCATGAAATAAGTTAATGTTAGTTTGTTTTCGTCTGTTCTTTAAGGTAACAAGAAGAGCTTGAGTGGTGCAATGGAAAATGGGGTTGATCTGCGAGAATGCATCATGAAATTATACAAGGAATATTACCACGGTGGATTGATGAAACTCGTTGTCATTGGAGGAGGTAAAAGTTTAGGTTTATGATGTGTTTGGCTCTAATTCTTGGGAAAAAAAACATTTTCCATTCCTAGATATTGGCTTGTGTTGCTATTACGGTTTATTGTAATCTTATTGCTACCTATAAAATCTTGCAGAGTCCCTCGACATGCTTGAAAGTTGGGTTGTAGAACTAATTGGCAATGTCAGAAACGGATCCAAAATTAGGCCAACTCTGGAGGCAAAAGGTCCTATTTGGGAATGCGGTAAATTATATCGCCTAGAAGCGGTTAAAGACGTTCATATTCTTTATTTGAGATGGACTCTCCCTCCTCTTCGCCATGCCTATGTGAAGAAGCCAGAGGACTATCTAGCACATCTATTAGAACATGGTGAGAGACCACATTTTATCGTTCGTATATAGTTTTCTTAAAGTGTGATTGTGCATGCACTCATGTAAACTGCATATTGAAGAATGTTGTTTATACCAATCTCTTTTCTAGAGCGCAGAGGAAGTCTTCATTCATTCCTTAAAGGTAAGGGATGGGCAACCTCGCTGTCTGCTGGTGTTGGGGATGATGGAATTAACCGCTCGTCTCTGGCTTATATTTTTGAAATGTCCATACATCTCACTGACTCTGGTTTAGAGAAGGTAACTAATATATTTGAACTAAGCTTAACGCAGTAGTTAATAAAATCGTTATCAACTTAATATATAGGGTATGAATGGTGACCAGGGAATGATGGGAATAATGCATTCCTCAACATTCCTAAAAAAATTCACCATTCACAAGAAATAAATTTTCCTTCTCATTCCTTCTCATTCCTTTTTGTAGAGAAATAAATAACAAAAATATTTCTTGTTAAATTTGAGGAGGAATAACCATTCCCTTTCATTATCGCCATTTTATTCCTCTAATGCCTTTCCTATTCATTCTTTTGTTTCCGAATGGTCACCGGACCCATAGATTTATATACTCGTTCTTCTCCTTTTTATTTTTGTTATGTTACTCATTCGATCTTATGACAATTTCTATTAACAGATTTATGACATCATTGGTTACATCTATCAATATCTCAAGTTATTAGTGATGTGTCACCACAAGAATGGATATTCAAGGAACTCCAAGATATTGGGAACATGGACTTTAGATATGTTGAGGAGCAGGTTGCAGATGACTATGCGACTGAGCTCTCAGGTTTGTACTTACATGGTCATTTGTCTAGTTTTGAAGCGCTAATAGTGGTTAGCTTATTATGTTGGCATGTAAAGCTTAAATAATTTCAGAATTTATGCATTGATGTATATACCTGTAATGTAATCATCATGGGTTTTCATAACTAACCATTGAAAGTGTTTTTGTACGAGAATATGCTTGCTTATCCGGTAGGTGATTATGTATACCAGACATGGGATCCAAAATGATTGAAGATCTCATGGGTTTCTTCACACCAAAAACATGAGGATTGATGTTGTTTTGAAATCCATCAAGTCAGAAGGTACTTTATAAGTTTGTTGAGTATGTAATTTTGGATTGCATATTTATGTTCTTACCCTCTTCCTTGTTTCAGAGTTCCAAACTGAACCGTGGTTCGGTTCTCGTTTCATAGAAGAAGATGTTCCATTGTCATTGATGGAAACATAGAGCAATCCTTCAGAAGTAGATAACTCTTTGCATCTTCCTTCAAAACCAATTCATCCCTTGTGATTTTTCCCCGAGCCATTAGTCTGATGCTTAGGATCCCAAAAGTCAATCTCCTCCTAAATGTATAATTGATGAACCGTTAATGAAGTTCTGGTACAAGCTTGACGAAACGTTCAAGGTTCCCGTGCAAATACATACTTCGCATAAATCTGAAGGGGCATATGACAGTGTGAAGAATTGCCTTTGACGGAATTATTCATCAACCTTCTGAAAGACGAGCTAAATGAGATCGTGATACCAGGCAAGTAACCACCTTTAGGACGATCTTTTAGATGTTATTGTTTTTGTATTGACATGAATATCTGCTTCTTCTTTTGCAGGCCAGTATAGCAAAACTTGAAACGTCTTTATCTATGTATGGTAATAAACTAGAGCTTAAAGTATATGGCTTTAATGAAAAAATTCCAGCTCTCTTATCAAAAATCTTATCCATAGCCAAATCTTTCATGCCCAAGCTGGACCGATTCAAGGTATGTGAATTTTTTTTTCCATGTATAATTATCATACTCTTTATTCTAATTCAATTAATCTGTCTAACATTTTGCAGGTTATCAAAGAAAACATGGAGAGAGGTTTAGGAATACTAATATGAAGCCTTTGAACCATTCCACATACTTGAGACTGCAACTCTTGTGTAAACGAATCTATGACAGCGACGAGAAGTTGTCTGTACTAAATGATTTGTCTCTCACTGATCTCAACAGCTTCATTCCTGTAGTCTGCTCTCAGGTAACATTTTGCCATTAACCACAGTAAATGTGATTCCCCTTTTACATAATACACGACTACTTGCCTTCGCGATTGTTCTCTGGTTTTATTTAAAGTCGGGCAAAGGTTAGATAAAACTTTCGTTACGTTTGCAGATATTTGTCGAGGCTCTGTGTCATGGTAATTTGTCGGAAGACGAAGCAGTAAACATATCAAACATATTCAAAAATAGTTTGACAGCTGAACCGCCCCAGTGAAATGTAGAGATGTCAACGTGAAGAACAAATCTGAAACAAACTCAGTAGTCGAGGTAAAAAGACAAATATATGCTCTTGTGATGAGAGTCAGACAAGTAGAAGCTATGGTAGTTTTCGGATGTAGAATTTGAACATGAAGGCCTGTTTTGCAGCTTTACTATCAAATCGAGCCTGAGGAAGCTCAGTCAACAAAAATGAAAGCTATGCTGGATCTCTTTCACGAAATCGTAGAAGAGCCATTGTTCAATCAGTTGAGGTTAGTCATCATCACATGTTTCTCTAGCTTGCTCAATAGATCAGAACGTAATAATGCAAATTTGGTTTATAGGACAAAGGAGCAGCTTGGTTATGTAGTCAAGTGCCCTCGCTAACTTATCGTATTCACGGTTTCTGTTTCGTGTTCAATCTTCTAAGTACGGTCCAGTTCATTTGCTCGAGAGTCGACAATTTCATAAAGACATCAAGCTCGCTGGTAAGTCTGTAATAAAAAGATTAAGAGCTTTGTTAGATTATTTCTCAACTCGGTCCTCAAATGTCGACATTACAGGAACAACTTCGATGAAGAATCCTTTGAAGATTATCGGCGGTGTGATTGCTAGATTACTGGAAAAGGATCCTTCTCTTGTCCGAGACAAATGAGTTATGGAGTCAGATTGTCGACAAAAGGTATAAGGATGATCTCAGTGAGTTGTTGCTTGGTTCCATTATCGATCACTGAGTAAAAACTCTCTCTCACAGGTACATGTTTGATTACTCCCACAAAGAAGCAGAGGAGCTAAGAAGCATAGAGAAGAAAGATGTGATCGAGTGGTACAAAACCTTCTTCGAGAATCATCGCCCAAATGTCGAGGCTTGCGGTTAGGTGTGGGGATGCAATACCAATATGAAAGAAACTCAAACGGATCCCAAGTCGGTGCAACAGATCATCACAGATGCTGTGGCGTTTAAGTCAACCTCTCAGTTTTACTCAAGTCTCTGCTAGTGACAAATAGTACTTACTATTACACAATTGCTTCATTATTTCTTTAATATTTTTTTTCTTTACGTCAATTTTCTTAATATTAAATTTGAGGATTTTCAATTGAATTATGTTTTGTCGGTTGGTTAAGGTAGAAAGCTTATATAGGCACTAGATTATTAATATTTCTGAGGCCCATGTATAAAATATAACTAACGGTAAAAACTAACATTGTCTATAATTACAGTTTTAGCCCTCGGTAAAATTTATGGTGGGGCCCACGAAAACCATCATCGTCCTCTCTCTCACTATTTTCCTCTGTACGGTGGTGAGTGCAGAAGACCATCGTCAGATTGCGAAAAATAGGAATCTCTGAATCTCTTCTCCTTCGTCGAACTTTGAATCCTCTCTCGTTCTCACGTAAGTTTTCTCTCTCTCTCCCTCCTTCCTTATCTTCTCTTTCTATCATTTCGCGTCTCCTCAAATTCCGATCTCTACCTCAGAACAACAGATCTAGGGTTTATGGCTTCTGGATATTCTATAAATCTTCGTCGTTTCTCCAGCTTATGTTTAAATGTTTATCTAACGACTTTCTGTTTCTTTGCTTTGCTGCAGTTGAGCTTCCTTAGCTTCGATTCTCTCGCATTTGCTTATAGGTTATGCACGAATGAGGTTCGTTTTCTCCAGATCGATCTTGTTTCCTCTATACTTGCTAGTGTATGATGTTGAAATCGATGTGAAATTTGTTTGGTGGATATAGATCGTTGTAGATCGTGATTTGAAGCGAGAGAAAGAAAACAAAAAATTAGGAGAGCGAAGATGAGCGAGGGCCAGAAGTTCCAGCTAGGAACAATCGGCGCACTGAGTTTGTCCGTTGTGTCGTCTGTGTCGATCGTGATCTGTAACAAGGCCCTCATTAGCACCCTTGGCTTCACCTTCGGTAAAACCTTATTCAACTCCTTGCTTCCCTGTGGATTTGTGTGTTTCAGGCTCCTTTGATCTATATTATTCGTGTGCTTGTCTTATAAAGTTTTCTTATGAGGGGGTGACTTGAAGGATAGGTTAGAGATCGTTTTACTTGATACTATATTTGGAATTGTTTGGTGATTAATGATGATTATCTCTTTTTCCCCTTATGGTGTTGCCTAGATGATTATAGATGTTTAAGAAAGTTTCCTATCTTTGGTATAATGTAAACACTTTAAGACGCTCCTTTGACTTTAAACGATGTTTGTGTATCCCCCAAAAATTGGATTTTATCTGGTTACTTTTAAAGTTGTATGTTTACTTTAGCACTTCTTATGTAGTATTACACTGAGCATCACCATAACTGCTTATATCTCATCATATGATATTGATATCTTAAGCTATATGTACTTACTCTTGTTTTTTTTTTAACGTACAGCGACTACTTTGACAAGTTGGCATCTTTTGGTCACGTTTTGTTCCCTTCATGTGGCACTATGGATGAAGATGTTTGAACACAAGCCTTTTGATCCACGAGCTGTGATGGGATTTGGCATATTGAATGGGATATCCATTGGACTGTTGAACCTCAGCCTGGGCTTTAATTCTGTTGGTTTTTACCAGGTATAGCTTTTTCGTTCTAGCTGCTACATGATGATATCCTCTAAGCATGTGTTTTTCATACCCATCTTCTCTTCTGTTGATATTAGATGACAAAGCTAGCAATCATCCCCTGTACTGTTCTCTTGGAGACGCTCTTCTTCAGGAAAAAGTTCAGGTTAGCACTCAAAGTTCTCTCTCTTACTTTTGTACCTTTCTGTTAAACGTGAGTGATTGTTCTAATCTCTTACTGTATTGTATGGCATCATCTATAGATGTTTTTATTTCCTATGGTCATGCATTTCTTGTTAGGTATCGATGTTTCTCTATGCTAACAGTTCAGCAACTTAGTGAGAGTCTTATGTCCCTTTGTGTTGATAATATTCGTCTCAGAAATTTTCATGGCTCCACGAGTTTCTTGAGCTAGTCTCTGGTCAAGAGAATAGTTAATGACACGCTTCTTTGTTTTTGTTGCAGTCGAAAAATTCAGTTTTCATTAACCATCCTTCTCCTTGGTGTGGGAATTGCAACCGTCACAGATCTTCAGCTTAATATGCTGGGTTCTGTCTTGTCGCTGCTGGCTGTTATCACAACTTGTGTTGCTCAAATTGTATCCTATGCTTAGCCTTTCTTCTTTTCTTTCGACCTTTCTTTTTTATTCTATCTTATGCCAATTCGATGCTGTCATCTTAACCAATTGTACACAGATGACAAATACCATCCAGAAGAAGTTCAAAGTTTCATCCACGCAGCTTCTTTATCAGTCATGCCCTTATCAAGCAATCACACTTTTCGTCACTGGCCCATTTTAGATGGGCTCCTAACCAACCAGAACGTGTTTGCTTTCAAGTACACTTCTCAAGTTGTGGTAAGACTCAATCCGCCAGGGATTCTACCCAGCTTATTTGCTTTCGACATATGTTTACACGTGCTTCTTTGTTTACTGCAGTTCTTCATCGTCCTGTCCTGCATGATATCAGTCTCCGTAAACTTCAGCACTTTTCTGGTCATTGGGAAGACGTCTCCGGTCACATATCAGGTTCTGGGACATCTGAAAACATGCCTGGTTCTAGCATTTGGCTATGTGTTGCTGAAGGACCCATTCAACTGGCGCAACATTCTTGGTATTATGGTGGCTGTGATTGGAATGGTTGTTTATTCCTATTTCTGCTCGGTTGAGACTCAGCAGAAGGCAAGTGAAACATCAACCCAGTTGCCTCAGGTACATTTCCTCTATAGCCAATACATATCTGTTTAGCTATATATAGCTTAATAATATTTGAATGCGTAACACCAATAAATTGATCCCTGTTTCCTCACGTACTTCTCTCGTATGGCTTATACAAAAGAAACCCTTTCTATGAGATATTGTATCATGTTATAGTGGTGTACAAGAAAGAGGAAAAGAAACTGATGTTACTTTGTTGGGTTTGGCAGATGAAAGAGAGCGAGAAGGATCCGCTAATAGCAGCTGAAAATGGAAGCGGACTGTTATCAGATGGTGGTGGTGTTGGTGGTGGCGTGGGTGTGCAAAAGACGGCAGCTCCTGTATGGAACTCAAATAAAGATTTTCAAGCCTAAAGAAACTGAACATTGCTATTTTTCTTCTTCTTATATATATAATATCGAAACTCTCTTTTGTATTAGATTTGTCAGAAGAAAAGAAAAACTTTTTCTAATTCCTCTTTTCTGATCCAAGTTTGTTTGTTCTCTTTTAAAAATCTCATAGATGTAGGAAAGACTTGAAAAATCAACAGCTTTTCAAACCGTAGAGAAGTAAAGAGAAAAGGGAACATAGGTTTGATGATTTAATCTGTATTCCAAAGCTGTGGCCATATTCATCAACACTGGCAAGTGTCTTTGATTTTCAGACATATGCGACTCTTCTCCTTACCAATTGTTTTTAATTATGGTACATTGACCGAATAAGAAAACATCAAGCACCAGTGGTCTAGTGGTAGAATAGTACCCTGCACGGTACAGACCGGGTTCGATTACCGGCTGGTGCATTCGTGGTGAGCTATGAAGAAAACGGCTTAGCGTTGGTTGGGTCCTTCGCAGTCATCTGAATTCAAGATGATATCGCCTCATACTGAGCTCCTCTTTTTAAAAATGAACATTGTTTATACTCTGTTTTGAGTTTGGGATTATGGTAAACATCAGCTTATTAGAAAGATGGGCAAGCAGATAATATAGTACCACTTTGTTATTGAAGCTTATTATGTATTCTTCTTTGTAGCTGTAGTGAAAAGTGATAAACTAATGTTTCCACCTCATTTCCCGGTTAACTGCTCATCTTACGCGTTTCACAAAGTCTACAATGGTTAACGTTTTGATGTTTCGAGACAACTAGCAACAACAAAAAAAAAATCGTAACAAAAAAAAACGTTTCATTTTTTCCTATGGGATTTTTCCCATGGTATTCCAGGTCTTCCATAGAAGTACACAGAACGAAAGAATTGATCTGTTGGCTTCAGGGTCAAAATGATGCCTATAGCACCACCTCATCATCCATCCAAACTCCTACTTAATCCTACGAACCATCAGCACTAGTCATGAAACATGAACAGCCCCCTTTTGGATAACTTGCTCATGGTGGTGTATTGTGTCTGAAACTTTGCTCGGTGGCCAATACCTAAACACGGATCTTCCGATAATGTTCTTTATCGGAAGTGGACCCCTGCGTTTTTTACATTCATCCACGAACCAATCAACAGAGTTTCCATAATTTTAACACATAAGGGCCATGAAACAGCTAAGATATCTTGTAAAGTGATTACCAGTTATGAGAGTCAAAGCTTTTGTTGCGGTTGTCTCCTAGGACAAAGACATAACCTTCAGGAACCAACTGCAAATTAAAACAGGGACACACCAACATAGCTGGATTCTTACTCGTGTACAACTTTAACGTCCGGAATCATTGTACCAGGAAGTGCAAGTTTGGTTACCATTGGTTCCATTTCGTAGTCAATTGGCTCTAATACAAAATCCTCTTCTTGAACGGTCTCATTCACTAAGAGCTTTCCATCACAAACCTTATATGATACAAGCTCGACAGGTTAGACAGGAAAATGATACAGAAACAGAAAAACAAAGGGTAAGTGCTTTTTTTTTGAAGGAGAATGGTCATCAAGAAGCCACTACCCAAATATAATACCAATAAAGGTGAGCAAGAGACTTCAACGGGATGAATAGAACCAACAAGTGATTTAGATAAAAAGGGGCTTACTTCAACCCAGTCACCTTCGCTTGCAACTATCCTTTTTATGAAAACATCAGTACAATTGTAACCATGTTCCTGCAGTTTTTTCCAAGTAGAACATCAAACACCTCTGTAACAGGTTTTAAAACATTCTGAAAAACAAGAAAGGGTGATTTGTTACCTACCACCAATATCGGAGGAGCCTTAAATATGACTATATCCGAAACCTCTGGCCTTCTGAACAAGTACGAAACCTGACCAGTACCAAAAGCACAAACACAGATCAATCAATCAGACATGAAGCGCACACACACCACCAATTAAAAGCTTCATGTGCATTCTAGCTAGAACTGATAAAGCCACTGTTTTTTAAAAGCCTCTCTATTTCAAACATGGATCTAACATTATAATCACTCATTAGAAAATACATACAGGATCTCTCCTGAATAAGACAGTAATACTCACAAATGCACAGTTATAAAACCAGAAACAGTACTCATCACCTTCTCAACCCTTAACACTGATAAAAGACATCGTCTTTAAAAGCATCTCAACATCAAACATAACAAATCAATCATAGAATAGACCTAACCTTCTCAGCCATAACACGATCACCCACATCGAGAGTAGGGTACATAGACATCGAAGGTATAGACTTCGGCTCAGCCAACGCCGAACGGAACAGAAGCGAAACAGTCACCGCAGTGAAAGCCGCCTTAGCATCCTCCGAGCATATATTCAACAGCTTATTAACCCATCCGTTTCCAAAGTTCGAGCCTTTACCACTCATCAACTCCACCTTCTTCACATTCCCTCCTCCCCCCCTATCGATCCCAGCAGCAACATCCGTCGTCAGCGTCGCCGGAATGCTGCTGCAAGGCATCCACTTAGACCCCCTCAGAAACGGAACCACCGAAGAAGCCTTGAACGGAGAGATCCCGAGAGCGCTGCTGCTCATCCCCAGCAGCAGATCCGGAGCTCCTCCGGTGAGTCTCATGACGGAGATCATCCCCGACACGAGCGGGCTCTTGCTTCCTTCCTCGAGGAGCTCTCTAGCGACGGTGCTGTACATCGGAGAAGCTGGTGGAGGGGATCGATCGACATCGGGAATCTGACCGTGGTTGAAGATCCTGGGACGGAGGCAGTAATCGAAGCATGATCGGACGTCTCCGCGAGCCGCGGCGGAGGAAGCGACGCTCCTAGCGACGTAGCTGGAGTATGTGAAGGTAACCCTAATCGCCATGAGGGGTCAATTTAGGGGTTTGAGAGTGAAGATGGGGTTTAAGGGAGAGAATGTTGATAAACCGGTTTAAATTGAATTAAACCGGAAATCGGATCGGGGAATTAGAGAATCCGAGTTGCCGGCGAGATTGAGTTTTTCAGGTGGAAAGGAAAGAGGGACCCCAGAGATATGGGGGAAGAAGGTTTGTCTCCTTCTCTAGAGAGATCTGTTTATATTTGGGTCAAATGGGACGGGCCCACAATATGTAATTTACATTCTTGTCCAAAACTTTATTAGATTTTCTCTTCTAAGCATTTTACTTTGTTTCCCGTACATTCGTGTCCAGAACTTTATTAGATTTGGTCTTTTACCTTTTCCGTACACATTGTATCCAAGACTATCTTTGTTTTGTTAATTAGCAACTTGTTAAATAGTAAAGTTTTGACATTTTGTTAATTAGTTGACATGTCTAAAGCATATACATGCAAGATATGAAATTATAAAGCATTTCATTTCACTATCAACTTTAGTGATATCTTTATGTTTTTTTTTTTTACAAAATCTAATATATCATCAAAAATGGATTCAGTTTTGTTATCTGTTCACAATTTTACAAGAAGGCTTTTGATATTTGTAATCACGGTGTGGCCTAATGGGCCTAAAATATGTGTGGAGGTCGAAGAAGTAGAAATACCAAGCACAAGGTTAAAATGTTGATACTGTGTCGCGGTTGTCCTAGACAATTAATAGCTAACCTCATGAATCCGGAATGTAAAAGACAACTTATATGACAGTGAATATTAGAAACTTCATTTTGATGAGGGTTAAAGTTTCTAATATTAAACTTTAACAACGAGTGTTAGTCATCAAAGCACCAGTGGTCTAGTGGTAGAATAGTACCCTGCCACGGTACATCGCATTCGTCTGATTTCCAGATGGTAAAGCCACATCCTGAGCTCTCTTTTTTTTGGATTTAAAATTTCATGAAAAACAAAATCATAAGATGGGTACACAGTAACATAGTTACATAGATGCACTAAAACAGGCTCAGTTTTAAACACAAACGAATCTATATAGAAACAATATAGAAGAAGATTTAATATCTGAAATTTGGTTGGTATAACCTCTGAATTAACGTTGGGTGGAGAAGCTTCCTCTGCATTTATTACCCGCAAAGTATAAAGTCGCAACAAAACACATACGGCCAAGACCTCTCTCTCTCCTGCGATTTTTCTCTCAGGCACCTTTTTTGAGGAAAGTCTTTATCCACCGGTTTTTACTCTGTTCTTACCTTTTCGCCCACGTTACTTTCTCCTTTTCCCCATTATTCTCTGAAAAGAGTAGGAACTTTTCAAAAGTTTTCTAAGTATAGAATTATCCAGCGGTCAATAACGTGTCTCTTCATCCGACCACCGCTTCGACCAGATTTTCGGGTTCCACCCGGCCGAAGTCGGCGGGTCAGCCAGACCTCTCGCCGGTTCTTCACTCTGTCTCCAACCTTCAGTCTACAATGGCGCCTGCCTCTTCTGAAAGTAGATCGAGCCCTCATGGATGATTTCTAGTACTGAAGCTGTTTGGGTTGATATAACCTTGATAATATCCATTACTACAACAACTCAGTCCACAGAGCTCAAGCAGTCATCACTGGAGCATTCACTCCCTGTAAGACTCGTACAAGATTTAATATCTGAAATTTGGTTGGTATAACCTCTTAATTAACGTTGGGTGGAGAAGCTTCCTCTGCATTTATTACCCGCAAAGTATAAAGTCGCAAGCTGCAATTAAATTCTGCATTATGTCGCGCCGATACAGCAGATCTGAGAAGGAGAAATGGCAAGCTCCCCCTGAGCTACCTCCCAGGAAACCTCCGGTGCGTATACCGGCAAATGACAACGAGAATCTGATCGAGTCCAACAGATTAACTCTTATTGGGAGACTAACTAACACGGTGATACAGAAACCTAGGGCTGTGATCGATTTCATGGCTCAAGTGTGGAACCTAGAAGGGAGAGTTACTGGAAGACCGCTTGGGCTTGATAAATTCCAGATCAAATTCGAAACAGAGCATGAACTCACCCAGGTTCTCGAGAAAGGTCCATATCATTACAAAAGGTGGATGTTGTTACTACAACAATGGGAGCCAACAGTCTCAGACCAGTTTCCTTTCAATATCTCCTTCCATGTCCGTATTCATGGCATCCCGCTCCACTATTGGTCAGAAAAAACCATCCTCACGATTGGGAAGCAGCTCGGGAAGTGCATCATTAAAGACGAGAAAGAAGCAAAAATTTGGGTGGAAATAAATGGTCTGGTACCGTTAACAATGAATATGGAGATAGAGATTCCTACCGAGGGCACCACGGAAGTTGAGTTTGAGTACATTAAAATTGAGAAACATTGTTTTACATGTTTCTCCCTCTTTCATGAGGAATCTGGATGCCCTTATCGGCCAGTGAATGCACTCCCCCCTAAAGAGAGAAAGCTGGGTATTACGCAGTCAGACATAAAGGATCGAAGGTAAAGAAAGTTGCCACGACTACGCACGAGGGTATAGTAGACCGATTACCCTCAAGCATCTCAAGATCAGCCGACGATAGCTTCTTACATTCAAGAAGAGGTGACAAAAGAACAGAGGTTAACAGATACAGAGCTGAAAGAGAGGATCACGGACGGAACGGTCCATTTTATCAAGAACAGCACGCCAAACTCGCCGCCTCATAGAAACAATACTCCCTCATTCCAATACCGCGTGGTTGAAAAGAGCAGACCCAGCTCGGGTTCAGTTACCCCTCATCAAAGCTTAGGAGAGCCCCGGGAAGGTCTCGAAGTCAGAGGTTCACATCTCAAACCGAACAGGATCAACCGGACTCTACTAGTGTGAGATTACACCCGCCGATTCGCAGGAAGGTTAGGACCTTCAGAGCATAGAGGCTCTAACACTGGTTCGAAGAGCGCAGGTCAGCATCAAAGATTAGCAGAGCCTACTGGATCAATGGAACGCCAGCGAGGAAGCCTCCTAGTTTTGATTCAGGTCGTCTACAACTGGTTGAAACCAGACTGGGTGAAAACATAAGAACTGGAATAGTGGATGGGGAGGACATTTCTACAACTGACAAACTCCCAGCCTCTCTACGACTTGGACGCATTACAGACAATTCAGGGCCGTCCAGCAGGAGAGGAACTATTCCAGTGGCTCCCCAAAGCAAAACAACGATCAAACGGAGAGTTACCAAAAATCAAAAACGCGTCGTAAGGAGTCCTCTCCAGGTCCCAAGTTTATTGAAACAAACTGGGGCTAGAGTTGCTTCATTGACCAGAAGAAAGCTAATTGTGGACAAAGACAAGAATGTACCTTGTGATAAGGCAGGAACGAGCAAAGCAGGGCCTAGTTCACATCGAAAGAAGAATGGTCACCAAAACGGTGATTATACCGGGATTACAGGGTGGGCGGATTTTCGGTCCCATCAAAACTCTCTTCCTTAGTCTTTCTTAGCTGGAATTGTCAAGGACTTGGGAGCGCCCGCATAATCCGGCGAATCAAGGAGATCCATAAGCATATGGCTCTAATGTAATGTTTCTTATGGAGACCAAGAATGACGATGATTTTATCAATAAGAAACTACTCTCTTTTCGCTTTTCACGTTATTTTTCGGTACCACCTGTGGGCTTGAGCGGTGGTCTCTCTCTTCTGTGGAATGATGATACAGATATTACGATTCTAATCCTCTCCCAACCTAATAGATACGTGAATTGGTTATCAAGGAACCTCTTCCTTTGTTTCCTTTGTATACGGTGCTCCCGCGAACGGAAAACGAGCAGCTTTTGGGATAAGTTAAGCGCAGTAGGACAAGGAAGAGTGGACGAACCCTGGCTAATTACCGGGATTTCAATGACATATTGAATAATGCTGAGAAGATTGGTGGACCCGCCGGCAGAGGGATCTTTCATCTGCTTCGATCCTTTGTTGCACAAAATGGACTATGGGATCTTAA
Source organism: Brassica carinata (assembly GCA_016771965.1). Lineage (NCBI taxonomy): Eukaryota > Viridiplantae > Streptophyta > Magnoliopsida > Brassicales > Brassicaceae > Brassica > Brassica carinata. The sequence continues at coordinate 54,601,286 of CM028701.1, read as the reverse complement.
GCATTCGTGGGAGCAGCTGTCTTGGCGGTAACCGCATACCCATTTCATACTGCCTGACTGATAGATCTATGAGTAATCACAAGCATGGGCTGAATCTTTTCCCTTGGGCGATGCCGGTACTTACGATTCGAGGGGTCGGACCATAGACCTGTATTGACTTATTTCAACACTGATAAAACTAAAAGGAGAGGTTTGTTCCGGTTCAACAGAGCTCTAACGGAACAAGAAGAAGTTTTGGAAGTAGTCGATTCAGCTTGGAACTCCTCTCCATTGGATTACGTGATCTTAAAGCTGAATAGATGCGGAGAGGTATTATCCGTTGGTCAAGGAGAAGCAAGTTCAGAGTAACCTGGTCATTAAGCAAAACCAGAGGCTTAGAGGTGGCCCTTTCGAGTGCTACGCCTGATGCTATTCTTATCGAAACTCTAAATTCAAGCTCCGACAAGCATATTTGGTGAAGAACAATACTGGCTACAAAGGAGCAGGATTCAATGGCTAAAAAGGAGATAGAAACACCGCTTCTTCCACGCTGTGACAAGAACCGAAGGATGATAAATACCATACCAGTCATTGAGGATCCACAAGGAGGGCAGGTACGAAGAGCAACAGATTGCTAGAGTGATCTCGAATTATTTCACTCAAATCTTCACAACAAACGGCAATGAATCCTTCTCTCGATTCGAGGACTGCTTGCAAAGAAGGTCACCCCAGAAATGAATGAGCTGTTGATAGCTATACCGAGCGATTCGGAGATTAGAGAGGCGGTGAAGTCCATTAATGGGGAAAGGCACCGGACCGGACGGATTCTCAGCCGCATTTTACCAATCCTATTGGCATATAGGGGACAGATGTCATCACCGATGTGAGACGTTTTCACCTCGAACCACCTTCACCCACAACAGAACGAGACTCATATCGCTTATTCGAAGATTACTGGTCCGAAATCGTGGCTGATTATAGACCCATTGCCTTGTGCAACACCCACTACAAGATTATCGCCAAAATCCTTACCACGACTCAAACCACTACTCCCTCTCCTCATCTCCAACACACAATCAGCTTTTGTAGCGGAAGGGCTATAACAGATAATGTCCTTATTACTCATGAGACTCGCACTATCCGAGGACCTCGGAGGCTAAAAGCGATGCTCTATGGCGTAAAACGGACATGAGCAAGGCCTATGACAGAATTGAGTGGGGCTTTGTGAGAGAAGTTCTACATCAGCTCGGGTTTGATCCGATATGGATATCCTGGATCATGAGCTGTGTGGAATCAGTATCTTATTCTTTCCTTATTAATGGAGCACCGCAGGTTCAGTAAAACCATCTCGCTGCGGCAAGGCGATCCGCTATCACCGCGATATCTTCATTCTGGTAACGGAAGTACTATCAGCTCTATGTGCAAAAGGGCAGGCGGACGGATCCTCCCAGAGTCAAGGTTTCGCAACAGTCCAGCGATCAACCATTTACTCTTTGCCGACGACACCATGTTCTTCTCGCAAATCGAAGCAGTCTTGTGTATCAGCTTTGAAGCACATTCTCGTGGTATACGAGGCGTATCGGGCCAAAGATTAACCCACGTAAATCAGCTATCACCTTTTCTGCAAAACACCAGCTGCTGTTAGAGCCGGTGAAGGATTCGCTGGATATATCTCTGGAAGGAGGTATTGGGAAATATTTGGGACTCCCGAACAGTTCGGACGGCGAAAAAGAGATATTTTGCCTCTATTTTGGATAGGATAAGATGTATAGCATAGCTGACGGCGAGATATCTGTCCGAGCAGGAAAACAAATTATGCTTAAGTCGGTCCTAGCTGCGATGCCCTGTTATGCCATGTCATGCTTCAAGTTACCGCTCTCTGTGTAATCAAATACAGTCCCTACTGACTCGCTGGTGGGATACAATTCGGATAAGAAAAAGATGTGTTGGGTGGCCGGGAAACTATGACGCTACCAAAGTACGCAGCGACTAGGCTTCCGCGACATTGAAACTTTCAATGATGCACTGCTGGCAAAATTGGATGGAGGTTAATTAAGGAACCAGGCTCGCTCTAACAAGAAGTCTTGATGGGGAAGTATGCTAAGAATGAGAGTTTCCTAAACTGCCCAAGGCCTCAAACAGCTTCACATGGATGGAAGAGCATACTAGCAGGAGAGATATCCGATAAGAGGGCTTAGCTGGGTGGTTGGCGATGGAGAGACGATTCGCTTATGGGAGGATCCGTGGATAGCTTTCACTTCCCGACAAAGCTTATAGGACCCCAACAAAGGAAAGTCAATCCCTCAAAGTTAGTGAGCTTTTATGCCCGCCAAACAGATGGGAGCTGGAGAAAATTCGCGAACTTGATACCTCAGATGAGGAGATGATACTGAAGATAAAAACAAGTGCAGCACCTTCTTCGACTCTCTGCTTTGGCTTCCGGAGAAATCTGGAAATTATTCTGTGAAATCGGTATGGTATTGGCATAACAGAGAGGAGAACGAGAGAGACAGAGGATGACCCAGTGAATTGGCTTAAGCACATATGGAATCTAAAACAGCACCTAAGCTAAAGGATTTCTGTGGAGAATGGTTCGAAAAGCTATACCTGTTAGCGCCAATTTGGAAAGAAGAGGAGTGGCGAAGTTTCAAATGCAAATCTTGTGATGGCGTTGAGGATGATCTCCATGTGTTCCTCAACTGTCCACTAGCGGTAGAAGTTTGGAATCAGGTTCCGCCGCAACGACCCTCACCCTCCCTTCCAACAGTTGCTGAATTGATCAAACAAGGAATCACCTATATCCCTTTGCCACCATCCGAGTGACTAACCCATCGCGGGCCATGGATTTTGTGGAACTTATGGAAGGCCAGGAACCAGCTTCTTTATGAAAACAGAGTGTTTACGGCAGCAGAGATTGTGCTAAAGAGTATAAGAGACTCCAAAGAATGGAATGATGCACAATTGGAAAATGAGGTGAGAATACCTCCGAAAACTCTTCCGCCGTAACCAAAGCGAGCTACACGCCCCATCGCCCCCGGAGTTATGGTTGTCAAAGTCGATGCGCCTGGGACGCAAAGATCGGAACTGTGGCATTGGAGCAATTTATTCAGTAGAAGCTTTGATGCAACTACCGTATTATCGGAAGGTCACAGCCATGTTTCGTTCGGCTATCATGGCGAAGCCATTGCTGTTCATCGCGGTCTCCAGCTGTCTATTCAAACGTCCGATCCTAGCGGTTCTCTGATTCTCTTTCCTAATCAACTTGTTGAAGGCACGAGAATATCAACCGAATCGCTCGGTATCATGTTTGATATCTATCGATCTATTCCCTCTTTGATGTTATTTCTTTTACTTTCATGTCTCGCAATTTTAATATCGAGGCAGATTTGGTGGCAAAATCTGCGCTTGATCGGATTGTAATGAGCTCCACTTCTGGAGGCTAAACTCTGATTGGAATGAATTAGTTCGTTTGCCCAAAAAAAAAAAAAAGAAACAATATAGAAGAATTTTATAAATGTGAGTTGACATAAACATAAAAGAAAAATGCAACAACATACATTTATTTCCAAAGGGAATACTAATTTATTAGAATTTCATTTATTCCTTTTTATTTAAAATTTCATGAAAAAGAGATCATAAGATGGTGCAACTTGTTATTATAGTAAAGTTTTGACATTTTGTTAATTAGATGACATATCTAAAGCATATACATGCAAGATATGAAATTATAATACATTCATTTCACTACCAACTATAGTAATATATATATATATATATATATATATTTTTATTTTATTTTGTTGACAAAATCAAATATATCATTAAAAATGGATTCAGTTTTGTTATCTGTTCACAGTTTACAAGAAGGCTTTTGATATTTGTAATCACGGTGTGGCCTAATGGGCCTAATGTTGATAATGTGTAGTCATTGGGTTAGCTAATCATCATTACCAGCTTCACGGTTGTCCTAGAGAATTAACTGCTAACCTCATGAATCCGGAATGTAAAAGACGACTTATATGACAGTGAATATTAGAAACTTCATTTTGATGAGGGTTAAACTTAAAACAAGTTTCTGATTTCAGTTGCGTATATTAAACTTTAACAGCTTGTGATAGTCATCAAAGCACCAGTGGTCTAGTGGTAGAATAGTACCCTGCCACGGTACAGACCCGGGTTCGATTCCCGGCTGGTGCATCTGAGCTGTGAAGAAACGGTTTAGCGATGGTTGGGTCCATCGCATTCATCTGATTTCCAGATACTATAGCCACAATCCTGAGCTCTCTTTTTTGGATTTTCATTTCATGAAAAAAATAATAAGATGGTACACAGAAGTACTGAAACAGGCTCAAGTTTAAAACACAAATGAATCTACAGAGAAACAATATAGAAGAATATTATAAACTAGGGTCGGACCCGCCCTACGGGCGGATATGCAAATGAACGAAATAATATAATTTTAATACATTTCAGTTTATTTTACATTATAATATTTAATATTTCTACTACAAATTTTACTATTTCTTCTTTTTAGAAATTATATATTTGTTAATTTTTTAAAAAATATAAGTAAATTATATCTCTTATTCCAAAATAAACTTCCTAAGGAAGCAAATAAAAAGAACTTTTAAAAATGTTGTATGAGTTAATACACTAAAACTTCTATGAATTGTTTTTGTAACCTCTACGAAAAAAATTACTATCTACTATATCATTTGTTAAACTATAAACATAAAACAATATATTGCAATCTAATTATAGTTAAAATATAGGTATGGATTAAAACTCAGTGTAAAAAGATATTTAAGATATTCTCAATAGATATGTACAATTTAATTTTTATTATTAAATTTTATTTTGTTTTTTCAATTACTATCTTTTCAAAATACCAATCAGGTTATTACATTGTTATTGAAAATAAAATTTTATATATTTTCTAACTTAATCTTTTATTTTTATAATTCGTTTGAAACATTAAGTAGTAATGTATCTGTTTGAGGGTTTGTGTGAATTTTGAGTATATCTCCAAATTCAACATTATGATTCAAAAACATTATTTTTCATATTTTTTATTTCCAAGAAAACATTCTACAATCTTATATTATATCAAAAATATAAAAATAAAATTTTAATTTTTATAACATCTATTTTATTATTACTATGCAATCGAGAGTCCATGATTTTCATGAAGAAGATTAGTGATATGTTGCTAATCGATCTGCTACTTTGTTTGCCTCCTCTTAGTTCAACAGAATGAAATCGCTTCAAACTTAGTCGACCACCATTTGATCTCCTTCGTCCAAAGAGTAGCATTTTGTTGTTTAATACGCCAACAGCTTTTTAGTGTCTCTTTCCGTGATAACTTTTTTTTTGGATCCGAGACCCCAACAGTGTTGTAGTGCCATCAAAAGGGCTTGTAGTTCACTCTCAAAAGGGTTTTGTACCTTCCTTCCCATTGCTTGAGCGTATCCTTTATAGTTACCTTCACTGTCACTACACTGTCACGTAAAACCCACCCTGCAGTTCCATGTAGATTTACATCGAGAAAAGACCCATTAGTGTTGCATTTGATCCAGTCTCGAGGAGGCCGAATCCAATGATGTTGTCGCCGCACCTCAGCTATTCTTCTCCTCTGTTGAGACTCATCCCCTCCCATACTCCCTGCTTGTTTCCATTCCTTTGCATCAGATTTAGCATATTGGAGGAAAAATTTCCAATGAAGATTTTACATTGTTAACAATATAAATTATTTCTAATTCGATATATAATCTTTGATTTTTATTTCCTTTCAAAATTTTAGTGATATGGAGGATTTTATTTTCTTGGTTAGACTTCATACACTTTTGATTTTTAAACTTTTCTTTATTTTCTTGTGAACAGAAATGTAAAAACATTTGTTGGCATGATATTGCTTAAAGTAGTATTAGTTTTTCTCCTCTTATGGTTTCCTAAAATTTCATTTATCTTCTGATGAAAATTTAACCTTTGAGAACACATGGTTCAGACAGAATCTTTTTGTTTGTTACCAGTTGATTTGCAGGTTTAATTTATCATTGTGGGTATTATAGAATCGATGTCGACTAATTTCTTGAAACCAAAATTAATATATTTAATAAATTACTTCAATTCCCTTCGACCATTGAATATCTAAAGCAAACCGCATGCAATGTTCAGAAAAAAAATCTAAATGACTTATTAGGATATAGAGGTTAACCATTAACGTTTGTATATACATAAACGAACCAATGCTTTCTTCCACACAATCAAAGAGGCTGCAGGAAACAGCTTCTTCTTTGGATTGTCTGTTATTAGTTCAGGTTTGATGAAAAGCTGCGACAGCAACCGTCAGCAATGTTGTTGGCTTAGGGAGTTAAGGTTTCAATTTAATCATCAGACTTTTACTCAATGGATCCAATGTTGGTAGCACCAACAGCAGTAAGTGCCATAAAACCTTGTTTCCATATCCCTTCAAGCACGACCTGTTAAAATCAGATTAACAGCTGATGATCAATGTCTGGAGATCAAAAGAAAACGCTACACATATTTGGTACGTTTACAATGAAACAAATAAATAATTACCCTTTAATTTTCAACATAGAGGTTTTTTTATCCTTTTCATAGCATGCTCTTTCACAGAAAACATCAGTCCTGTAAAATTGCTTGTTTATAGAAATTAGAGGGATACTAATCGTTACAAAGATGCATTCACACATAGGTTGTCTACTTAAATGAGAGATTAGAGAGTAACCAAACCTGCAAAATGCCAATGCATTCCAGTCAGCCGGAGAGTATATCCGATGGTGGTCCCCTGGTCTTAGGTATATCACACAATAATAGAGCCCTTTCATCGGACTGCAACCAAAACTCGATTATAAGTTGCAATTTCCTTGACACTTAACTCACTGCTTAGATGTTTTAAATTTGATTTTTTTCACTAACCTAGCTGAGATGCTCTCCCGTAATTTTGGAGATGCCAAAGAGACTCTCAACCAAGACTTGTCGGCCTTTCTCTCCAACAGCTTCTCGACCTAAGCATCATATAGCTTTAAGAAAAATAGGCAAGAAAGCGAGTACCTTCCAGCGAAAATAATAATCCTTTGGTGCTGATTCTTATTTTGGCAATGCCTAAGAGCAAGCTGGGACATCTGGATCGCTGCTGTCAAATTAAACCCTCCTCCCCCATCGAGGCCTAAAAAGACAGTGAAACTGATGCATCCATCAAAACAACAACAATTACAAATTGCTTTTGAGTAGAGACATACTGTGCATACAGGTCTGAATCTTGCCAAGATAAGAGGTAGGCGTAGTCAAGACTCTAACTCCTTATCTGCCATTGTCAAGATCACAGTGTTCTCGGATTCGACTGCAATCGCAAAACACGAAAAGATCCCCAAATCACGACGGAAAGGACAATTCAAAAGCTCTAATGGCATAGAGTGTACCTGCGTTTGGGCACCGCGGAGAAGATTGACAGCTTCGTTTGAGCCTGTAAGAAGGAGAGTAATCTCGCTTTCACCCACTCGAATTGTTGATCCATATCATAGTCGCTACACACCAAATCAAAATCCACGAATCAATCTAAGATACTAAAAATCGAAGCGATGAAATTCGAAAATCACCGGCTGGGACAAATCGGTAACGCCGTAATAGCGAAGTCCACCAAAAGTACTAATAGGTAGTCAATGGTCGCCGGAATCACTTGCTCGTCGAAGGACAACATGTCAACCTGTGAGCTCGCCGTCTTTCACCACATTTGTGCCTTTCAAACCGTGCTTCAACAAACTTTAGCATAACCACGGATTTTAAGTCGGCAGCGAAAGGTGGAGCTTGCCATTGATAGAGATTGTAAAGATTGAGAATGAGAAAGTGATGAATCTCACGAAACATACATCCTTATTTATAGGTTCAGATTCGTTACCTTCGAAAGGCAATGGTCGCTTTGACTGCGAGTTAGTGGAGTCCCGGTTTAATGGAGTCAATGAGAACGTAAAAGCCACAAATTTAATGAAAGCTGACTATAACGCCGGCTGGTAAGAGGTATGTTCTGAACTTTGATCGCCACGCTATCGCCGCTTCGATGAAGATGATGAACTGTTTAAGAACTCCGTTGTCAGAGGTCGAAAGGGAAGATGGACCCTAGAAATCGTGAAAAAAAGATGTTGTTCTTCTTTCAAGGTTGGGCCAGTGCCTGTGTGAAAAACAAAATAAAAAAAAGAGAAATAAGCCCATCCGAAATTATTAGCCCAAAAACTTTAAGAACACGGCAAAACATGAGTTAATGAAGTGATAACCGAGACACGTGTCGGCCTGTCATTCAACGAATTTCCTAGCTGGAATCTGATGTGGCGCAACAGGAGAGAAGATAACTCTACTTTATATATAAAGATGTGAGTCGACATACATAAAAGACATAAAAGAAACATGCAACAAAATACATTTATTTCCAAAGGGAACACTAATTTATTAGAATCTCAATTGTTCCTTGAAGAACAAACAATAAGAGTAGTAGCAAACAATGAAAGTCACAACCACAACAACACAAGTCCAACACAGTTCTCATAACGTCCTTTGTCACCTCAAAAAAAAAGGAATAAGAATAATAAATAGTAGTAGAAAAAGCGAATCAAATCAAATGAATTTTAAAGCCTATTAACAGTTGTATTGAGGAACCTCTCATGGTATGTCTTTGTCAATAGGCAGAGCTACTCTCACTAGCAGAGAGAGAAGGTCCTTCAGATTTGACCAAGCTTGAGCTATTATTGCTACTTATCTCTAGCCCTTGCAATCTCCCGTTCTGCAGAAACTCAGACACGCTCTGAGAATTGGACATCGCCTCCATCGGATGGCTTGGATTGAACCCGTGCATCTGCTGCACGTCTTGGCCATGATGATAAGGTGGAATAGCCATGAAAGTGGAAGGAGAGTACTGAACCTGATGCATTCCCATATCGAAGGAATCTGAATTACCAGATATTTCTCCGGTCTCAATCTTCATCCTTTCAAGTTCTTTCCTCAGTGCTTCGTTTAGAGCTGTGTTTGCATTCACAAAAAAAAACAATAGATTGAAGATCACATAAGGGGATAATACAAAGGATTAGACTTTGGTTATTACCATTACGAAGGTGAGCTTGTTGTTCCATTGCTTGTAACCTCATCTTTAGCTCTGTGTTTTCGTTTGCAAGTCCATTTGTGTCTCTCTGATCAATCCAAACAACATTGAATTCACCAAAACTTTCCTATAAAGCTACTTTCTTGTGTACAACAGAGCTAAGATCTTTTAACTTTATTGTTTTGAAATCAAACAACATTCGAAATGAGACTCTTGAATTCACCAAAAACATGGTGGAAACTTCCCTAACAAGCTACGTTGTTGTGTAGAAGGGAGAAAAGATGTTTACTTCACCTGGAAGAGAGTGAGCTGAGCAGAGAGAGTGGTGGCTTCGGTTTGAAGAGATTGAACTTTACGCTCGAGTTCTTGAATGTACCTTGCTTTCCTCTCCTTTGAACGTGCTGCAGATTGCCGATTAGCTAAGATCCTGTAATCAAATCCAAATCCAAAATCATTCTGAAACTCTCTCACTGAAGCCTGCAGTTTTGAACCGAACTGAACTGAAATTTTCGGTTAGTTCTGTTTGGTCGGTTACGAGTTTGGTTCAGTTCAGCAAGTTTGTATAAAACTTCAATTTTAGGTTCGGTTCGGTTTTTCAAACAAAATATTAACCAAGCTTCAAACCAAACTACCGATTTAACCAAAATTTTGAACTGAAATTACCCAAATTTAACCAAATTTTAACCGATATATAATTGAAATATAATTGAAACCAAATATTTCGGTTAGTTCGCCGGAACTAACCGAATACCAAACCAAACCAAATGATTTTCGGTTCAATTAGGCGTGATTTCCGGTTCAATTCGGCGAGATTTCCCGTTCAAAATTCGAGATTTCCAAACTATCCAAACCGAACTACGCAGACAGCTCTTAAGTTAGTTTTGGCAAACAGACCAAACCAAACCAAACCATATAATTTCCGGTTCAATTCAGGCGAGATTTAACCGAATCGGACTATCCGAATACCAAACCAAACCAAACCAAACCATATAATTTCCGGTTCAATTCAGGCGAGATTTAACCGAATCGGACTATCCGAATACCAAACCAAACCAAATGATTTCCGGTTCAGTTCGGTGAGATTTCCCGTTCAAAATTCGAGATTTCCAAACTATCCAAACCGAACTACCTAGACTAAGTTTTGGCGAACAGACCAAACCAAACCAAATGATCTCCGGTTCAATTCAGGCGAGATTTAACCGATTCGAACTATCCAAACCAAACTACCCGAACCGGCAGGCCTAGATCTTCGATTCAATAAGCCTAACGGAGGAAAAAAAGAACGAAACCTTTTGGCGCGTTTGGGATCGACGTTCCAAAGCTCAGATAACTTCTCCGGAGGCATCGCTTTCTTCGCGTCCATGATCTCATTCGCGTACATCGCGCATCCCGCGTCGACGGAGTTGCTGTGACGGTGCCGAGGACGAGAGGAGGACGAGGAGGGAACGGCGGCGCCGGAAACGGAGTTTGATGCGGTTGTATGATTCGGAAACGCGATCGCAGGATGCGGATTCGAGGAGAGGCTGTCGACGTCGATGAAGGAAGAGAAGAGATCGTCGTCGGAGGGAAGATCGTCGGAGGAAGGCGGCGGACCGGTGGAGGAGAGCGGATCCATGAACATGAACATCGACATGTCGTCGGAGCGGGATCGGCGGTGGAAGGAGGAGGGGATTGGATTGGGATTTGGGTTAGGATGTGGATCGGGCTTGGGTTGAGGATCCGATTTATTATCCATCGGGTCGAGTTTTTGAATCTGGAAAATGGTGAGAGAGTGATTGATGTGAATGTGGCGAAATTACTGAGTCAAATGTGTGTTATGAAGAAGACGAGAGAGGAAGGAGATAATGATGGAGATGAAAGCTTTCTCTCTCTAAAAATATGAAGAGGAGGAACTCAAGGAGAGAGAGAGAGAGAGAGAGAGAGAGAGAAGTGACGTCACTGAAAAGTAAAAAGGAGGCACATTGGCACGTGAAGCATCGAAGCATCTTGTCTCCCTTTTTTTTTTTTTCATTACATAACTATCTATTTTTAATCTTATCTTAAGTGACTAATTATTCTTGTTCATGTTCTTAATACAGCTTAATGAATTCCCTTACATGCTTCTTTTTTTTGTTGTTGCCTCGAGAAAGTTTTTTACAATTATTGGATAACAACATCTCCCCACGTCTGACTCAAGATTTTGATTTCTATAATAGTATTAAGTTGGATGGGAAAATTAGTAAAGAAAGACCAAGTTTTCACAATGCTGAATCGCTGATCACAGTAAATTAAAAGTTGTGGACTCAGACATGGAGAAGGCTATGGAATATTAAATAATTTAAAACTTGTTGCTATAACATATGCTATAACATCTCCAGCAATAACATCAAATTTGATATTTTGTTGTTATGATTTTTTTTATCATCTCTAATAATGATATCAAATTTTACACCAAAATAATATTATGTATTATTTGATGTTTTCAGTTTTAAAAATTTTATATTATTATTTGTAATTGATAAATAATTTATTTATCACATCTCGATTATTATTTACATTTTTGTTATTTGTAAGTGATACACGATAGTAGTCATTTAATAATTTATTTTGAAAATAAGAATAAAATTAGTTATAATTATGTAAGAAATTTAAAATACAAATAATACAATATTTTATGTTTAATTTTAAATTTGATAATAATTAAATTATATTATTAAATGAAACATACTAAAATAATACAATATTTTATGTTTAATTTTAAATTTGATAATAATTAAATTATATTATTAAATGAAACATACTAAAATATACCCCATATTTTAAAAATTTGATGAAATTATATCAAATTTAGTTTTTTGGTGTCTTGTTGGAGATGGCACAAATTTCTAAATCCATCTTTAAAAATGAAGGAAGTAAATCTAATTCACTTGCTCTATAATTATATCACGCATCATTTGTTTATAGATGATATAAGACCACAAGAACTTGTTCTCCTTAGCCAATTCTGGTCTGGTTATGTATGTTATATAGTTGTTATGCTTCTTATATCTACTTTCTTCAAATATCCACACCCATCTCATTTGATTCCTGTTAATATTAGCACATTTTAGTTTGTGATCCAGTGAAGTACATACAAAAAGCTCAATACCTATTGTAAGGGTCAGGCTCACAGCGGTTAGGTCTCGGTATAAGTGGAGCAGGCACATAAATATCTTCAAAGAATCCAAGTGTTACTGCCCAGGTATAGAGGGAACCATAAGTAAGCATATGTGAAACGTATAAGTCACCATTATGCACACAACACTAGTACTCACAGCGCAAGACATTGGAATCAGATTCTTTGAACCTTGCAGCAATGACCTCACCAACGAATGGACGAAACACTACAATTCTAAAACATACCTACATCAATCACAAGAACATAGAACAAACAAAGATGCAACTCAATACACTGCAGAAACAGCAATGGACGTTGATGGGTCTTGACAGTGATGGCACCAACAGTGTGCAATGAAGAAGAGAAAAAAAGATTGATTTGAATTGTACCTTATAGGTGGCAGCACCATCACCGGGTAAAACAGACCCGCCTTCTACCGATCTTATGTCGTAAATAGACACGCAGAGGCCAATAGACAGAACCTTTTGAATTATCAAAAGAAATTCACTTAATGGCATCATTCAAAAAAAACAAACATAAAAAAAAACAGAAAGGTGATGAACAAACCTTGTCTAAGAAGGTTTTTTGAAGCACTGATTTAATGGCATCTTCGAGGGGGATATTAAGGAGATCCGGAGGCACTCTTACTGTATCTTCCAGCTCACTAAGACAGAACATGTTTGCAGATTGTTCGAAAAACCTCAGATTAGATCTTCTGAATATACAGGCCCTAGTCTTACTAGCCGCCAAAACACGAAGTAAAGGATGATCACGTGAATGTGCACGTGAGTAAAAAATTAATGGGCTTTTCAATTGGCCCAATACATTTATCAGGCTCTATGTTATACACAAACGAGAAAGCATTGCAGGAGGCAAGGTCTCATCTTTACTTAAAACTTTACAAGATACAGAGAGCATTTGTTAGTCATTACGCAGTGCCATTTCAGATACACAAGTAGAAGAAACATTCTATTTAAAAATCTAAAAGACAATCTGTAATTGCTGTGACTATGACTATGATTAAGTAAGCTCCGGAAAAATATGAAAAAAGGAACACATAAGAGTTAAAGAATTAAGCTAATCATAACATTGGTAACATGCTGAGAAGCTTGTTTTAACAAAAAAAAAAAGAATATAGAATTGAACCTAAGTAACTAAGTTATGGGAATCCGTTTCGTATCAAGCCTGAATATTGCACTGTTGCAAATAGGAGTGGTAGAAAGGGACATGTACGTTCCAGTAACGTTTGTATTTGTCTATTCCAATATCCAACCACGGCTTCATGATCCCATCGTAGTGTATCACCGCTGCTTCCTCAATGTCAACCGTTTTGATCTCTGATTCTCGACCTAACCCCATCACATGCCATCTCTTGTCCAACGCTAATGTTTGCTTGTAGAAAGTCAACCACCCTATTGGCAAGCTTCCAGCTTTCCACAATGGTCTCTTTGTTCCCTGCCACAAAATGAAAATGCTGTTAGGTTTAGGTTCATAACACACATATAACATGTGTATGCACATAGAGAACACACAACACTTTGAAGAGGGGTATTCTAAGCAGCTATAGGACTACAGTGTTAGCTATATGAGGAGAGTGAGTGCAGTATGCGTACCAGGTTGAAGTATTTTATGTATGTAGAAATCAACTTCCGTCTTCTCCATTCTTCGAGATCAACTAGATTCATCCCAAACGCCCACGTGCACGCTTTAGGACTGAATTTCCCAGCGACCCATGAGTCTGAGAAATCAATAAACGTGCTCATTGAATGGAGTGAAGCTTCACCTGCTTGACAGGTCTCTACAGCACCAATCACCTTCCCTTTCATATCAATGCTCCACAGCCTACTTAAATCTCGTTGAACTACTACATCATGGTCTAAGAGTACCACCTTGTTCAAACCCGGGAATATATCAGGGATATAGAAGCGTGCGTGGTTGAGGGTAGAAATGAATCTTGGGTCATTCGAGTTTTGCTTCATCAGCAACTGATCAAAATCTGAGGGCAGGACATCCATATCATCAATGTTTTGGATTTGGATAGTGGCTGTACTTGGAATGTTTAGCAAAAACCACATTGAGATTGATGGGTAATTAAGTGAATCAGTCACCACATGGAATACAATTTTTTCCGGATCCTGCAAACAGCAATCATAACTCAGATTAGCAAGTGGCTGAAGTAAATGAGACGATGTAGTGTAAGGCGCTTGAAACATAAACATATAATGTGGAAAGAAGAAGTGTGAAAATTTACCTTTGAAGAAGATATTGTAGAGTTAACAACGACTGCAGAAGCCAAAATATTGTCGGAGAAGACAACATAATGATTGAGACTAGGATCATTGTAATTTTCCTGGTTAGGCATCTGCCTTTTGTCAGGATCCAAGGCAAAGTACTCCGATGTCAAACGCATGGAGAGACAGTGTTGCCCTTTAGGGGTAGTCCTTGCAGCAAGGTGCATTAGATATGCTGCTTGTTTTTTCTGCGCCTGAACTAGCTCTTCTGTATTGTAATTCATGGCACGGAGTTTGGTAGCCATGGCAGGGCAATTGTTGAACACATGACTAGCCTTGTATAATGCAGCTTCCATGGGCTTCAACCTGCGAAGGGCGCTGAAAGAAACAACCACACGAGATGTTACAATAAGAATCTTCTTAAACAAAAAGGGTTTTAGTCACTAGAAAGTTGTTTGCGTTACTGCAAGTTGAAGTTTCTTCTTCTTTTGAATCAAGCAGTTGTGCTTACCCCTTTGACAAATCTTTATCCTTTGTCACGTCACCAACAGCCCGCTCCAGATCTCTCATTCGAGTTCTCAACTCCTTCACAATCTGAGAGTTACTTCCAGGTGGGGCAAAATTCAGGTAAGCCTTAGCTTGTATAATTTTGTCTCTGATCTCCTTTATCTTAACATCTGTTGCTCCATCACGCTGAGCCTTTGTGTTCTTTTCACCCTTTGATAAATGGGGTTTTAACTCCGTTTTATTAACAAGTTGATGAACTGTTAGAAATTGATCCTGAAACAAAACAGAGCAAAATCTGAACGTTGACACGTCTGATCTTAATAGCTTGATGGAAAGCCTAAATGGGATTTTTCTATTCACTAGATCAACTAAGCAACTGGAATTGCTTCAAACCCTGAGCATTCATCATCAAGTTTATGTTATCTAATAAACCAGTTGGATAAAACACGCACCTTCCCATCAGAGCTTCCTGTCGTCTTCTGTGGATCTATTACTTTTTCCTCCCTGTATTGGAGATCATCTCCTGAAACACATAACAACTAAAGATAAGAAAGCTGAAGACTTAATTAAAGCAAGCTTGAAAATATGACCACACCATCAGTTTTCTCATTCTCGTTGGACTGGATAACAGCACCATTTTCATTCAACCCCTCATCCTTGAAGAGAATGAGCCTTGGACCCTTCAAGCCTTCTCCACCATCCTGAATCACAAAGTGAAACAATTTAAACAAAAATGAAGGGTTCTGACTCTTGAGGAGATGAATTTGGAAGGGAACCAGTAGCTTTCAGACTTACATGTTCGATAGCATTAAGTCTAAGGTCATTTGTCACGTGTCTCTGCAGAGAAAAAAAAATGGTGGCATCTCAGCTACAGTGCATAATAAAAGCTAAAGAGTATGAATAAAGCCTAAAGCGTATAATAAAAGCAAGACTAAGATCTGAAAACTTAGCACACACAATCAGTGAAGAAATCTCACACTGAGATTGATCTTAGTAGCTCAATCAGTTACAGAGTGATAAAGAGATCGAAGAGCAAAGATATCATCACACTTACAAAGTTAGATAACTCTTCAATAGATTCTCTCCGACCTGCCAGGATCAAGTCAAAGATCAAGTCAACAAGCAATTCTACACGATCGTCCACTAAAAAGGAATCCGAATGAAAAGGAGACGAAGCTGACCAGCGGGAGTGATGCTGTGAAGCCGATTCGAGAGGAGAATAAGAGGGGCGAAGAAAGAGATCGATAGCAGGGAGATGAGGAGAATCCTCTGCCATCGACGAGTTTGCTTCATGAATATTTACGAAACACTAAACCCTAATCTCCCTTCCTCGATGACTATTCGTATCTGATCGAAACAAAATCTTAATCGTTCTCCAGGAAGAATCTCTCTGGAGATATCCTGCTTGATCAACAAGCAAGAGACGAAACGGCTGGATAAACTTTGGGTTTACCAGTGGATCCTTCTGACGGTTTTGGTTTGTTCTAAAATGGGCAGATTCATATGATTTTTTCGCTTCGATTCCTGGGGGAGTTTAGATTATTCAGAGCTTACCTTCGTGCATCATCATCGGGGGGAGCTTGTTCTAACATAGTATTTTTTACATTGATTAATGATATTTTTAATGTATACTTTAGTGATGCGGATCAGGTGCGGGCAGGTGTACGTGTGAAGACATGTGATTACGCCGTTGATGAAGCTGCGAGTAATTAATGTGATTATTTATTACTGTCTTGTTTTGGAAATTAATAGTATTAATTAATCACCAATCGGGTTTTACTTTGTTAGTTTGGTGAAGTAGTTGAATAATTATTTTGTTCAGGCTTTTGTTTGTGTAGAATGAATGGTAAGAGTTAGAGGTAAGTTAAATATCAAATTTGGTTTTTTTTTTTATAATAAATTGTGACACTTGAGTAAAATTATCATAAACCATGTCATACTAGATGATGGTATGCACCTTAGCTTATGCGGAATAATATATATCCAACTAATTCAATTTTTAATATAATTTTTTAATCTCAATCTAAATTATTAATAAGTTTCAAATATTAATGAATTAGAAGATATAATCTACCTTTTTTATTATAAGGTAACATGGATAATTTTTTGACACAACCTTTATCTATTCTATCATCAAACCAAACATGTAAAAAATATCATTGTCATAATAACCTAATAAAACTGTATTAATATTTTAAAATAATATAAAAATAAATGTACAAATTAAACCATAATTACCGATTATCAGGAAAACCTATGAAATTAAACCCTCTTCATCAAAGTCTTAATTACATTTTATTTGAATTCTCCTAGTCATCAGATTTTATAATGACACATATTAACAAAATCTATAATAATCAAAAACATATTTCTATTTATTCAAAATTTTCTAAAATAAAATTAATAATTTAGGTCCTATAATTATTAGTTTTTAAAGTTAAAAAGTATTATTAAAGTTAGTTTTACATAAAATAACTAATATGTTTGTTTTATCTGAGTTTTTAATTTGTTTAATTTGATTTTTTAATTAATACTTACATTCTTAATACTATGTAAACTTAATTTTAGCACAAATATATCAATAAAAGTAAAAAAAAAATTAAAATGGAGTGGGCCTGGGGCGGTCGCATTGACCGCCCCCCATGTTAAGCCGCCCCTGAGTAGATGGCCGATGTAGATTTGAGATATATATATATATATATATATATATATGATACACAAATCATATTTTGGGATGATCTAAATTTACCTAAGAAACCATGTTTTGTTTAGACTTCATAGAGCCAGCTTCAACAATATCATACTTTTGTGATATTGTGTTATTGTGCACCATTATGGTGCTTAATTTACGTATGAATTGTCATGATGTTAAGAGCATGCGCATCAGCGGGGAGATCATAACAGATTTTTTTTTTATTATTTTTTTTTTCGTTTGTCTTTTATTTATTAAAAAAAAAAAATAATCGGACCAATCGTGGGCCGCCACGTGGCGTGGGGCCCACGAAACAGTGATGAATCGGTTCATCCAGAATAAGCGGAGAGAGACGAGTTCAACAGATTTGATTATTATAATATTTTTTTTTTTTTTGGGAAATGTGAGAGTTTCACCTTTGAACTCTCAATGCTCTTGCTCTAAGAGATGTTATATATCCTTAACTAATATACGTCTTTGGGATGCCTGATGGCCACCTATTACTATATATGTTATCTGAACATGGTTTTTGTATATGTGTTACTCGTGCGAAATGGAACCTGTATTGTATACATCATAACTACAGTGAAGATACACAAATGTTTCATTGTTAAACAAAATCTATTTATCACATGCTTAGGCAGCTGTTTTTAACACAGATATAACATATGAACAGGTGGTGTGTAATCATATTCTACAAGATGGTCATCTTGTGCAGTATTCAATCAAATGATTATGCATCTAAAAGTAATCAAAACTTTCAGGATTCATGGTTTGCTTCACTCATTGGTTTGTTTGGTTTTGGACTAACGTGAATTTCTATGAACTTCTCGTCAGTATCACTCTTAAAATCAAATGTAGTGTAACACTACCAATAAAACACAATAGTCATGACATATATTGCTCTAAAATATCTCACTGCAGAATAATCCTCTTCGCACGTTCTTATAATCAAAAGAAACCTCACAGAACTCTCCACACAATGAAAAAAACAAAAATGAATTTCGTCAAGTATAACACGATTACGATCGAATCAATCGAGCCTAAAAGCACAGCAAATATGCTGAAAGCATTTAATCCAACATCCACTGTTGGATAAGCTTTGACAGCTTGCAGCTCAAGATAATCTTTGACAAGTTAGTTAAAGATAAAGATAAGTTTAATAATGAAACCCATTAGTATTAGGAGTTATCTATTACTTGTGGGATAAGGAAACAACTCATATATATACTTACCGAGCTTGTGGTAAAGAAATAACGTGAGAGAGCAGGGTGTTTTAGTTTTGAGCATATTTTCTAAGACATTCAATAAAGAAGAGCAATTTTGTTTTACATATTCACTGTGTGATTCGAGCTACTTTATTTGGTATCAGAGCGCTTGGGTTAAAAGATTCATGGGAGACGACAATCAAAACAATCCGATACGCCTAAAGGAATTCACACCACCGTCAATCCAATGCCCCTTACTGACCACAACAAACTACACAGTATGGAGCATGAGGATGAAAGTTCTAATGAAGATCTACAAGGTTTATGAAACCATCGAACCAGAGATAGATGATGAAGACAAGAACAACATTGCAACTGGATTGTTGTTTCAAGCGATTCCGGAGTCTCTTATTCTGCAGATAGGAGATCAAGATAACGCTAAAGGAATATGGGATGCAGTCAAATCGAGAAACGTCGGAGCTGACCGTGTCAAAGATGCACGTCTTCAAACTCTTATGATTGAGTTCGACAGGATCAACATGAAAGATGCAGATACGATTGATAGCTTTGCGGGAAAGTTATCAGAGATGGCATCTAAGGCAGCATCTCTAGGCAAAACTATTGAGGAAAGCACGCTGGTAAAGAAGTTCCTCAGCAGTTTGCCGCCAACTAAGTACTTACAGATTGCAGCTTCTCTCGAGCAGATCTTGGACTTAAATACAATTGGCTATGAGGATGTCATTGGAAGGTTAAAGGCATACGAAGAAAGAATTCTAAGTAATGAAAGCAACTTAGAAACGCAAGGAAAGCTTTTATACTCAGACTCGTACTCGTATAACAATGGCACTCGAGGAAGAGGTCGTGGCAGAGGAGGACGAGGTTACAGAGGTAGAGGAAGAGGCAGAGTGAACTCACAAGAAAGAACTCAACAACAAGATCAAAGTCAAGAAAAGGAAAAGAAGGACAGATCAAAGATTGTGTGTTTTCGATGTGACAAAACAGGCCACTTCGCATCTGTATGTCCGGATAGGCTGCAAAAGATTCAAGAAGCAAATAAGGTGGAGACAGAGGAAGCAGACAAAGCACTCTACATGCACGAGGTAGTCTTCTTGAATGAAAACAATTTGGTGCCAAAGAAATATGAACACAAGTCTGGTGAAGAAGAGATTTGGTACTTGGATAATGGTGCCAGCAATCATATGACTGGCAACATTACACACTTCTCAGAGTTAAACCAAAGAATCAGAGGCAAAGTCAAGTTTGGAGACGATTCTCATGTCAACATAGAGGGTAAGGGGTCCATCCTGTTTCAAAGTAAAACCGGAGAACAGAAACTGGTCACTAATATCTACTATATTCCTGACCTCAAGAGCAACATCCTAAGCTTAGGACAAGCAACAGAAGTGGGGTGCGATGTGAGAATGAAATTAGACTACTTAACGGTACACGATCCAAGTGGGAGACTGCTGGTTAAAGTTACAAGATCACCAAACAGACTTTACAAGATAAAGTTGAAAATTGGTAAGCCTTTATGTCTGAGCGTGAGACTTGAGGATGAAACATGGAAGTGGCATGCAAGGTTGGGACATGTAAGTTTCAAAACTGTTAAAGCTATGTCTCAACAGAAGATGGTCTTAGGATTACCAAAGATAGACGAAGAAACAAGATTCTGCGAGTCATGCTTGGTGGGCAAGCAAACTCGACAACCCTTTCCTAAGGCAGCCTCATACCGAGCAACAAAGCCCCTGGAGCTATTACATGCTGACTTATGTGGTCCCATTACTCCAGCCCCCATCGCAAATAACAGATATATATTCGTGATCATAGACGACTTCTCAAGATACATGTGGTCTATTTTGATTAAAGAAAAGAGTGATGCGTTTGGTAGATTCAAGGCATTCAAAGAACAGGTGGAGAAGGATTTGGAGAAAAGGATCATGACACTAAGAACTGATCGTGGAGGCGAGTTCACATCAATCGATTTTCATGACTACTGCAACGTCAATGGCATCAAACGACATCTAACGGCTCCATACACCCCACAACAAAACGGTGTAGTGGAAAGGAGGAATAGAACATTGATGGAGATGACGAGGAGTACTCTCAAAGCTATGAAGGTACCCAACTATTTGTGGGGAGAGGCGGTTCGACACTCTACCTACATAATAAACAGAGTACCTACAAGAGCTCTCAAGAACATAACTCCATACGAGTGCTTACGGCAAAAGAAACCAAACCTAAGCCATCTAAGGGTTTTCGGTTGCTTAGCCTATGCAAAGATAGACACTGCAATGCTTAAGAAGTTAGACGACAGGTCTCTGGCTCTGGTTAACTTCGGAACAGAACCGGGATCCAAGGCCTACAGACTTTACAATCCGTCTACACGAAGAATTGTGGTGAGTCGCGATGTTGTGTTCGATGAGAAGAATGGTTGGAACTGGAATCAACCTACTGGAACTACACGAGACCCTGGTATGTTTCAGATGAAATGGGGAGATATCGTTGATACAGGAGAAGGACCGGTCATTATCAACGAAGATAACAATCAGCACGACAATAACAACGACCATCACAACAACGATGATCAAGATGAAGAGATTGATGAGAATGATGATCAAGACGCTCAACCTCAACAGATACAACAACAACCACTACGACAATCAACACGACAAAGCAACAGGCCTCGCTATTTGGATGACTATGTCCTACTGGCTGAGCTGGAGATTGAAAGGTTGTTGCTATCTATTAATGATGAACCAAGATTCTACAAAGAAGCAAGCCGCTCATCTAAATGGAGAGGAGCATGCAAAGAAGAGATAGACTCTATCAACAAGAACAAGACATGGATACTTGTTGAAAAACCGATTGGAGCAAAGGTGATAGGCCTCAAGTGGATTTTCAAAATAAAAAGGAATGCTGACGGTACGATCAAGAAGTTCAAAGCTCGACTCGTAGCTAAAGGGTACGTACAAGAATCAGGCATTGACTATGATGAGGTGTTCGCACCAGTTGCTAGACTTGAAACCATACGGCCGTTGAGTGCGTTAGCTGCTTCAAACGGTTGGCAAATTCATCACTTAGACGTAAAAACGGCTTTCTTATACGGTGATTTGAAGGAAGATGTTTACGTTGAACAACCCGAAGGTTTTGTGGTAAAAGGTGAAGAACAGAGGGTATACAAACTCTCAAAGGCCCTGTACGGCTTGAAGCAAGCTCCACGAGCGTGGAACACTAAACTGGATGGAGTGCTGAAGGAGATGGGATTCACTCGATGTTCAAAGGAAAACGCAGTGTATCGGAAGGAGGATAAGAAAATGATCCTACTTGTTGCCATCTATGTAGACGACTTATTCATAACCGGAAACAGCTTCAATGCCATCAGTGAGTTCAAGAAAGGGATGTCATCAAAATTTGAAATGTCTGATCTAGGTAAACTCACATACTACCTTGGGTTAGAAGTTCATCAAGGTGATGATGGGATTGAGCTTAAGCAAGAAGCATATGCAAGAAAGGTTCTGAAAGAAGCAGGCTTAGAAGCTTGCAATCCAACTAAGATACCAATGGAGTTTGGATTAAAAGTTTCAAAGGCCGAAGAAGAAGATGAGGTAGATGCAACAGAGTATAGAAGGAGTGTGGGATGTCTACGATACTTGCTTCATTCACGACCGGATTTAGCCTTCTCAGTGGGAGTAGCAAGTCGCTATATGCAAAGGCCTCGCAAGTCACATAGCAACATTATCAAGCAGATAATGCGATATGTACAAGGCTCCTCTATGTTTGGCTTGAAGTATTATCGTGGAGGATCAAAGAAAGTGACAGGCTATAGTGATAGCAGTCATAACATCGACCAAGACGACGGGAGAAGCACCACTGGACACATGTTCTACTACGGATCCTCACCAATCACTTGGTGCTCACAGAAACAGGACACTGTTGCTCTGTCCTCATGCGAAGCGGAGTTTATGGCCGCAACAGAAGCTGCACGACAGGCCATTTGGTTACAAGACCTCCTAGGCGAGATAACAGGAAGAGATGCAGAGAAGGTACTCATCAAGATCGACAGCAGGTCGGCAATAGAGCTTACCAAGAACCCTGTATTTCATGGTAAGAGTAAGCACATTCACAAACACTACCATTTCATCCGTGAGTGCATTGAAAGGGAGCTTGTAGACGTTCAGCATACACCAGGAACGTTGCAAAAGGCTGACATTCTCACTAAGGCTCTGGCAAGGATTAAGTTTGTTGAGATGAGAGACTTGATAGGAGTTCAAGACTTGTCCAAGAAAGACTCAAAGCTCAAGAAGGAGATTGTTGGATAAGCTTTGACAGCTTGCAGCTCAAGATAATCTTTGACAAGTTGGTTAAAGATAAAGATAAGCTTAATAATGAAACCCATTAGTATTAGGAGTTATCTATTACTTGTGGGATAAGGAAACAACTCATATATATACTTACCGAGCTTGTGGTAAAGAAATAACGTGAGAGAGCAGGGTGTTTTAGTTTTGAGCATATTTTCTAAGACATTCAATAAAGAAGAGCAAGTTTCTTTTACATATTCACTGTGTGATTCGAGCTACTTTATCCACTAACTTCCTCCTCCATAACAATCGAGAGTCATCCTTTATAAGCCGTTGATAAATAATGATCCAACAATCAGTATTCAAACTCGAGAAATGAGAAAGCGATCCGCGTAGTCATTGTTTCAACCAATTAGAAGACAGATATGAGAATTGCCGTCTGATATAAATCACACGTTTCCTCATAAATTCTCGAAAATTACATTAACGGTTTCTAGCGATCTTAAAATCAAAGTTTTCAGATGACGACGGCAGAGATTGAGCAAGAGAGTGTTCCTCCAATGGAGCCGGTCAGCGAGAAGAAGAAGACGAAGAAAGCTAAGGAAGTGAAGAAGACTGTGGCCGCGGCTCCGAGGAAGAAAGCTGTCTCAACTCATCCTACTTACGAAGAGGTATTGCGATCTAAACCAAATCGAACCGGATTCAGATTTTTTTGAGATTGAATTTTTATTTTTTTTTGGTTTTGTTATGGTTCAGATGATCAAGGATGCGATCGTCATGTTGAAGGAGAGAACCGGATCTAGCCAGTACGCGATTCACAAGTTCATCGAGGAGAAGCACAAGGAGCTCTCGTCTTCGTTTCGAAAGCTCTTGCTTCTCAACCTCAAGAGACTCGTTGCTTCCGAGAAGCTCGTGAAGGTCAAGGCCTCGTTTAAGATTCCCTCTGCTAAGCCATCATCTCCCAAAAGCCTCGGCGGCTGCAACATCCAAGGGAGCAAAGGTGTCTAAGAAGAAACCAACTGCTCGTAAGTCCACTGTTACGCCGAAGAAGACAGCTGTTAAGGCTAAGGAGAGACCAGCCAAGGCGGCGAAAACATCGACGGTAACATCTCCGGGGAAAAAGAAGGCTCCCGCGATGGCTACTAAGAAGAAGACTCCAGTGAAGAAGAGTGTGAAGCCAAAGACGGTGAAGTCTCCAATGAAGAAGAGAGCTTCCAGGAAGGCTAAGAAGTGAAATCTAGTGTTTAGTAGTTAGCTTACTCTCTAGGCAGTAATCTTGTGTATATGATCCTGAAGTGTTTTCTTTGCTTTATCTCTAAAATTCATTTCATCAATGGTACAAGAAGCAAACTCATAGGCTACTTAACGTTAAGGTTATACACAATCAACAAATGTTCTAACCTCCACATTCATATTATGATGATCAAAGAGGTTAGGAACCTTTGTTGTCTATGTTTCTCTAGATAATAGTGATTTTATAGTGGTTAGTCCACTTATTTAAGCAGTATGTGAATTTAGACTAAATTAATTATTACAAATTAGAATGATGTACATGTACCTTGAAAGGTGGTTTAGAATACATTAATAAAAATATAGAATATGGTTAAATATTTTTAAACAACACTAAAATATAAACTTCAATATATATAGCAATTAACGAAAAACTCAATATTTTCGTAGGGGCTAACCCACAAATTTTGAGTGAAATTAAAAAATGACAATATTGTTTTATTGCAAAGTTGCATCCTCCACATTCATATTATGATGGTCAAAGAGGTTAGAACCTTTGTTGTCTCTGTTTCTCTAGATAATAGTGATTTTATAGTGGTTAGTCCACTTATTTAAGCAGTATGTGAATTTAGACTAAATTAATTGTTACAAATTAGAATGATGTACATGTACCTTGAAAGGTGGTTTAGAATACATTAATAAAAATATAGAATATGGTTAAATATTTTTAAACAACACTAAAATATAAACTTCAATATATATAGCAATTAACGAAAAACTCAATATTTTCGTAGGGGCTAACCCATAAATTTTGAGTGAAATTAAAAAAATGACAATATTGTTTTATTGCAAAGTTGCATCCTCCACTTTCATATTATGATGGTCAAAGAGGTTAGAACCTTTGTTATCTCTATTTCTCTAGATAATCGTGATTTTATAGTGGTTAGTCCACCTATTTAAGCAGTATGTGAATTTAGACTAAATTAATTGTTACAAATTAAAATGATGTACATGTACCTTGAAAGGTGGTTTAGAATACATTAATACGAATATAGAATATGGTTAAATATTTTTAAACAACACTAAAAGTATAAGCTTCAATATATATAGCAATTAACGAAAAACTCAATATTTTCGTAGGGGCTAACCCACAAATTTTGAGTGAAATTAAAAAAACATGACAATATTGTTTTATTGCAAATTTGCATCTTCCACTTACATATTATGAAGCTCAAAGAGGTTAGGAACCTTTGTTGTCTCTGTTTCTCTAGATAATAGTGATTTTATAGTGGTTAGTCCACTTATTTAAGCAGTATATGAATTTAGACTAAATTAATTGTTAAAAATTAGAATGATGTACATGTACCTTGAAAGGTGGTTTAGAATACATTAATAAGAATATAGAATATGGTTAAATATTTTTAAACAACACTAAAATATAAGCTTCAATCTATATAGCAATTAACGAAAAACTCAATATTTTCGTAGGGGTTAACCCACAAATTTTGAGTGAAATTAAAAAAACATGACAATATTGTTTTATTGCAAAGTTGCATCCTCCACATTCATATTATGATGGTCAAAGAGGTTAGAACCTTTGTTATCTCTGTTTCTCTAGATAATCGTGATTTTATAGTGGTTAGTCCACCTATTTAAGCAGTATGTGAATTTAGACTAAATTAATTGTTACAAATTAGAATGATGTACATGTACCTTGAAAGGTGGTTTAGAATACATTAATAAGAATATAGAATATGGTTAAATATTTTTAAACAACACTAAAATATAAGCTTCAATATATATAGCAATTAACTAAAAACTCAATATTTTCAGGGTTAACCCACAAATTTTGAGTGAAATTAAAAAAACATGACAATATTGTTTTATTGCAAAGTTGCATCCTCCACATTCATATTATGATGGTCAAAGAGGTTAGAACCTTTGTTATCTCTGTTTCTCTAGATAATCGTGATTTTATAGTGGTTAGTCCACCTATTTAAGCAGTATGTGAATTTAGACTAAATTAATTGTTACAAATTAAAATGATGTACATGTACCTTGAAAGGTGGTTTAGAATACATTAATACGAATATATAATATGGTTAAATATTTTTAAACAACACTAAAAGTATAAGCTTCAATATATATAGCAATTAACGAAAAACTCAATATTTTCGTAGGGGCTAACCCACAAATTTTGAGTGAAATTAAAAAAACATGACAATATTGTTTTATTGCAAATTTGCATCTTCCACTTACATATTATGAAGCTCAAAGAGGTTAGGAACCTTTGTTGTCTCTGTTTCTCTAGATAATAGTGATTTTATAGTGGTTAGTCCACTTATTTAAGCAGTATATGAATTTAGACTAAATTAATTGTTAAAAATTAGAATGATGTACATGTACCTTGAAAGGTGGTTTAGAATACATTAATAAGAATATAGAATATGGTTAAATATTTTTAAACAACACTAAAATATAAGCTTCAATATATAGCAATTAACTAAAAACTCAATATTTTCGTAGGGTTAACCCACAAATTTTGAGTGAAATTAAAAAAACATGACAATATTGTTTTATTGCAAAGTTGCATCCTCCACATTCATATTATGATGGTCAAAGAGGTTAGAACCTTTGTTATCTCTGTTTCTCTAGATAATCGTGATTTTATAGTGGTTAGTCCACCTATTTAAGCAGTATGTGAATTTAGACTAAATTAATTGTTACAAATTAGAATGATGTACATGTACCTTGAAAGGTGGTTTAGAATACATTAATACGAATATAGAATATGGTTAAATATTTTTAAACAACACTAAAAGTATAAGCTTCAATATATATAGCAATTAACGAAAAACTCAATATTTTCGTAGGGGCTAACCCACAAATTTTGAGTGAAATTAAAAAAACATGACAATATTGTTTTATTGCAAATTTGCATCTTCCACTTACATATTATGAAGCTCAAAGAGGTTAGGAACCTTTGTTGTCTGTTTCTCTAGATAATAGTGATTTTATAGTGGCTAGTCCACTTATTTAAGCAGTATATGAATTTAGACTAAATTAATTGTTAAAAATTAGAATGATGTACATGTACCTTGAAAGGTGGTTTAGAATACATTAATAAGAATATAGAATATGGTTAAATATTTTTAAACAACACTAAAATATAAGCTTCAATATATAGCAATTAACGAAAAACTCAATATTTTCGTAGGGGTTAACCCACAAATTTTGAGTGAAATTAAAAAAACATGACAATATTGTTTTATTGCAAAGTTGCATCCTCCACATTCATATTATGATGGTCAAAGAGGTTAGAACCTTTGTTATCTCTGTTTCTCTAGATAATCGTGATTTTATAGTGGTTAGTCCACCTATTTAAGCAGTATGTGAATTTAGACTAAATTAATTGTTACAAATTAGAATGATGTACATGTACCTTGAAAGGTGGTTTAGAATACATTAATACGAATATAGAATATGGTTAAATATTTTTAAACAACACTAAAAGTATAAGCTTCAATATATATAGCAATTAACGAAAAACTCAATATTTTCGTAGGGAACCCACAAATTTTGAGTGAAATTAAAAAAACATGACAATCTTGTTTTATTGCAAATTTGCATCTTCCACTTACATATTATGAAGCTCAAATAGGTTAAGAACCTTTGTTGTCTCTGTTTCTCTAGATAATAGTGATTTTATAGTGGTTAGTCCAATTATTTAAGCAGTATATGAATTTAGACTAAATTAATTGTTAAAAATTAGAATGATGTACATGTACCTTGAAAGGTGGTTTAGAATACATTAATAAGAATATAGAATATGGTTAAATATTTTTAAACAACACTAAAAGTATAAGCTTCAATATATATAGCAATTAACGAAAAACTCAATATTTTCGTAGGGGCTAACCCACAAATTTTGAGTGAAATTAAAAAAACATGACAATATTGTTTTATTGCAAAGTTGCATCCTCCACATTCATATTATGATGGTCAAAGAGGTTAGAACCTTTGTTATCTCTGTTTCTCTAGATAATCGTGATTTTATAGTGGTTAATCCACCTATTTAAGCAGTATGTGAATTTAGACTAAATTAATTGTTACAAATTAGAATGATGTACATGTACCTTGAAAGGTGGTTTAGAATACATTAATACGAATATAGAATATGGTTAAATATTTTTAAACAACACTAAAAGTATAAGCTTCAATATATATAGCAATTAACGAAAAACTCAAAATTTTCGCAGGGGTTAACCCACAAATTTTGAGTGAAATTAAAAAAACATGACAATATTGTTTTATTGAAAATTTCCATCCTCCACATTCATATTATGATGGTCAAAGTGGTTAGGAACCTTTGTTGTCTCTGTTTCTCTAGATAATAGTGATTTTATAGTGGTTAGTCCACTTATTTAAGCAGTATATGAATTTAGACTAAATTAATTGTTACAAATTAGAATGATGTACATGTACCTTGAAAGGTGGTTTAGAATACATTAATAAGAATATAGAATATGGTTAAATATTTTTAAACAACACTAAAAGTATAAGCTTCAATATATATAGCAATTAACGAAAAACTCAATATTTTCGTAGGGTTAACCCACAAATTTTGAGTGAAATTAAAAAAACATGACAATATTGTTTTATTGCAAAGTTGCATCCTCCACATTCATATTATGATGGTCAAAGAGGTTAGAACCTTTGTTATCTCTGTTTCTCTAGATAATCGTGATTTTATAGTGGTTAGTCCACCTATTTAAGCAGTATGTGAATTTAGACTAAATTAATTGTTACAAATTAGAATGATGTACATGTACCTTGAAAGGTGGTTTAGAATACATTAATACAAATATACAATTTGGTTAAATATTTTTAAACAACACTAAAAGTATAAGCTTCAATATATATAACAATTAACGAAAAACTCAATATTTTCGTAGGGGTTAACCCACAAATTTTGAGTGATATTAAAAAATATGACAATATTGTTTTATTGCAAAGTTGCATCCTCCACTTACATATTATGAAGCTCAAAGAGGTTAGAACCTTTGTTATCTCTGTTTCTCTAGATAATAGTGATTTTATAGTGGTTAATCCACTATTTAAGCATTATGTGAATTTAGACTAAATTAATTGTTAAACATTAGAATGATGTACATGTACCTTGAAAAGTGGTTTAGAATACATTAATACAAATATAGAATTTGGTTAAATATTTTTAAACAACACTAAAAGTATAAGCTTGATATATATAGCAATTAACTAAAAACTCAATATTTTAGTAGGGGTTAACCCACAAATTTTAAGTGAAATTAAAAAATATGACAATATTGTTTTATTGAAAGTTGCATCCTCCACTTACATATTATGAAGCTCAAAGAGGTTAGAACCTTTGTTATCTCTGTTTCTCTAGATAATAATGATTTTATAGTGGTTAGTCCACTTATTTAAGCAAGATGTGAATTTAGACTAAATTAATTGTTACAAATTAGAATGATGTACATGTACCTTGAAATGTGGTTTAGAATACATTAATAAGAATATAGAATATGGTTAAATATTTTTAAACAACACTAAAATATAAGCTTCAATATATAGCAATTAGCGAAAAACTCAATATTTTAAGTAGGGGTTAACCCACAAATTTTGAGTGAAATTAAAAAAACATGACAATATTGTTTTATTGAAAATTTCCATCCTCCACATTCATATTATGATGATCAAAGAGGTTAGGAACCTTTGTTGTCTCTGTTTCTCTAGATAATCGTGATTTTATAGTGGTTAGTCCACCTATTTAAGCAGTATGTGAATTTAGACTAAATTAATTGTTACAAATTAGAATGATGTACATGTACCTTGAAAGGTGGTTTAGAATACATTAATACAAATATACAATTTGGTTAAATATTTTTAAACAACACTAAAAGTATAAGCTTCAATATATATAACAATTAACGAAAAACTCAATATTTTCGTAGGGGTTAACCCACAAATTTTGAGTGAAATTAAAAAAACATGACAATATTGTTTTATTGGAAAGTTGCATCCTCCACATTCATATTATGATGGTCAAAGAGGTTAGAACCTTTGTTATCTCTGTTTCTCTAGATGATCGTGATTTTATAGTGGTTAGTCCACCTATTTAAGCATTATGTGAATTTAGACTAAATTAATTGTTACAAATTAGAATGATGTACATGTACCTTGAAAGGTGGTTTAGAATACATTAATACCAATATAGAATTTGGTTAAATATTTTTAAACAACACTAAAAGTTTAAGCTTCAATATATATAGCAATTAACGAAAAACTCAATATTTTCGTAGGGGTTAACCCACAAATTTTAAGTGAAATTAAAAAAACATGACAATATTGTTTTATTGAAAATTTCCATCCTCCACATTCATATTATGATGATCAAAGAGGTTAGGAACCTTTGTTGTCTCTGTTTCTCTAGATAATAGTGATTTTATAGTGGTTAGTCCACTTATTTAAGCAGTATGTGAATTTAGACTAAATTAATTGTTACAAATTAGAATGATGTACATGTACCTTGAAAGGTGGTTTAGAATACATTAATAAGAATATAGAATATGGTTAAATATTTTTAAACAACACTAAAAGTATAAGCTTCAATATATATAGCAATTAACGAATAACTCAATATTTTAAGTAGGGGTTAACCACAAATTTTGAGTGAAATTAAAAACATGACAATATTGTTTTATTGCAAAGTTGCATCCTCCACATTCATATTATGATGGTCAAAGAGGTTAGGAACTTTTGTTGTCTTTGTTTCTCTAGATAATAGTGATTTTATAGTGGTTAGTCCACTTATTTAAGCAGTATATGAATTTAGACTAAATTAATTGTTACACATTAGAATGATGTACATGTACCTTGGATTGTGGTTTAGAATACATTAATAAGAATATAGAATATGGTTAAATATTTTTAAACAACACTAAAATATAAGCTTCAATCTATATAGCAATTAACGAATAACTCAATATTTTCGCAAGGGTTAACCCACAAATTTTGAGTGAAATTAAAAAAACATGACAATATTGTTTTATTGGAAAGTTGCATCCTCCACATTCATATTATGATGGTCAAAGAGGTTAGAACCTTTGTTATCTCTGTTTCTCTAGATGATCGTGATTTTATAGTGGTTAGTCCACCTATTTAAGCATTATGTGAATTTAGACTAAATTAATTGTTACAAATTAGAATGATGTACATGTACCTTGAAAGGTGGTTTAGAATACATTAATACCAATATAGAATTTGGTTAAATATTTTTAAAAAACACTAAAAGTTTAAGCTTCAATATATATAGCAATTAACGAAAAACTCAATATTTTCGTAGGGTTAACCCACAAATTTTGAGTGAAATTAAAAAAACATGACACTATTGTTTTATTGGAAAGGTGCATCCTCCACATTCATATTATGATGATCAAAGAGGTTAGGAACTTTTGTTGTCTCTGTTTCTAGATAATAGTGATTTTATAGTGGTTAGTCCACTTATTTAAGCAGTATATGAATTTAGACTAAATTAATTGTTACAAATTAGAATGATGTACATGTACCTTGAAAGGTGGTTTAGAATACATTAATACGAATATAGAATATGGTTAAATATTTTTAAACAACACTAAAAAAACAAGCTTCAATATATATAGCAATTAACGAATAACTCAATATTTTCGTAGGGGCTAACCCACAAATTTTGAGTGAAATTAAAAAAACATGACAATATTGTTTTATTGCAAAGTTGCATCCTCCACATTCATATTATGATGGTCAAAGAGGTTAGAACCTTTGTTATCTCTGTTTCTCTAGATAATCGTGATTTTATAGTGGTTAATCCACCTATTTAAGCAGTATGTGAATTTAGACTAAATTAATTGTTACAAATTAGAATGATGTACATGTACCTTGAAAGGTGGTTTAGAATACATTAATACCAATATAGAATTTGGTTAAATATTTTTAAAAAACACTAAAAGTTTAAGCTTCAATATATATAGCAATTAACGAAAAACTCAATATTTTCGTAGGGGTTAACCCACAAATTTTGAGTGAAATTAAAAAAACATGACAATATTGTTTTATTGCAAAGTTGCATCCTCCACATTCATATTATGATGGTCAAAGAGGTTAGAACCTTTGTTATCTCTGTTTCTCTAGATAATCATTGATTTTATAGTGGTTAATCCACCTATTTAAGCAGTATGTGAATTTAGACTAAATTAATTGTTACAAATTAGAATGATGTACATGTACCTTGAAAGGTGGTTTAGAATACATTAATACGAATATAGAATATGGTTAAATATTTTTAAACAACACTAAAAGTATAAGCTTCAATATATATAGCAATTAACGAAAAACTCAAAATTTTCGCACGGGTTAACCCACAAATTTTGAGTGAAATTAAAAAAACATGACAATATTGTTTTATTGAAAATTTCCATCCTCCACATTCATATTATGATGGTCAAAGTGGTTAGGAACCTTTGTTGTCTCTGTTTCTCTAGATAATAGTGATTTTATAGTGGTTAGTCCACTTATTTAAGCAGTATATGAATTTAGACTAAATTAATTGTTACAAATTATAATGATGTACATGTACCTTGAAAGGTGGTTTAGAATACATTAATAAGAATATAGAATATGGTTAAATATTTTTAAACAACACTAAAAGTATAAGCTTCAATATATAGAGGAATTACCGTAAAACTCAATATTTTCGTAGGGGTTAACCAACAAATTTTGAGTGAAATTAAAAAAACATGACAAGATTGTTTTACTGCAAAGTTGCATCCTCCACATTCATATTATGATGGTCAAAGAGGTTAGAACCATTGTTATCTCTGTTTCTCTAGATGATCGTGATTTTATAGTGGTTAGTCCACCTATTTAAGCAGTATGTGAATTTAGACTAAATTAATTGTTACAAATTAGAATGATGTACATGTACCTTGAAAGGTGGTTTAGAATACATTAATACAAATATACAATTTGGTTAAATATTTTTAAACAACACTAAAAGTATAAGCTTCAATATATATAGCAATTAACGAATAACTCAATATTTTCGTAGGGGCTAACCCACAAATTTTGAGTGAAATTAAAAAAACATGACAATATTGTTTTATTGCAAAGTTGCATCCTCCACATTCATATTATGATGGTCAAAGAGGTTAGGAACTTTTGTTGTCTTTGTTTCTCTAGATAATAGTGATTTTATAGTGGTTAGTCCACCTATTTAAGCAGTATGTGAATTTAGACTAAATTAATTGTTACAAATTAGAATGATGTACATGTACCTTGAAAGGTGGTTTAGAATACATTAATACCAATATAGAATTTGGTTAAATATTTTTAAACAACACTAAAAGTTTAAGCTTCAATATATATAGCAATTAACGAAAAACTCAATATTTTCGTAGGGTTAACCCACAAATTTTGAGTGAAATTAAAAAAACATGACACTATTGTTTTATTGGAAAGGTGCATCCTCCACATTCATATTATGATGATCAAAGAGGTTAGGAACTTTTGTTGTCTTTGTTTCTCTAGATAATAGTGATTTTATAGTGGTTAGTCCACTTATTTAAGCAGTATATGAATTTAGACTAAATTAATTGTTACAAATTAGAATGATGTACATGTACCTTGAAAGGTGGTTTAGAATACATTAATAAGAATATAGAATATGGTTAAATATTTTTAAACAACACTAAAATATAAGCTTCAATATATATAGCAATTAACGAATAACTCAATATTTTCGTAGGGGCTAACCCACAAATTTTGAGTGAAATTAAAAAAACATGACAATATTGTTTTATTGCAAAGTTGCATCCTCCACATTCATATTATGATGGTCAAAGAGGTTAGAACCTTTGTTATCTCTGTTTCTCTAGATAATCGTGATTTTATAGTGGTTAATCCACCTATTTAAGCAGTATGTTAATTTAGACTAAATTAATTGTTACAAATTAGAATGATGTACATGTACCTTGAAAGGTGGTTTAGAATACATTAATACCAATATAGAATTTGGTTAAATATTTTTAAACAACACTAAAAGTTTAAGCTTCAATATATATAGCAATTAACGAAAAACTCAATATTTTCGTAGGGTTAACCCACAAATTTTGAGTGAAATTAAAAAAACATGACAATATTGTTTTATTGAAAAGTTGCATCCTCCACATTCATATTATGATGATCAAAGAGGTTAGGAACCTTTGTTGTCTTTGTTTCTCTAGATAATAGTGATTTTATAGTGGTTAGTCCACTTATTTAAGCAGTATGTGAATTTAGACTAAATTAATTGTTACAAATTAGAATGATGTACATGTACCTTGAAAGGTGGTTTAGAATACATTAATACCAATATAGAATTTGGTTAAATATTTTTAAACAACACTAAAAGTTTAAGCTTCAATATATATAGCAATTAACGAAAAACTCAATATTTTCGTAGGGGTTAACCCACAAATTTTGAGTGAAATTAAAAAAACATGACAATATTGTTTTATTGGAAAGTTGCATCCTCCACATTCATATTATGATGATCAAAGAGGTTAGGAACCTTTGTTGTCTCTGTTTCTCTAGATAATAGTGATTTTATAGTGGTTAGTCCACTTATTTAAGCAGTATATGAATTTAGACTAAATTAATTGTTACAAATTAGAATGATGTACATGTACCTTGAAAGGTGGTTTAGAATACATTAATAAGAATATAGAATATGGTTAAATATTTTTAAACAACACTAAAAGTATAAGCTTCAATATATATAGCAATTAACGAATAACTCAATATTTTCGTAGGGGCTAACCCACAAATTTTGAGTGAAATTAAAAAAACATGACAATATTGTTTTATTGCAAAGTTGCATCCTCCACATTCATATTATGATGGTCAAAGAGGTTAGAACCTTTGTTATCTCTGTTTCTCTAGATAATCGTGATTTTATAGTGGTTAATCCACCTATTTAAGCAGTATGTGAATTTAGACTAAATTAATTGTTACAAATTAGAATGATGTACATGTACCTTGAAAGGTGGTTTAGAATACATTAATACCAATATAGAATTTGGTTAAATATTTTTAAACAACACTAAAAGTTTAAGCTTCAATATATATAGCAATTAACGAAAAACTCAATATTTTCGTAGGGGCTAACCCACAAATTTTGAGTGAAATTAAAAAAACATGACAATATTGTTTTATTGCAAAGTTGCATCCTCCACATTCATATTATGATGGTCAAAGAGGTTAGAACCTTTGTTATCTCTGTTTCTCTAGATAATCATTGATTTTATAGTGGTTAATCCACTATTTAAGCAGTATGTGAATTTAGACTAAATTAATTGTTACAAATTAGAATGATGTACATGTACCTTGAAAGGTGGTTTAGAATACATTAATACGAATATAGAATATGGTTAAATATTTTTAAACAACACTAAAAGTATAAGCTTCAATATATATAGCAATTAACGAAAAACTCAAAATTTTCGTAGGGGTTAACCCACAAATTTTGAGTGAAATTAAAAAAACATGACAATATTGTTTTATTGAAAATTTCCATCCTCCACATTCATATTATGATGGTCAAAGTGGTTAGGAACCTTTGTTGTCTCTGTTTCTCTAGATAATAGTGATTTTATAGTGGTTAGTCCACTTATTTAAGCAGTATATGAATTTAGACTAAATTAATTGTTACAAATTATAATGATGTACATGTACCTTGAAAGGTGGTTTAGAATACATTAATAAGAATATAGAATATGGTTAAATATTTTTAAACAACACTAAAAGTATAAGCTTCAATATATATAGGAATTACCGAAAAACTCAATATTTTCGTAGGGTTAACCCACAAATTTTGAGTGAAATTAAAAAAACATGACAATATTGTTTTATTGCAAAGTTGCATCCTCCACATTCATATTATGATGGTCAAAGAGGTTAGAACCTTTGTTATCTCTGTTTCTCTAGATAATCGTGATTTTATAGTGGTTAGTCCACTATTTAAGCGATATGTGAATTTAGACTAAATTAATTGTTACAAATTAGAATGATGTACATGTACCTTGAAAGGTGGTTTAGAATACATTAATACAAATATACAATTTGGTTAAATATTTTTAAACAACACTAAAAGTATAAGCTTCAATATATATAGCAATTAGCGAATAACTCAATATTTTAAGTAGGGGTTAACCCACAAATTTTGAGTGAAATTAAAAAAACATGACAATATTGTTTTATTGCAAAGTTGCATCCTCCACATTCATATTATGATGGTCAAAGAGGTTAGGAACCTTTGTTGTCTCTGTTTCTCTAGATAATAGTGATTTTATAGTGGTTAGTCCACTATTTAAGCATTATGTGAATTTAGACTAAATTAATTGTTAAAAATTAGAATGATGTACATGTACCTTGAAGGTGGTTTAGAATACATTAATACCAATATAGAATTTGGTTAAATATTTTTAAACAACACTAAAAGTTTAAGCTTCAATATATATAGCAATTAACGAAAAACTCAATATTTTCGTAGGGGTTAACCCACAAATTTTGAGTGAAATTAAAAACATGACAATATTGTTTTATTGAAAGTTGCATCCTCCACATTCATATTATGATGATCAAAGAGGTTAGGAACCTTTGTTGTCTCTGTTTCTCTAGATAATAGTGATTTTATAGTGGTTAGTCCACTTATTTAAGCAGTATATGAATTTAGACTAAATTAATTGTTACAAATTAGAATGATGTACATGTACCTTGAAGGTGGTTTAGAATACATTAATAAGAATATAGAATATGGTTAAATATTTTTAAACAACACTAAAATATAAGCTTCAATCTATATAGCAATTAACGAATAACTCAATATTTTCGTAGGGGCTAACCCACAAATTTTGAGTGAAATTAAAAAAACATGACAATATTGTTTTATTGCAAAGTTGCATCCTCCACATTCATATTATGATGGTCAAAGAGGTTAGAACCTTTGTTATCTCTGTTTCTCTAGATAATCATTGATTTTATAGTGGTTAATCCACTTATTTAAGCGATATGTGAATTTAGACTAAATTAATTGTTACAAATTAGAATGATGTACATGTACCTTGAAAGGTGGTTTAGAATACATTAATACCAATATAGAATTTGGTTAAATATTTTTAAACAACACTAAAAGTATAAGCTTCATATATATAGCAATTAGCGAAAAACTCAATATTTTCGTAGGGGTTAACCCACAAATTTTGAGTGAAATTAAAAAAACATGACACTATTGTTTTATTGGAAAGTTGCATCCTCCACATTCATATTATGATGATCAAAGAGGTTAGGAACCTTTGTTGTCTCTGTTTCTCTAGATAATAGTGATTTTATAGTGGTTAGTCCACTTATTTAAGCAGTATATGAATTTAGACTAAATTAATTGTTACAAATTAGAATGATGTACATGTACCTTGAAAGGTGGTTTAGAATACATTAATAAGAATATAGAATATGGTTAAATATTTTTAAACAACACTAAAAGTATAAGCTTCAATATATATAGCAATTAACGAATAACTCAATATTTTCGTAGGGGCTAACCCACAAATTTTGAGTGAAATTAAAAAAACATGACAATATTGTTTTATTGCAAAGTTGCATCCTCCACATTCATATTATGATGGTCAAAGAGGTTAGAACCTTTGTTATCTCTGTTTCTCTAGATAATCGTGATTTTATAGTGGTTAATCCACCTATTTAAGCAGTATGTGAATTTAGACTAAATTAATTGTTACAAATTAGAATGATGTACATGTACCTTGAAAGGTGGTTTAGAATACATTAATACGAATATAGAATATGGTTAAATATTTTTAAACAACACTAAAAGTATAAGCTTCAATATATATAGCAATTAACGAAAAACTCAATATTTTAGTAGGGGTTAACCACAAATTTTGAGTGAAATTAAAAAAACATGACAATATTGTTTTATTGAAAATTTCCATCCTCCACATTCATATTATGATGGTCAAAGAGGTTAGGAACCTTTGTTGTCTCTGTTTCTCTAGATAATAGTGATTTTATAGTGGTTAGTCCACTTATTTAAGCAGTATATGAATTTAGACTAAATTAATTGTTACAAATTAGAATGATGTACATGTACCTTGAAAGGTGGTTTAGAATACATTAATAAGAATATAGAATATGGTTAAATATTTTTAAACAACACTAAAAGTATAAGCTTCAATATATATTGCAATTAACTAAAAACTCAATATTTTAGTAGGGGTTAACCACAAATTTTGAGTGAAATTAAAAACATGACAATATTGTTTTATTGCAAAGTTGCATCCTCCACATTCATATTATGATGGTCAAAGAGGTTAGGAACCTTTGTTGTCTCTGTTTCTCTAGATAATCGTGATTTTATAGTGGTTAATCCACTATTTAAGCGATATGTGAATTTAGACTAAATTAATTGTTACAAATTATAATGATGTACATGTACCTTGAAATGTGGTTTAGAATACATTAATACGAATATAGAATATGGTTAAATATTTTTAAACAACACTAAAAGTATAAGCTTGATATATATAGCAATTAGCGAAAAACTCAATATTTTCAGAGGGTTAACCCACAAATTTTGAATGAAATTAAAAACATGACAATATTGTTTTATTGAAAATTTCCATCCTCCACATTCATAATATGATGATCAAAGAGGTTAGGAACCTTTGATGTC
The DNA here is from genome assembly GCA_016771965.1 of Brassica carinata. Lineage (NCBI taxonomy): Eukaryota > Viridiplantae > Streptophyta > Magnoliopsida > Brassicales > Brassicaceae > Brassica > Brassica carinata. The sequence continues at coordinate 54,562,096 of CM028701.1, read as the reverse complement.
TCTGTTTCTCTAGATAATAGTGATTTTATAGTGGTTAGTCCACTTATTTAAGCAGTATGTGAATTTAGACTAAATTAATTGTTACAAATTAGAATGATGTACATGTACCTTGAAGGTGGTTTAGAATACATTAATAAGAATATAGAATATGGTTAAATATTTTTAAACAACACTAAAAGTATAAGCTTCATATATATAGCAATTAGCGAAAAACTCAATATTTTCGTAGGGTTAACCCACAAATTTTGAGTGAAATTAAAAACATGACAATATTGTTTTATTGCAAATTTGCATCCTCCACATTCATATTATGATGGTCAAAGAGGTTAGAACCTTTGTTATCTCTGTTTCTCTAGATAATCGTGATTTTATAGTGGTTAATCCACTATTTAAGCGATATGTGAATTTAGACTAAATTAATTGTTACAAATTAGAATGATGTACATGTACCTTGAAAGGTGGTTTAGAATACATTAATACGAATATAGAATTTGGTTAAATATTTTTAAACAACACTAAAAGTATAAGCTTCAATATATATAGCAATTAACGAATAACTCAATATTTTAGTAGGGGTTAACCACAAATTTTGAGTGAAATTAAAAACATGACAATATTGTTTTATTGCAAAGTTGCATCCTCCACATTCATATTATGATGGTCAAAGAGGTTAGAACCTTTGTTATCTCTGTTTCTCTAGATAATAATGATTTTATAGTGGTTAATCCACTATTTAAGCGATATGTGAATTTAGACTAAATTAATTGTTACAAATTAGAATGATGTACATGTACCTTGAAAGGTGGTTTAGAATACATTAATAAGAATATAGAATATGGTTAAATATTTTTAAACAACACTAAAAGTATAAGCTTCAATATATATAGCAATTAACGAAAAACTCAATATTTTCGTAGGGGTTAACCCACAAATTTTGAGTGAAATTAAAAAAACATGACAATATTGTTTTATTGCAAATTTGCATCTTCCACTTACATATTATGAAGCTCAAATAGGTTAGGAACCTTTGTTGTCTCTGTTTCTCTAGATAATAGTGATTTTATAGTGGTTAGTCCACTTATTTAAGCAGTATATGAATTTAGACTAAATTAATTGTTAAAATTAGAATGATGTACATGTACCTTGAAAGGTGGTTTAGAATACATTAATAAGAATATAGAATATGGTTAAATATTTTTAAACAACACTAAAAGTATAAGCTTCAATATATATAGCAATTAACGAAAAACTCAATATTTTCGTAGGGAACCCACAAATTTTGAGTGAAATTAAAAAAACATGACAATCTTGTTTTATTGCAAATTTGCATCTTCCACTTACATATTATGAAGCTCAAAGAGGTTAGAACCTTTGTTGTCTCTGCTTCTCTAGATAATAGTGATTTTATAGTGGTTAGTCCACTTATTTAAGCGATATATGAATTTAGACTAAATTAATTGTTAAAAATTAGAATGATGTACATGTACCTTGAAAGGTGGTTTAGAATAAATTAATAAGAATATAGAATATGGTTAAATATTTTTAAACAACACTAAAAGTATAAGCTTCAATATATATAGCAATTAACGAAAAACTCAATATTTTCGTAGGGGTTAACCCACAAATTTTGAGTGAAATTAAAAACATGACACTATTGTTTTATTGGAAAGTTGCATCCTCCACATTCATATTATGATGGTCAAAGAGGTTAGGAACTTTTGTTGTCTCTGTTTCTCTAGATAATAGTGATTTTATAGTGGTTAGTCCACTTATTTAAGCAGTATATGAATTTAGACTAAATTAATTGTTACACATTAGAATGATGTACATGTACCTTGGATTGTGGTTTAGAATACATTAATAAGAATATAGAATATGGTTAAATATTTTTAAACAACACTAAAATATAAGCTTCAATCTATATAGCAATTAACGAATAACTCAATATTTTCGTAGGGGTTAACCCACAAATTTTGAGTGAAATTAAAAAAACATGACAATATTGTTTTATTGAAAATTTCCATCCTCCACATTCATAATATGATTATCAAAGAGGTTAAGAACCTTTGATGTCTCTGTTTCTCTAGATAATAGTGATTTTATAGTGGTTAGTCCACTTATTTAAGCAGTATATGAATTTAGACTAAATTAATTGTTACAAATTATAATGATGTACATGTACCTTGAAAGGTGGTTTAGAATACATTAATATGAATATAGAATATGGTTAAATATTTTTAAACAACACTAAAAGTATAAGCTTCAATATATATAGCAATTAACGAATAACTCAATATTTTCGTAGGGGCTAACCCACAAATTTTGAATGAAATTAAAAAAACATGACAATATTGTTTTATTGCAAAGTTGCATCCTCCACATTCATATTATGATGGTCAAAGAGGTTAGAACCTTTGTTATCTCTGTTTCTCTAGATAATCGTGATTTTATAGTGGTTAATCCACCTATTTAAGCAGTATGTGAATTTAGACTAAATTAATTGTTACAAATTAGAATGATGTACATGTACCTTGAAAGGTGGTTTAGAATACATTAATACGAATATAGAATATGGTTAAATATTTTTAAACAACACTAAAAGTATAAGCTTCAATATATATAACAATTAACTAAAAACTCAATATTTTCAGAGGGTTAACCCACAAATTTTGAGTGAAATTAAAAAATATGACAATATTGTTTTATTGAAAATTTCCATCCTCCACATTCATATTATGATGGTCAAAGAGGTTAGGAACCTTTGTTGTCTCTGTTTCTCTAGATAATAGTGATTTTATAGTGGTTAGTCCACTTATTTAAGCAGTATATGAATTTAGACTAAATTAATTGTTACAAATTATAATGATGTACATGTACCTTGAAAGGTGGTTTAGAATACATTAATAAGAATATAGAATATGGTTAAATATTTTTAAACAACACTAAAAGTATAAGCTTCAATATATATAGCAATTAACGAATAACTCAATATTTTCGTAGGGGCTAACCCACAAATTTTGAATGAAATTAAAAAAACATGACAATATTGTTTTATAGCAAAGTTGCATCCTCCACATTCATATTATGATGGTCAAAGAGGTTAGAACCTTTGTTATCTCTGTTTCTCTAGATAATCGTGATTTTATAGTGGTTAATCCACCTATTTAAGCAGTATGTGAATTTAGACTAAATTAATTGTTACAAATTAGAATGATGTACATGTACCTTGAAAGGTGGTTTAGAATACATTAATACCAATATAGAATTTGGTTAAATATTTTTAAACAACACTAAAAGTTTAAGCTTCAATATATATAACAATTAACGAAAAACTCAATATTTTCTAGGGTTAACCCACAAATTTTGAGTGAAATTAAAAACATGACAATATTGTTTTATTGCAAATTTGCATCCTCCACATTCATATTATGATGGTCAAAGAGGTTAGAACCTTTGTTGTCTCTCGCTTCTAGATAATAGTGATTTTATAGTGGTTAATCCACCTATTTAAGCAAGATGTGAATTTAGACTAAATTAATTGTTACAAATTAGAATGATGTACATGTACCTTGAAAGGTGGTTTAGAATACATTAATACGAATATAGAATATGGTTAAATATTTTTAAACAACACTAAAAGTATAACCTTCAATATATATAGCAATTAACTAAAAACTCAATATTTTCTAGGGTTAACCCACAAATTTTGAATGAAATTAAAAAAACATGACAATATTGTTTTATTGAAAATTTCCATCCTCCACATTCATATTATGATGGTCAAAGAGGTTAGGAACCTTTGTTGTCTCTGTTTCTCTAGATAATAGTGATTTTATAGTGGTTAGTCCACTTATTTAAGCAGTATATGAATTTAGACTAAATTAATTGTTACAAATTAGAATGATGTACATGTACCTTGAAAGGTGGTTTAGAATACATTAATACGAATATAGAATATGGTTAAATATTTTTAAACAACACTAAAAGTATAAGCTTCAATATATATAGCAATTAACGAAAAACTCAATATTTTCAGGGTTAACCCACAAATTTTGAGTGAAATTAAAAACATGACAATATTGTTTTATTGAAAATTTCCATCCTCCACATTCATATTATGATGGTCAAAGAGGTTAGGAACCTTTGTTGTCTCTGTTTCTAGATAATAGTGATTTTATAGTGGTTAGTCCACTTATTTAAGCAAGATATGAATTTAGACTAAATTAATTGTTACAAATTAGAATGATGTACATGTACCTTGAAAGGTGGTTTAGAATACATTAATAAGAATATAGAATATGGTTAAATATTTTTAAACAACACTAAAAGTATAAGCTTCAATATATATAGCAATTAACGAAAAACTCAATATTTTCGTAGGGGCTAACCCACAAATTTTGAGTGAAATTAAAAACATGACAATATTGTTTTATTGCAAAGTTGCATCCTCCACATTCATATTATGATGGTCAAAGAGGTTAGGAACCTTTGTTGTCTGTTTCTCTAGATAATCGTGATTTTATAGTGGTTAGTCCACTATTTAAGCGATATATGAATTTAGACTAAATTAATTGTTAAAATTAGAATGATGTACATGTACCTTGAAGGTGGTTTAGAATACATTAATAAGAATATAGAATTTGGTTAAATATTTTTAAACAACACTAAAAGTATAAGCTTGATATATATAGCAATTAGCGAATAACTCAATATTTTAGTAGGGGTTAACCACAAATTTTGAATGAAATTAAAAACATGACAATATTGTTTTATTAAAAATTTCCATCCTCCACATTCATAATATGATGATCAAAGAGGTTAAGAACCTTTGATGTCTCTGTTTCTCTAGATAATAGTGATTTTATAGTGGTTAGTCCACTTATTTAAGCATTATGTGAATTTAGACTAAATTAATTGTTACAAATTAGAATGATGTACATGTACCTTGAAAGGTGGTTTAGAATACATTAATAAGAATATAGAATATGGTTAAATATTTTTAAACAACACTAAAATATAAGCTTCAATATATATAGGAATTATCGAAAAACTCAATATTTTCGTAGGGGCTAACCCACAAATTTTGAGTGAAATTAAAAAAACATGACAATATTGTTTTATTGCAAAGTTGCATCCTCCACATTCATATTATGATGCTCAAAGAGGTTAGAACCTTTGTTATCTCTGTTTCTCTAGATAATCGTGATTTTATAGTGGTTAATCCACCTATTTAAGCAGTATGTGAATTTAGACTAAATTAATTGTTACAAATTAGAATGATGTACATGTACCTTGAAAGGTGGTTTAGAATACATTAATACCAATATAGAATTTGGTTAAATATTTTTAAACAACACTAAAAGTATAAGCTTCAATATATATAGCAATTAACTAATAACTCAATATTTTCAGAGGGTTAACCCACAAATTTTGAGTGAAATTAAAAACATGACAATATTGTTTTATTGCAAGTTGCATCCTCCACATTCATATTATGATGGTCAAAGAGGTTAGAACCTTTGTTATCTCTGTTTCTCTAGATAATCGTGATTTTATAGTGGTTAGTCCACTTATTTAAGCAGTATGTGAATTTAGACTAAATTAATTGTTACAAATTAGAATGATGTACATGTACCTTGAAAGGTGGTTTAGAATACATTAATAAGAATATAGAATATGGTTAAATATTTTTAAACAACACTAAAATATAAGCTTCAATATATATAGGAATTATCGAAAAACTCAATATTTTCGTAGGGGCTAACCCACAAATTTTGAGTGAAATTAAAAAAACATGACAATATTGTTTTATTGCAAAGTTGCATCCTCCACATTCATATTATGATGCTCAAAGAGGTTAGAACCTTTGTTATCTCTGTTTCTCTAGATAATCGTGATTTTATAGTGGTTAATCCACCTATTTAAGCAGTATGTGAATTTAGACTAAATTAATTGTTACAAATTAGAATGATGTACATGTACCTTGAAAGGTGGTTTAGAATACATTAATACGAATATAGAATTTGGTTAAATATTTTTAAACAACACTAAAAGTATAAGCTTCAATATATATAGCAATTAACGAATAACTCAATATTTTCGTAGGGGCTAACCCACAAATTTTGAGTGAAATTAAAAAAACATGACAATATTGTTTTATTGCAAAGTTGCATCCTCCACATTCATATTATGATGGTCAAAGAGGTTAGAACCTTTGTTATCTCTGTTTCTCTAGATAATCGTGATTTTATAGTGGTTAATCCACCTATTTAAGCAGTATGTGAATTTAGACTAAATTAATTGTTACAAATTAGAATGATGTACATGTACCTTGAAAGGTGGTTTAGAATACATTAATACGAATATAGAATATGGTTAAATATTTTTAAACAACACTAAAAGTATAAGCTTCAATATATATAGCAATTAACGAAAAACTCAAAATTTTCGTAGGGGTTAACCCACAAATTTTGAGTGAAATTAAAAAAACATGACAATATTGTTTTATTGAAAATTTCCATCCTCCACATTCATATTATGATGGTCAAAGTGGTTAGGAACCTTTGTTGTCTCTGTTTCTCTAGATAATAGTGATTTTATAGTGGTTAATCCACCTATTTAAGCAGTATGTGAATTTAGACTAAATTAATTGTTACAAATTAGAATGATGTACATGTACCTTGAAAGGTGGTTTAGAATACATTAATACGAATATAGAATATGGTTAAATATTTTTAAACAACACTAAAAGTATAAGCTTCAATATATATAGCAATTAACGAAAAACTCAATATTTTCGTAGGGGTTAACCCACAAATTTTGAATGAAATTAAAAAAACATGACAATATTGTTTTATTGAAAATTTCCATCCTCCACATTCATATTATGATGGTCAAAGTGGTTAGGAACCTTTGTTGTCTCTGCTTCTAGATAATAGTGATTTTATAGTGGTTAGTCCACTTATTTAAGCAGTATATGAATTTAGACTAAATTAATTGTTACAAATTAGAATGATGTACATGTACCTTGAAAGGTGGTTTAGAATACATTAATAAGAATATAGAATATGGTTAAATATTTTTAAACAACACTAAAAGTATAAGCTTCAATATATATAGCAATTAACGAAAAACTCAATATTTTCGTAGGGTTAACCCACAAATTTTGAGTGAAATTAAAAAAACATGACAATATTGTTTTATAGCAAAGTTGCATCCTCCACATTCATATTATGATGGTCAAAGAGGTTAGAACCTTTGTTATCTCTGTTTCTCTAGATAATCGTGATTTTATAGTGGTTAATCCACCTATTTAAGCAGTATGTGAATTTAGACTAAATTAATTGTTACAAATTAGAATGATGTACATGTACCTTGAAAGGTGGTTTAGAATACATTAATACAAATATAGAATTTGGTTAAATATTTTTAAACAACACTAAAAGTATAAGCTTCAATATATATAACAATTAACGAAAAACTCAATATTTTCGTAGGGGTTAACCCACAAATTTTGAGTGAAATTAAAAAAACATGACAATATTGTTTTATTGGAAAGTTGCATCCTCCACATTCATATTATGATGGTCAAAGAGGTTAGAACCTTTGTTATCTCTGTTTCTCTAGATGATCGTGATTTTATAGTGGTTAGTCCACCTATTTAAGCATTATGTGAATTTAGACTAAATTAATTGTTACAAATTAGAATGATGTACATGTACCTTGAAAGGTGGTTTAGAATACATTAATACCAATATAGAATTTGGTTAAATATTTTTAAACAACACTAAAAGTTTAAGCTTCAATATATATAGCAATTAACGAAAAACTCAATATTTTCGTAGGGGTTAACCCACAAATTTTAAGTGAAATTAAAAAAACATGACAATATTGTTTTATTGAAAATTTCCATCCTCCACATTCATATTATGATGATCAAAGAGGTTAGGAACCTTTGTTGTCTCTGTTTCTCTAGATAATAGTGATTTTATAATGGTTAGTCCACTTATTTAAGCAGTATGTGAATTTAGACTAAATTAATTGTTACAAATTAGAATGATGTACATGTACCTTGAAAGGTGGTTTAGAATAAATTAATAAGAATATAGAATATGGTTAAATATTTTTAAACAACACTAAAAGTATAAGCTTCAATATATATAGCAATTAACGAATAACTCAATATTTTCGTAGGGGCTAACCCACAAATTTTGAGTGAAATTAAAAAAACATGACAATATTGTTTTATTGCAAAGTTGCATCCTCCACATTCATATTATGATGGTCAAAGAGGTTAGAACCTTTGTTATCTCTGTTTCTCTAGATAATCGTGATTTTATAGTGGTTAATCCACCTATTTAAGCAGTATGTGAATTTAGACTAAATTAATTGTTACAAATTAGAATGATGTACATGTACCTTGAAAGGTGGTTTAGAATACATTAATAAGAATATAGA